>JALHBW010000137.1:151221-187846 GCA_024339985.1 Tolypocladium endophyticum
TAACTAAGGCATTTTGTGATTCGTATTCGGCTTCAGGAGGGAGACAGTCATCAGGAAACCCAGATTGCGTATCAATTGACTGCATATTGGGCTATCATTAGGGCTGCAAAGAGTCTGACGGTGTCATCCGTGCGGGGCCCGGCGATGACACCTTTGGTGTTGAGCCGGGCTTACATAATTAACCCTTAGCCACACGGGGGGCCCGTAGCCCTTAGCTACACGGGGCCTCCGTACACCTATTGGGACCCATCTCAACCACGCTGCGGCTAGCTGACGACCTGAGTCGGCGCCAACGCCACTGTCGATCTGTGGCTTGCTCAAGAAGGCACCAGCCCGCCATATTCCCGGATAGCAGCGGACTTTGACTGGGTTACGCCGCGGCGCTCACATGGCAGCAGGGGAAACATTGCTTTGAAAGCAGAATCGCGGAGAATCGCCGACGGCCATGGTCGAGCCGCGACGGCGCTTTGCTTGCGCAGGTGCTCTTCTATGGAGCTGTGATTAGAACACATGTGAGAAGATACGAGCAAGTCTGTCTGTACGGAAAACCTCCATGACTCCATACTTCCGAGTAGCCGGAAGGGGGCATCGGCAACTACGACGATGTTGCCACTGGGGAGCCGCAACGGGCCGCGCTTGACGGGGAAGCAGGTTGGCAGGGCAGGCGAACTCGAATTGACTAGTAATGCCTTCAGCCCCATCCGTCAGAAACCTCGTTTCTGCATCCGATGACTCTCGCCATTCCGTGTTTGCTGAAACCTGTGACTGGCCAAGCCGTCCATTGCGTCTCGGAAGCTGACCGTGCCCTGCACCTTGCTTCGTGGTGACTAGCATCCACCCGGACTTCAACGAACGCCGCCTCCCGGAAGTCGACCGAGGCGGCCACAAGCCCGCCATCAGCAACTGCTCTTGCAGCGGATTTTCATTCAGCTGCCTATTCAGCTATACAATGACGGATCTTGCATGATAATATCCCGTCAACACGTCCCAGCACTCATCTCGACCCGGAAGGATTCCCGAGTTGCCGCGTCCTCCTCCTAGCTGCCAGTACCATATCTTGGCCGGGCGCCCCTCCCAATGTCGACGGGCTCTCGAAGGGCGCATACTCGTCCAGATCCTTCCTTGGACCTGCCCTCGCTTCTTCATATGTGAACTTGGCGTGATGAGCTGCGGCCCGTTCAGTCCTGTCCCGTCCCAGCCGCAGTATGGACGGCGATAGTGGAACCTCTGGACCGCCGTCCGGCAGTGGGCCCTCCGCCGAGAGGCACGATATCGTGGCGGCAGCAGAACCCCCCGGGCAAGTGTCCAGTCAACCCGTGGTGTCAGAAGGAGACACTCTTGGGCGCAGACCAACCAATATGGACCACCCAGGCGAGCTGTCGACCCCGGCTGTGCTCGAATCTGCTGAGCACATCGACAGAGTCACGAGCGGGCCGCCGTACAGCGCCTTCTCCCGGTCGATCAAGATCTGGGTCACCACCATGGTCACCATCTCCAGCGTCATTTCGCCCATGACAGCCAGCCTCTATTTTCCAGCGTTGACCGAGATCGCCACCGACCTGAATGTCTCTGTCTCGCTCATCAACCTTACCATAACCACTTACATGATACTTCAGGGGCTGTCCCCATCCTTCTTCGGCGACTTCGGCGACATGGCTGGCCGTCGTCCCGCTTTCATCATCGCCTTCCTCATCTACCTTTTTGCCAATATCGGCTTAGCACTGCAACGCAACTATGCAGCTCTGATGGTGCTCCGATGCCTCCAGTCCGCCGGCAGCAGCGGCACGCTTGCTCTTGCGTTTGCTGTTGTGGCGGACATCTCCCCTAGTGAGGAGAGAGGCAGGTACATGGGCGTCGTGAGCGCTGGAGTCAATTTTGGGACAGCGATCGGCCCGGTTCTCGGCGGCATTCTGAGCCAGTTTCTCGGCTGGCCGTCCATCTTCTGGTTCTGTGCCATCTTTGTCTTTGTCTGGCTCATTCCTTGGGTTCTTTCGATCCCCGAAACATGCCGCGCGGTCGTCGGTAACGGATCCATACCGCCGCCCAAATGGAATACTACCCTGCTCGATTTCATACGACGCCGCGGCACCAACCAGCGACCAGAATCGGCGCCGAAGGTGAAGGCGCGAATGCCAAACCCACTGAGGACGCTCTACGTCGTTTTCAGGAAGGAGGAAGGCCTGCTGTTGTTCATCTCGGCCATCATATATCTCAACTTCATCCTGGTCGCTGCCACGATGTCGACACTTTTCAGGCGCATTTACAAATTCGATGTGTTGCAGGCCGGGCTTTGCTATCTGCCGTACGGGATTGGCTGCACCGTTGCCAGTCTTGTCCAGGGATACGTCGTCGATTGGAATTTTCGCAGAACCGCCAGGAAGGCAGGCGTCTCGGTGCCCCGTAAGGGAGATGTCCCGATTGAGTTCCCGATCGAAACTGCTCGGATCCAGCCCGTATACTCAGCCCTACCAATCGGAGCCGCGGCTCTCATCGCCTGGGGCTGGGCGCTGCAGGTCGAGGCCAATGTAGCAGTGCCCTTGGTGCTTTTGTTATTTATCGGCATGCTGGTTCCGACGTCCTTCAACGTTCTCAATACCCTTGTCATCGACCTCAACCCCGACGCTCCTGCGACGGCGGCGGCGGCCAACAATTTAGTACGATGCTCTTTTGGTGCCGTGGCGACGGCTGTGATCGACTACATGATCCATGCTATGGGCAGTGGATGGTGCTTCACGCTCCTAGCGCTGCTGATGGTGGCATGTCTTGTCGGGCTGAGGATTCTTGAAAGGCGTGGCCCTCGCTGGAGGGCTGCGAGAGCGAAGAAAATTGCGAGGCAGGAAACCCAGGAAAAATGAGCGATGAAGCGGAACGAGGAAGTTTCAAGAAGACACGCGACACGCGAAGCATAGCAGCGGCGTTGGCACGCGTTGACAAGACTGAAATGACCTTGGTTTATTTTAGTAGCAATAATGAGACACGACTTTATAGAGCAGTCACCACTGAGTCTAGAGACTGTCTTTGTGACTCCCACATCAACCAATCCGATCGCGTGGTCCTGGGATTCGCGTCAGTCGGTGGCAGGCGAAGATCTGTGGAGGAGGGAGACTTACGGTAGAAGGCCCATGGCGTTCACCTTCCAAATGCCAACGGCCAATGCAACAAGCTGCATTGCCACATATACAAGCTTTGTCTGGAGCATCTTGGACGAGTTGCCCTCGGTCGTGAATCGCTCGAACGCCTGATTGGTGTTCATCAAACCGACCAGGGGATTCTTGAAAGCCATGAAGACCATCATGATGCTGAAAATCTGCAGCGAATTGCCTGACATATACATCATGATGGCCGTCATAGGCAAGGACTTGACGGGTGCGAGCGCCACCTCCCATGCCTTCTTCAGCTTTAGGGTTTCCATCTCGTCGGTCGTCGGGGCCTTTCGCGGCGGCTGCGACTTCCCGTCCTTTCTCTAATCACGATGTCAATCATCATCTGCATGGGAAATGACGGAGGGCTGGAAAGGCGGCGAGCGCACCTTGGAACTCGAGGAGTTGGAGGGGAAGCCGGGAGGGTCCGAGGCGCCGAGCAGCTTGCTGCGAGCCTGCGGCGGAGACTCGAGCTGTGCGACCCAGACGGGGACGCTGGGCGTGGATGAGGCCATGCTGCTGGTGGGCGGCGGACGACAGAGGCAAGTGGTGTCTGTCGTCGGTCGTTGGGCGACACAGGATCAAGGGTGGCAGATGGACTGGCATGCGCGGATGCCCCCAGCCCGCTTAATCGCAACTGCTTACCGGCACGCAGTGCTGCTTACATAGCTTATCGATAGGGACCTTAGCTGGGGTGCCCCCTGGCCCCCTGCGAGCCATGCACCCCGAATCTTCAGCACCCCTTTCCATGCGGCTTGACGACGGGAATTGCGACACGCGACTTCTCGACGATACCTGTGCCGTACACCATACGCGAGCCGTCGAGACGAACCCGACAGCCTCCCCTGAGCCGCGGGAACGTGCGCCGTGAGGGCACCGCGAGTACGGAGTACTGCGAAGCTCATTGGTCGGACCGCCGCGTTTGGCTTTCTCTGCCTCCGACGCTGCATGTGACGAGTCCCCTTCCAAGAAGCACCGTGCAGACTGTTTTGTTGGGCGCTCTTCAGCCACTTTCAGCTGGGGCTCGATTTGGCTGTGCCCGTCCGCGCCACCTCACAAGCTGCCAAGGGCGGCGGTCTCGACGGTTTAACGATAAGGCGTGAGGGGTCCGGAAGTCCCCCATCCCGTCCATACCTGCTTTGCCAGCACCGCAGAGTCGCGTGACGAAGCTTCCATCGACGGCACGACCTCCAGCCGGGGGTACTGAGACTACAAGTCACTGCCGCCAAAATGTCGGCCAAAGATGGTGGAGGTGACTCCAAGCTCTTTGCCAGGGTAAGCCCTCCAGCCCTTTTTGCTTCTGGCATCGCCTGGCATTTCTTGTCTGTTGCATGGAGTACACTCTGCCTCGTCGCAATTATTATCACGCAGGCTTTGATCCCTACACTCTGTTCGAGCGCTGTGTCTTCGTCGCAGCTCTCCTCCCTCCTCGCCCTCTCGTCAACATGCCCGACATACACCCTCCCTGGTCCTGTCACACGATCGCAAGATGATGGGCGCATTCCCCGTGTACGCGCCGGCGGTGTCGTTCGACAAGCTAAGAACTCGGCAGGGCAAAGTAGCAGAGTTGCGCATCGAGCTGAATAGTGGCGGCAAGAAGGATAAGAATTATGCCACCAAGAAGGTCGCGCTCAAGCGGATTGTCGCCAACATGACCATGAGCAACAACGACATGGTTGCTCTGTTTCCCGACATCATCGCTTGCATGAATATCCCGAGCCTGGAGATCAAGAAGATGTACGAAGCCCATCGCGCTGACGACCAGCTGAGATATTGATGCGTGTACAGGTGCTTTCTCTACCTCGTAAACTACGCTCGGGTGCGCCCAGAGATCGCAGTCAAAGCAATTCCCATCTTGGAGAATGTAAGTCGAGACTATGGTTGTCGCGAGACCGCCGCTAACCAAATTCTCAGGATATGGAAGACCACAGTCCTCTGGTGCGGGCTCTTGCTTTGCGAACCATGTCATACATTCACGTCAAAGAGTTTGTCGAAGCGACCGTGCCGATAGTCAAACACATGCTGCGAGACTCCGACCCATATGTGCGAAAGACAGCAGCCTTCTGCGTGGCCAAGCTGTACGACCACGACAGGCAAATGGTGGAGAGGTCCGATCTCATCGACCGCCTCAACTCGTTGCTGAGAGACGACAACCCTACAGTGGTAGCAAGCGCGTTGGCCGGGCTGATGGACATCTGGGAGCGGAGCGATGCCATCAAGCTTACGATTGACTACAGCAATGCGTCCAAGATGGTAGCCATCCTTCCTGACTGCTCCGAGTAAGTCCTCCGTGAAGCTGTTGAGTGGACAGTTGCTTACACGCGACAGATGGGGCCAGACATACATATTGGAGGCGCTGATGTCGTATGTGCCACAAGAGACTGGCGAAGCCGCATTGCTGGCCGAACGCATCGCACCGCGGCTATCCCATTCCAACTCGTCCGTCGTCTTGACTTGCATCAGGGTCATTCTGTACCTGATGAACTACATGGCAGACCAGAAGCAAATATCGGCCCTCTGCAAGAAGCTCTCGCCCCCTCTGGTAACGCTCCTGGCCAAGGGGCCCGAGGTGCAATACTTGGCTCTGAGAAATGCGTTGCTAATATTACAGAGGCGGCCCGAAGTCCTGAGAAACGACATCAGAGTCTTCTTTTGCAAATACAATGACCCGATCTACGTCAAGGTGACGAAGCTGGAGCTCATATTCATGCTCGCCAGCGAAAAGAACATTGATGAGGTCCTGACGGAGCTGAGAGAGTACGCCACAGAAATCGACGTGCACTTCGTGCGGAAAGCAGTCCGTGCCATCGGCAAGCTGGCCATTAAGATTGAGCCCGCGGCCCGACGGTGCATTGACCTGTTGCTGGAGCTCGTTTCTACAAAAGTCACATATATCGTGCAGGAAGCCACCGTCGTCATTCGAAATATCTTCCGCAAATACCCCAATCAGTACGAGTCCATCATCAGCACGCTATGCGAGCATCTGGACTCATTGGACGAGCCGGAGGCCAAGGCGGCCATGGTGTGGGTCATCGGGGAGTACGCGGATCGCATCGAGAACAGCGATGCCCTTCTCGAGGACTTCTTGTACTCATTTGCCGAGGAGCCGGTGGAGGTGCAGTTGGCGCTTCTTACCGCCACGGTCAAATTGTTCATCCAAAGACCAACCAGGGGCCAGGAGCTGGTGCCAAAGGTGCTGAAGTGGGCAACGGAGGAGACGGACAACCCAGACCTGCGGGATCGAGCCTACATGTACTGGCGGCTGCTCTCGACGGACATGAACGCGGCAAGACAGATCGTGATGGGTGAGAAGCCGCCCATCACGGCCGAAGCGGAGCGGCTGGAGGCGCCTACACTGGAAGAGATGTGCCTCAACGTCGGAACCCTGGCAACGGTCTATCTTAAGCCAGTCCAGAGCGTTTTCCGATCTGCGAGGCCCCGGAAGCTACAAGACTCGCCGGCACTGCAAAAGCAGAACCTTTTAGTGGACAAGGACAGTCAGAAGAGCATCAGCATGTTCGGGCGAGGCACCCAGCCGACGGACATTGACCTGCGCAGCCGGAACGCGGCGCCGGCCAACGGCGAGGGCAATCTGTCCCAAGCGGTGAGCGACGCGGACGCCTACTTCTCAAGCGTTGGAACGCAGCAGATGGCGGCGATGCGGCTAGACCAGGGCGACGATGTCTTTGGCGGCGGGGGAGGAACGGGCTATGTGGTGAGCGCGCATGCACCGCAGGCAGTCATCCAGCCGGCACAGGGCGGAGGCAGCAACGGCGACTTGCTGGTGCTGTGAGGGGCCAACAAACGGGATATTGTGGCAGTAGTGGATGGTCTGTCCTATGCATCGGACGCATCGGAGCAATTTGGGCTGGATTCGTGTCCAAGATGCGCGAGCGGCCATAGGTGGAGCTCTGCAGAGAGCAAGGGGGACGTCGGATCGGCATCAGTGATGGCCGACTTGATGTCGACCGCTACGATTGGTCCTACCATACCACGAATCGAGGGGAGGGCGTCACGGACCGTCTCGCCGACGAAGCAAGACGAAGCCCGGGACGAGCTTGGCGGCGCCGTCGAGTCGACGTGGTGCAGCTTCCGTGGGCCCCAGGCAGCTTTGTTGCTTCATGGGCATCGTCGATTAAGGTATGGACCATCGGCTGTCGCTGTCAAGGCCCACGTGCCGCGCGCCGGGAAGGTTTGGCGCCAGTGACCACGGTGTACTGCGAACCCTTTCATCAGGAATAGGCACGTTACGTATAGGTATACCTGGGTAGAATGCGATTGGATGCCGAAGGAGATGGTGGTATGGCGACTTTGACGTGCAGACGAGCGTGGGCATCGTATATTTACAATTACAACAATTACAAGTGGCTGGTATTGAGGTCCCCAACGGATGCGGCATCTGCGTCGCCGCGATGTTGCACTGTCTCACCAGCGCAGCTATGACTGAAGGCAAACCGGCCCTTGCTCCCGGCGTGGTGTCTCGGCAGCACATTGAGGTACGGGTAGGGGTGGTGCTCGGCTCCGGGCTCAGCGTGCTGCGGGCGGATGGCACTGGAATGCTGATGGCATGTTGAACCCGGAACTAAACTTAATTTTGGACGAGGGGGGACGCGGGTGCATTGGTTGTGGGTGGTGTGCATCAAGGGGCCAGTGGCTGTGCGACGAACCTTGGGCCCGTCCTCGGTGTTGTTACGAAGGGCAGGTAGCCAGCTACGGAAGACGATGGACAGAGACTGAGATGGGCGGTGCGAGCAAGCTCGAGACGCGATTCACGAACCGACGAGTCGACGGCTCCCCACGGGGGCGGCTCGCGGCTAGCAGTGATGAGATCCGGGGCCGCTGAGCCGTGATGAGCCCGCGGCGGACCGCGACCCAAGGTAACGTAGTGGATCCAGAGCAAGTCGAGTCAATGCAGAGCTGGAATCTGCTCGTACCGCAGCCACGCAATCTAGAACGCCCGGGGAACTCTATAGCTTCGGCGCAGCGATCGGTAACTAGGTACCTTACCTTAGGTTGGCCTGCTGCTTGAAGCAGTCGTGCCGAACGGTAGGTACCTTGGACATGTCCCTTGTGCTGCTGCTGTCGAGCACCGTCAGTTGGCGGCGTCTCGAGGCCCCTTTTATCAGAACCAACACCGCCAGCGCCAGCCGTGCGTGTGCGCTCTCCGACGCGGCCGGTGCATGCGGACGACCACTGCACTCGAGCGCGGTTCTACATCGTCGGCATGTCCCTGCCAGTGTCTCAGATACAAAACACTCAGGGTCCAGCGCCGCCGCGAGCATCCAAGCAGCCGCTACTCCGCGAGGTGCCTTGGCTTCGCTCATGGCTGCGTCTCGGGCCACCAATCACGGCCAGCGTCGGGCATCCCCAGACCTTGGAGGTGCTGCAGGTGGCCGCCGCAATTGAGGCAGCTGGGAGAGTGTCTGTCTCTCGCTGTCTCTACCATGTGCCTTGCGAGTAACGACGGACAAAGGTGCGGGTAAGGGGTGGTTATCCTCGCTGCATTGTTGTGCAAGACGTCGTCCATCTTGCGTGAAAGCGCCCGCAGCGAGTCGGCGATGGGCGTGGCTTGGCCCGTGTCCTGCGTGGCTCTGCGCGCCCTCATTCACTCGCGCCGTACGAAGTAGTGATGCTCTTTTTCCTCGTCGCGCATGCTTCACATACAGAACCCTGCCCATCGTCCATCGCCGTCCGCCAACACGGCATCGCCCTAGCTCTCCTTGAATTGACTGCATCGCCACCCTCAATTCAGCCCACCCAGACAGACCCTTTTGGTGGTGGCTAGCGCCTCCAAGGTTGGGCTCGCTTCAGTCCGCAGCCGGCGTTCCGTCCTCCCCACCCGAGTCCCGTCTGGCCCGGACGGAACCTGGCTGGGCCAAGCCAAGCCAAGGTGCCGCCAAGGTGCCACCGTCCTACCATCTGCCTCCCAGCTCGTCCTCGCCAGCGCCTGCTCTGGGCCTGACGTCTGCATTGCGCTGCTCCGCGCACATCCGACGCCGTTTGGCCTCTCCCGTCTCATCTCTCCGCTCCCTCATCCATCGCCTCATCTCGACGATCTGCCGTTTTGTAGTGCGCATGAATTGAGTTGCTCTGCCCGCTCCTTTCGCCAACCCTCCCCCCCCCCCATCGCTGGTGCGACGCCGCTCCAAGCCGCCACCACACCCGTCCCCTCGTTTGCCCCAAGATGGAGGAGTCGACCGTGAGCGGTGGCAACATCACCTCGCCCGACGACGCCCGCCTCGACCAGCCCAGAGACGCCGTCCAGATGGAGTCGATGCCCACCATGCCTCAATCGACTGCGACGCAGGGCTCTCCGAACCACGTCGCGGCCGAGCATCAATCTGAACCGAAGCCACTCGCCGCCGACGCCGAGCCGGCCGCCGCCGGCCAAAGCGACCGCCCGGCATCGCTCAAGGGCAAGGAGAAGGACGACGATGCTCCCGCGCCGCCTACCAAGGAGAGGAGCGACTCAATCCTGGCCATCGGCCCTGCTCAGGACGACATACGGGCCCTCCCCCCGGGCCCATCCGACAGCGGGCCGGTGTGCAACATTACGCTGCTCCTTACCTCAGGGAGCCGCCACCCGTACAAGCTGGATGCCCGATATCTCGCCAGGAGGAATGTGGTGGTGCCCGAGGAGACAGAGAGTGGGCATCCGGATCCCTTCAGCATCAGCGTCTACACACTTAAGGAACTCATCCTGCGAGAATGGCGCAGCGATTGGGAGGCCAAGCCAGCGAGTCCAAGCAGCATACGCCTCATTCATTTCGGCAAGCTGTTAGACGACAAGGAGCAGCTGAAAAGTAGGTGCAGCCTCCTCCCGTCTCCTCGACGGCTGACTAACGAGCAAGCAGAATATCAACTCAGCAACGAGAATCCCAATGTCGTACACATGAGCATCCGCCCGTCCGATCTGGACGAGGAGGAGCCCAAATCCGGCAGCAAGAGCCTCCCCGCGGGCGGCAGCGACGGTCACCGCTCCAGGGGCGGCAGCAATTGCTGTGTCATCTTATGAAGGGTGAGCGCTAGTGGATGTCATCAACCATTCCACACAAAGCCCATGCGCCGCATACACAAAGCTTCGACTCGAAGGCGGGACCCGAGAGCCCAGCCTCAATCGAGTCGCGCCGCGGCCGAGCGACTGCAGACGGGGGCTGCCCGCTCGACTTGGCCGGCAGACCCAAGCTACGACTCCTCCGAGCGGGAACGACAGCGATCACCCGCATCACACGCTCCTTAGAATCATTTCTTTTTGTACTTGTCGGTCCCTTTTGTTCGCAATGGGACGCAGCGCATAAGGCAACATTATCGCGGCAGAACGCGGGGATATCGGGACTCTACATCGGCGCATCGTATCATCTTGTACAATCTTCTTTTGCCTCGTCCACTTCTCCCATCTTGCGGGTCGGCAACCTCGAGTGGCTTTGTCTGCTGGGGAAAAGGCATATCCATAGCAGGATAGAATTGCAGTTGCATTTCGCAGCCACCACTGTACATTCGGCACAATCACGCACTTGCTGACTTGGATTCTGGATCTTGACTTCTATTTCGTCGTCGTGTTGTTGTACATGTAGTCTAGCTCCCACTGCCACGCGGGTCTGGCAGCATCCCTCTGCTTGACAAGCTCACCACTACTTTTGAATCTTGAGCTTCTTTTCCATCTCGTCGTGGAAGCCGACGACGCCCCTCGTCTCCTCGCCAGTGAATATATCCTCCCAGGTGATCATGTCCTCCTTGCCACGCAGGATGTCCTCGTGCACGCTGGGCAAGGAGCCACCGCCGAGGGCCATGGGCCGCCACTCGCCGTCGCGAACAATCTTGAGCTCCATGCCGCGGCGGATGGGCTCGGCGAGGCCAAAAGTGCGGCGGAGGGTCTCCATGCGGACCGCCTCCTGCGTGGCCTCCCAGTTCTTCAGGCGAGCCTCGAGCGGGTGGGATGAAGCGGGCGGCGCGGCGGCGCTGACAGAGTCGTGGGGAGACGGGCCGACACCGTGGCGCAGAGTGTCGTGGACCCCGGGGGCTGAAGGTGCCGACGAGGTGTGCGTGTGAGAGAAAGAGGAGGGGTTGGCGTGGGAGGGGACGATGCGCATGGACTGGAAAGGCGAACATGTCAGTGTGTGGTGCTGGGTGCGAGGGACGAGGCGAAGGGACATACCATCTTGGCGGCTGAGGGGAAGGTTACTGCCTTGCGCGGCGGAGAAGTGAGCCCAGTCGCTATGCGGTGCTCGCAGCTGTCCTGCCTGCGGGTCGAGGAGGATTGAAGAGGGAGGCGACGGCGGTGGTTGTGATGTTTGTGGTTGTGGTGATGGAGTATCGTCGATGGTGGTGGATGATGAAGCTGGGAGCTGCCTTCGCAGGCTGCGAACAGCCTCGCGTCAGTGCTGCTGCGCTGTTCGGCTGAGCTGCGGGCCATTGGCGGCTGCGCGGTACGTACCTTGGCTGTAGCTCCACCACGCCGACCCCGGACGGCAGCTATGGCCGACTATCACCGGGCCCGGCGCTCACCTCGCATCTGGCAGCTCTTGACTCACTCCTTTGCTCGTTCATTCACTCACTGCCTACAATTGTCTTGTTCCTCACTGCCGGCTCGAGCTTTCCTCTACCCGGGAATGTAGTAGCATTGCTCAGAAGCCGCGGGCGACACGAATTGGCACCATGCGGCCCCCCATCATCCGCATCGCCGGCGGTACATTCTACCGCCATCACCCCAACTCCCAGTCCCTGCACCCCAACCCGCCGCTCTTCAGCCAGCTTTCGTTCGAGCTGCCCTCGTCGTCTTCGGCCCGGCCGCAGCACTGGTGCGTCGTTGGGCCCTCGCTCTCTGGCAAGACGACCTTCCTGCAGGTCCTGCGCGGCCGGCTGCTCAGCGACCCGCCCACGGCACGCTCGTATCCATACCTCTCCGAGGACGAGGTCCCGCCGCGGCTGAGGAGCCCGCAGAAGGCGGTTCGGTACGTGGGCTTCGATGCCGAGCAGAATGCCGGGGGGCTCGGAGGCGGGAGCGTCACGGCGTCCGCGTACCTGTCGCAGCGGTATGAGTCGAGGAGGGAGATAACCGACTTCTCGCTCCGCGACTTTTTGCTCGGCAACACGGAACTAAACCCGCTGAAGGCGCAGTCGGAAGAGGCGGATGGCGTGGTGTCGACGCAGCTGCTGGAGCGTGTTGTCGGCGACCTGAAGCTGAGCCATCTGCTCGACCTACCAGTCACGTTCCTCAGCAATGGCCAAGGACGGCGGGCAAGGATAGCCCGGGCCCTGCTGATGAGGCCCGAGGTCTTGCTGCTGGACGAGCCATTCATGGGGCTCGATCCCCCGACTGTCTCGGGCCTGAGCCCGCTGCTGCAGTCTCTGGCTGAGAAGGCGAGTCCACGGCTGGTGCTGAGTGCCCGGCCGCAGGATCCGCTGCCGGAATGGATTACGCATCTCGTCTACTTGAGGACCGACTGCCAAGTCGAGTCTATGGGCCCAAAAGAAATCGTCCTCGACGGCTTGAAGAAGTACGTTCAGGGAGTGAGCAAAGGCGGCCTCGAGGAGGACGAGAAACTACCTGTACACTCGCTGCATGAAGTTGGACGAGTGCTAGGGTCAACGCCATCTTCCACAGACAAGTCGACCACGTCACAAGCGACTGCACAGGACCTGAGCTCCGCAAATACCAACGCCGAGCCTCTGGTCGAGATGGACGGCTGCCAGGTCCACTACGGTGACAAGATTGTCCTCGGCAATTGGTCACAGCAAACGCCTGAGGGCAAGAGGGATGGCTTGATCTGGAAAGTCAGGAGAGGAGAACGGTGGGGCGTCTTTGGTCCCAATGGCTCTGGCAAGACTACCATCGTGTCGTTGCTGGGGTCCGACCACCCACAAACCTACTCTATGCCAATTAAGCTGTTTGGCCGAAGTCGCCTGCCGGAGCCAGGCTCGGGCATGCGGCCGCTTACCTTCTGGGACATCCAATCCCGCATCGGACACTCCAGCCCGGAGGTCCACCAACACATGCCGCGAAGCCACACCATCAGGCAGGTCATAGAGAACGCTTGGGCAGACACGTTTCGCGCGAAACCCAAGCTGGACAGCGCAGCCAAGCAAAAGGTCGACGCAGCGTTGCGGTGGTTCGCCCCCGAACTGCAGCCCAATGCGGCGGCAGCCGATCAGACCGACGGCGATGGCGGACTCGCTTGGGCAGACGAGTACATGTTTGGTGAAATATCTTTCAGCGCGCAGCGCGTCGCGCTCTTTATTCGCAGCATGATCAAGAGCCCGGACGTGGTCGTTCTCGACGAGGCCTTCAGCGGCATGGACGACGCCGTGCGCGACAAGTGCATGCTGTTCCTGACAGACGGCGAGTGCAAGACGCTCGACCGCGCCGGGCGAGTCGTCGACAACAAGGAGGCAACGACTGCACCTACAGTCAAGGGGCTGACAGACCATCAAGCGCTCATCTGCATCGCGCATGTCAAGGAGGAGGTGCCGGGTTGCGTGCGGGAGTGGATCTGCCTACCGGAGGCGAACACGGGAGCCCCGGCACGCTTCGGACGGCTAGAGGGGCCCTTGGGTGATGATGAGGGGCGGTGGGCTGCGGTTTGGGGGTTTATATGACGGAGCTTTAAGGGAAAGGATTCATGTATAGAAGTCGGACTATAGATGTGGTCTTATATGCCCAACCGGGAATTGAGGACGTAATACTTAGTATCTGATTGGCTTCTGCCCTTTCATCTTGGACCCACGAGATTTACGAGCCTCGAGGGATACCGATCACTCGACACAATCCCCGGGTTCATCCCCGGATTCATCCTCATCACCCCCAGAGAAGTTCCGCACGACGGATCCTGGCCTGATACAGAGTTTGAAAAGACGTCGTAGTATTTCGTATAGATTTCACATCTTCAAGGCACCGTGAAATGCAACGAAGCCTACGCGGACATGAGGATATTTAGCATACAATCCCTCCCAATATGAGATGCCAATGAAAGTGAAAAGCGCTTGGACAGCCACGGCAGTTGATTATCTTGAGTAAAGTCAAGTATATAGAGGGGGGAGGGAGGGTGCAACGAGCCTCGTGTAGGCGCAGACACTTAACGTACAAACTCTCACCAACTTGCACACAGGCCTGGTGTACAGTCGAAACATCGTACCACAGGTAGGAGTTGAACAATGATTCCAGTTCTGGTCTAAACTATAAAAAGGTCGCCGTCTTCCACCGCTAATATTGTCACAATTCACACCATACCTCACCGGTTGGAGACTCGGCAACATCATCTACTACGTTCATCGCCATGCGTTACTCAATCACCCTCCCATTCCTCGTGGCCGTCGCCTCGGCAGCCACATCTACAGTTGAATTGCAGGACGCTAAATATGCAGCTGAACAAGCAGCTGAATATTACGTTAACGCCACGCAGGCGAATGGCTGTAATTGGCTGGGTGAGACGAAGCGCAGTATTTCTGTGACGACATTGCTAATGCAGGAAAGCATGTGTTTCCGCATACGGGTCATCATGCGCTGCTTGCGCCTTTGCGGCACTAGAACTTGGCATTAGTATGTGCTAAAGTGCTACAGGCTTGAGCCTTTTTGTTAACTTGATTGATCTTAGATTGCTTGCTTGATCTCGCGTGTATCTCTGCGGTGACAGGAGACGTGGTAAGTAGAGTCTACAGGATCTATGCGACACGTTATGCTGACAACATAGGCTGCCTGCGCTGGCTGTGTCAAGCAGTAAAGGCTTACCGAGGGCTTTTGGGAACTCAAGGCTACATATATGCAGGACTAGATTGCCAATTAACATACGCCGGCCCACTTCGCCAATGTGAATGAAACATCGACCAACTGTTACCAAATTCCGCCTTGGCTCCCCAACCTCAATCTGATGGTGGCTCGTCCCCTCTCGTAGAACGTGGCTTTCTACTAATGCCATTCTATGCAGATACAGTCGAGACGATTCGCTTTATATCTTGGGTTCGCAAGCGTACAGAAATGCTCAGCTTTTATCTGGTTTGGCTGAGGTGGTTTCCCTGCCGAGAGCACAGATATAAAACCAAACCTTCATATGAAAAGAACAAAATAAAAACTGACATCCTCGGTGTGTTTTCCTAAAAGAAAACCAAAAGACGTACAAAGGCGCAATTTCCAAGTCCGGCAAATTTCTCGTGACGTTGATATGCCTTGACGACAGACGGTGGTTGAATTTAGCTACACAAGCAGAGTGGCCAATCACGTCACCGCCACTGACGACAACCTCATCCCAGCTGTGCAACCAGCCGCCCAACCACACCTGACATGAACCACGACCTCATCGAAAATGCCGGCAACGTCGGCTCCGGCCGTTGACGATGAAGCCATCACCGTAGATTGCTGCGCGACCCTCTCGGCGCTCACGCGGCCCGTCGAGGTCGGCGAGATAGGGTAGGGTAGCCCGTCCTCGGCCTTGGGCCGTGCCTAACGCGAGCATCGCTCACATCGCATGCTGTAGCTCCGGCCGTGCCGGCTCCTCCACCTTCTTCGCCTGGCCGCTCCTCGGCCCGCTCCTGTTTGAGAATGAGACGAGCGATGCGCGCGATCACTGCGCCAACGAGCGAAGTAGGTGCCCCGCGTCTAGGACAGAGAAGACTAATGGAAACGTACTGACGGGGGCGCAGCGTTCCTCTCGTACCTCCGGCTCGCCGTGTACATGGCCATTCTGTCCGTCGCCATCACCCTGTCCTTCCATCTCAAGAGCGAGCCCACGAACCTGGAGCGGCGCATGGCCAAGCCCCTCGGCGCCGTCTTCTGGGTGCTCTCTGTCGTGACGCTCTTCATGGGCGTGGGCAACTACATCAGTGAGGCTCGCACGGGCAGTGGGATGAGCTGCTTAAGCTAACTCCCGTGACAGAAACCGTAAATAAGTACAGCAAGAGAGTGGCAATTGTGCAGACGGGGTGGAGGACGCAGCTGGTAGGTCCTGTACTCATCGTTGCTTGGTTAGCGATCTGACCGTCGTCGCCAGGTCTTGGTGATAGTTGCCATCAGCATCATAGGCACCTGCGTTGTCCTTCTTATTGTGACACAACTTCAGAACACCGACTATTAATGTAAATCCTTATGAGCATGACTTTATCGACTGCCTTTGTGAATTATTTCGAGCGCTTCCATCGAGGAGCTATGCCTGGTCATCTGCTACCCAGTAATCTCGTGATCATGCACTTTTCATCCCGAGCCAAAACAAACCGGGACTTCCATACGCCGTATTGCGACCCACGACCAACTGCGCCGGACTATGTTTTGCCCTTTGTGTTACAGAATAGATCCGCGGCGTCCCGATGGGCCAACGGCCGCTTTTTCAGCTCCTCCTCGCTGCAATGCCCAACCTCGCGACGAAAGTCGGCCACGTATTTTGCGGCTTCGTGTTTCAGATTCTCGAGAGTCTTTTGCTTCCCATCCCACGAGAGAAGCGGAACCTCAACCGGTAGCTGGAGAACGCCGTGGTCCGGCAGCGTCTCCAACATGTCGAGCGGCGATGCGGCGTCGAATCTCTCGCTCGCCTGATCGACGTGAAAATCTTTGTGCTTGCCCCCTTCGTCTTGGTACTCTTCTGGCTTGTCAGGCAAGTCTGTGTGTACGCCGATAATAGTACTCGCAGTCTTCTTGCTGGGGTACAGCGTGAAGTATCCTCGCAGACGTGATAGCTGCAGGGCGTATTCCATCCAGGCTGGGTATTTCTTGCCCACTTCCTTCCGGGCCAAGAAGGCTGGTGGAGCCGGCGAGGCGTGCTGCTTTTCGAGAACCTTCGATATGTAGCTGTGCAGCTCGACCCATTTGTCGCCCATGAAGAGGACTGCATCGCTCGTCGGAGCTTGCCAAAGGAAAGCCGTTTCCTCAAGTCCGGCTTTGTCAGCGCTTGACGGCTCGGGAGCAAAGAACGGTTGGACGCCATCAAGTGAAGTGCTTGGGACGGACAAGCTCATTCCCATCATCTTTGAGTCCAATCCCAGATTGGTTGCCGCTTTAGAGTGCCGCTGGGTCAGGAGAGCATATTTGACATCTAAGCCAGATTAGAGGCGATTATTCAAGCCAATTTCAGTCGCCATATGCAGACTTACAATGAAAAAATTGAGGCGTAATCTCCGTATGGGCAGACAGCACCAGGACGTGAGAGTGAGAAGGGTCTGCCGGCCAAAACGACTCGAGGAATCGAACTGAGCTCTCCTCTTCAGTCAGCCTCTGCCGCGCGATGCGACGACGTAGAGAGAACATTTGCGGCAGCGGCCTGTCATTGGGAGACGACGGTGGCCAATGGTACCCAGCCAAGAAGTTCTCTAGAGGAGCTTCGATAGGGTTGGGCAGCTCCACGGTGAGATGGGGAATTGAATGACCACTGAGATCTGCGTGCGCTATGGATCGAAGAAGTCTCGCGAGGTTCCCCGTCCCGGTCTGAGGAGCATGAATGAGAATATCGAAGCGGACCTTGTTCCAAGCTGGAGTACAATTAGCAGCTGAATCTTGTGTGAGTGTGTGCGGAACGTACCCGCAAGGGCCGATGAGTCTAGTTTCGCTATCCAGGACAGACGCGACCCCGGCTTCGTTGGAAGCTCTATAAGTGCTGCATTGGTTGCTCTGACTTCATCTCGCAAGCCGCGGAGAAAGTACTCTTCTTCGGCAGCCGTAGAATCAACGAGGATTGCCTGAGGGTGCATGTAGTTGTTGATGTGGTCTGTTGAGCGTTGGTTAGCTGCGCTGTACTCTTCAGCCGTTTGATACTGGGTGCGTGAAGCATACACATGGCACGTGCGACTGCCAAGGTCATGCGCATCTCTGCAGACGTCGCATAGTGATCAGGTCGCGCATCTGAGGGGTCATTAGCAAGTGGCACTCATGCCGTCTTTATCTGCCGTAGCTCCATACCGTGCAATAGCAACTGGCATGTCTTGTCAATGCCGTTGATCTTGAGCAGTTCTTTCAGCGGGAGCTCACTCCTCCCCATGAAGGCAAAATGGACATAGCTCTCGCGCTCGAGAGCCATCTCGCAAGCCATGGGGAGCAAGGTCGCGGCGCTCGGAACGCTGGCTGCCGCAAATAAGACGTTTCGGTTCTTGGCCGAGCGGCCGTTGGTCGCCGATATAGACCTGAGGGAAGCTGCCAGCGCCGGATACTTAATTGGCCCATCGTAATCCTTGTGCTGATCGATCTTCTTGTCCACGCTGGTGGGGGGTTTTGGCTTGGATTTCTGCTTGGGCTTGGCCCGCGGCGGTTGCATCCCCTCCGGTATCAGCGGCGGCGGCCGCTGTCCTTTGGGAGGCTCATATCGCCCCGGTACATCGAGGGAGAAGCGATCATCTTTCAGGCGCTCGAGGGAGGAGTGGTCGGAGCCGACGATGCGGAGGAGGGTGAAGATGATGAGGCCTGCGACAACGGCGTACGCGACGAGGCGCATCACCCAGCTGCGCCGGGGAGCGCGGGTAGCCTGCCAGTGAGCACCGGCGTGCTTGGAGTGCTTGGCCCGGTTGAGATCGTCGTCCTTCTTGGCCATCTCCTCGTCGTCGCGCCAAAGCTGCGACACGCTCCAACCTCTGGAACTCGACATGGTGCGTCGCGATCAGACGGGCAAGGAGGGGCCGACAGAGACAAGAAAGGGGCCGGCGTCGGAGCCGTCACATTTCGCCGCGCGTAGAGTATCGAGACTGTAAAGCGCAAACTGCGCCTGCAATAAGCAGCGGGCTATGGGGAGATATCGGGGAGCAGAAGGAAGTACGGCGACCGAGGAAGACGAGCGTCGCGAGAGATGTGGTAAATGTCGCCAGCTGGCGTCATAGCGGAACAGCTTGTCCAGACCCGGCAGCTGTCTCAGCTGGGGCAATAGTGGGCGGTCTAAGGTAGCGCAGCGGGCAGCGCATTTAGCCTCGTCCTGTGCAAGGTACTCGTACTTCGTACGCAGGTGAGTTATTAGGTAGTACCTTAGGCACTTGGAGAAACAAACCATCCACCACGGAGCATCTTGCTTCTAGGGCGCTCCCCGGGGCCTTCTAGCGGCCGCAGCGCCCAAGCGGAGCCCATCTGGGAGCCGCCATAGGGGTCCGCACATGGGGCTTGGCTGCGTTCCAGTGGCCTGGGCAACGTCCCGCTCCCCGCCCAAGCCTGTACTGTACAGGGTGGTGGGGCCCGGCAACGGCTTAATGGGCATCAAAATTTTGATCTTCACTTCGGATTCGGCACCGCAATCCTACCTTACAGCGTTCAGGGTAGTGACTTACATATCGACGACAGCAGACGGGGAGAAGACGAGGCTCGGCAAGGAAGAAGATCCCCGTAGACGGCATCCATGGGCAAGTCCAGGCGCAACCGGGGCGGCGTCGCCCACCGCCGAGATCCCATCGCGAAGCAGGTCAAGCCTCCCTCGGACCCGGAGCTCGCAGCCCTGCGCGAGAGCAAGATCTTGCCCGTCATCAACGACCTCAAGAACGCCGACCCCAAGTCGCGCTCTGCGGCCGCCACGGCCATCGCCAATCTCATCCAGGACACCAAGTGTCGCAAGCTGTTGCTGCGCGAGCAGGTCGTCCACACCGTCCTAACCCAGACCCTGACCGATGCCGCCCTCGAGAGCCGCGCCGCTGGCTGGGGCATCCTGCAGGTCCTGGCGCAGGAAGAGGATGCCGACTTTTGTGTCCACCTCTTCAGGCAGGATGTCCTGACTGCCATTGAGTACGCGGCCAAGACGGTGAGTCTCCTTTTCCTCTCTGCTTGTCACGCCCCCTCCCAAGCTGAACCACGAAAACCCAGGTCTCTGAGAAGATCCAATCGAGGGAGCCTGCATTCTCCAAGCTGCCCAAAGCGGAGCAAAGCTTCATTACCAGCATCGCCGCCTCCCTGGTATCTCTCCTCACCGCTCTCGCCGAGGCCGGCGACGAGCTTCTCGAGGCCATCTCGGCCAATGCCACCGTCTCACAACTACTCTTCGTCCTCGTCACTCACCAGAGCCAAGGTGAGGAGGATGTCGTCGCCAGTCTGAGAACCGACGCCCTGGCATGTCTCATGATTCTCTGCGAAGACAACGTGCAGCTTGCAAACAAGGTTGTCGACAGCACGTGCTTTCAGACCATGCTTGCCCTCAAGGGCGAGGCCGACAGCGATGGCCTTCTCGCGTGTGCCGCCTTACACAACATCTTTGCCGCACTTGGCAGGTCAAAGGATGCACCTCACATTCTCAACGCCAACGATTCTGTATTGGTTCCGACTCTCGTACAAATCCTCGCGGCTATAACCCCAGGGCAAAGCGCGGCCAACGGCAGCGGCTGGTCCAGCCCCTTTGAGCAGCAGCAGCTAGCCTTGGAGACTCTGGCGTCGATCGGAACAAATCTCAGCTCCGCCATGGGTGGCGCTGCGCCACAAAGGGAGGAGGAGGCGGAAACGAAGGACGACGAGGACATGGGCGAAGCTCATGAACCTATCGGCTCAGACGGCGAAGAGGAGGACCCTGAGGGCGAAGATGATGACGATGAGATGGATGCAGACGCCATGGAGGCCGACATGGAGATGGTCACGGGCGTTGATGGCGATGACGACGAAGACGACATCTACGACCTTCCTGTCCTAAAATCTCTCCTCCAAAGAGCTCTGCCTGAGATCATCCGGGTTGCTTGCATCCAGCCCACCAACGACGACGGCATGAGACTGCAAAGTCACGCTCTATCAGCCCTCAACAACATCGCCTGGTCAGTTTCTCTGATTGACTTCTCAGTGGATCAAAACGCCGGGGTTCAAAAAGCTTGGTCCCCTGTCGGCCGCTCGCTGTGGGAGCAGGTCATCTCTCCAATCCTGTCGACGGACACCGCAGACGTCGGCCTCGCCACGCAGGTGACTAGCCTCGCATGGGCCGTGTCCCGTAGCCTGGGGGGCAAGACGCCCCTCAAGGCCGACGAGCACCGCAAGTTCATCACCCTCTACCAAGCCACCAAGGGTCTCGCGCCGCAGGACCCCGAGGACCCCTTCCAGAGCCTCGGCGTCAAGTGCGTGGGCGTCCTGGGTCAGCTCGCCCTCGCCCCCGCCCCTGCCACCCTCAACCGCGAGATTGGTACCTTCTTGGTTACCATTCTTGCCTCTCTGCCCGACACCCCTGCTGCGGATGCCGTCGAGGCGTTGAACCAGCTCTTCGACATCTACGGCGATGAGAACTACGCCTATGACAGGGAAGTCTTTTGGAAGGACAACTTCGTGTCGCATCTCGAAGGTGTGCTGCCCAAAGCTCGTGCCATGTGCAAGACCATCGACAAGAAGTCCAATACCGAACTGAGGACTCGCGCCGACGAGGCTGTGCTGAATCTGACGCGCTTCTTGGCGTACAAGAAGAAGAATAAGCCTCAATAGAAGCCCCTCGTGGAACTTGACGAGAGATGAAATGCCCAGCAGGCGGCCTTATGATGTTGAAAAAGAACCATTGGTTGTGACAGGTTTTGCATGATACAAGAAATCCAAAGCGGAGCCCCTCAAAAGTCCCCTGCAACCGAACTAGACATTCTTAGCAGAATAGCAAATATAATTCTCATATCGCTCGAACCTGATCGTCATGCATGCCAAGTCTCGTCCATTTTCAACACCTCTCAAACACCTTGTACAATCCCTTCAAGCTCGCCGCCTCTAATATGCCCCCGTCCATGAGCGACTTAGTAGCCACCAGCCCCGCCTTGAACGCCGGGAAAAATACGTGCTCGACTGCCCATCTAACATGCTGTCTTCTCGTCCGCATCTCGGCTGGAACATCCTCCTCTTGCACTGCTCCCTTCCCAGGCGCAACCGGAAGTTGCTCGGGGACGTAAAACGTCGCAAGCTCTCTGAGAAAGGTCTCGAAGCAGCCTTTTTCCTCGTTCCATGTGACCTTGGGTCCCAGCCGGAGGAGAAATTGTGGAAGCTTGGCCATGGGCGGCGTGTAACCCTTTATGAGCAGCGGGATAGAGATGAGTTCTCCCACAGGAGTGATCTCGAGAGAAAAGTACTCCTGAAGCATCTCCCTTCGCTCAATGAGCTGCGCTGCGACCCTGTTCACGATGGCTTCGACATCGAAGTCTTCATCCGTCGCCCCCAACGCAGTCTTCTCCGTCTCCGCCGCCATAGTCAGGAGCTCTCTAAGCCCCAGGGGTGGGCTGAAGCGGATGACACCGAAATTCCCAAAGTCTGTCAACCCTAGTTGGTAAAAATAGTCGAAACACGCGTGTCCATAATCAATCAAATACAGTTTGACGCCACCCTGTATGGCTGCGAGTCGTCGCTTCTCGTCCACAATGCCGACGAATGAATGAGACGCAAATATCTCGGTGAGATCATGGTGCATCTCGTCGCGGACCTCGCTTCGCAACTCCTTGATGCTCTTGAGCCGACAGATAACAGGTTCCCGATCGTTGTATTCATATTCGATACTTTCAGGCGCCGCCAGCGGCTCATCTTCCAGGGTACCGGCTCTTGCGTCCTCTCCGGCGTCTGCAAGGGAGAACATGCTCGTGATCTTGCGCACTGACGTGTCCGTCCTGACAAGATCGTTGGAGTTTCTCCGTCGCTTACCGGTGACCATGAATTTGGGGGTTGTGACGTAATTATCGTCAGACTGGGAATCCTCAACCGGCTTCGCCCCCGGGAGGAGTGTCTGAGTCATGAAAGTTCGACTTGTGTCAACCGCTACAAGCTCCTCTTCTATTTGAGTGCACACAGCTTGAATGATCTCATCCTCGTTTAGGAAATGAACTTCCCGCTTGGTTGGATGCACATTGACATCCACCCGGGCCGGGTCAATGTCAAGGCTGAGATAGACAAAGGGATGACCGCCCTTGGGCAAGAACTTGACATAAATTTGTTCAATCGCCTTCTTGATGCTGGTTGATTCGACGGAGCGGTGGTTGATGAAGAGCAGCAGCGTCGTCTTCTTGATATGGTAGTTTGCGTTCGTAACCAAGCCATTTGCCTTGAATCCCCAACGGTCCCCTGTGGCGGCAAACTTGATCAGCTCGTTGGCAACGCTGCCGCCGTATATCTGTCGGATCCTGTCAATCGCTGTAGCTTGTGCTTGCACTGACAGACTGTTAGACGACTCGCCCGCCTTCTTACAGGTGAAGCCGACTCCCGCACAGTGAATGGCGTAGCGGCCCACCATGTCGACGATCTTGTTGAACTCATCGGAGTGCGACCTGAATGCTCTGCGCCGAGTCGGCACGTTGAAGAACAAGTCTTCCACCGTGATCTGCGTTCCCGGTCGACCAGCTACGCCCTTTGGCTCTTCCGATAGCCCAGGCTTAGGCGCAGAGAGCTTTCCGTCGGCGTAGTGTGCACGCCATGCAAGGGCCGAATCCTTGGTCTTGGTTGTCACTGTCAAGTGGGCAATATGACTGATGCTTGCCAGAGCCTCTCCTCGAAAGCCATAAGTGCCAATGAAGGTGAGATCTTCGAACGTCGTGATTTTCGAGGTGGTGTGACGCTCACACAATATGGCCAGGTCATCTTTCTTTCGGACTATTAGATGGTGTCAAACTCCGGGTGACGCATCTTCTCACCTGAATTCCGCAGCCGTTGTCGGTGATCTGCAGCAGCTTGAGGCCGCCATCTTTGACCAGGATTTCCAGGGCTGTCGCCCCAGCATCAACGGCGTTCTCGATGAGCTCTTTGAGCGCATGGACTGGCGCTACAATGATCTCACCGGCGGCGATCTTGTTGACCACGTCCGGATCCAAGGCCTGCAAGTGAGCGACAGGTCAGCGGCTGCCGTCTTGCCACGACAAGCAAAAAAGCCATAAACCAACCCTGATTCGACGTGCAGGACGGGGTTCGTCCAGCAAGTCTTCTGCCTTTCGCTTTGTGCCCCCGGCGCTGTCCACGTCCATTGCATCAGCCATGCTCGCCTCCTTCGCCTCCGATGAGAGGCAGCCCTGCCTGGACAGGCGCTAAGGTCGGTCTACCCTGCGGGCATCTGGATGAGTACCGCTGAAACCTACGGCTTCCCGCGGCAATATAAAACAAGAGCCGGTCCTGGCAAAGAGATTGAATGTGGCAAAGGGACAAGAAGAATGGGAAATGCGGTTTGACGAGTGACGCTGAGGCATGGAATTATTGGTGGGGTTGGTCGCACCGTAGACGGCAGCATGGCACGCGAAGTGACCACGGTGCCACGTGATTCGTCAGGCGCCTGCTGCCACAGAAGCTTTGCCCACCAACTCCCGACTCAACATGTCTGCCCTGCATGTCACGCATCAGATGCCCAACTGGCTCAATATACGAGTAGCTACGGTTGCATGGGCCCTCCTCGGGTAGTGGCACTTTATCTAGGCATCGGACTTGACACCTCCCGAGGCCCTGCCGTCAGGATGTGAGGGCCCCGGTTCGTCACTACGGGTCCTCGAATATTAGTGGCGCTTGATCTAGGGATCGGACTTGCAGAACAAAATGTCCGATGCATCTTGCCCGTTCTCATTGTGATCTGCTCCGTCCATTTCATGCACCGGATGGTCATATTTGTGTTGGGCTCGGAACATGAGGCACGTCTTCGAACATGCAGCTGCAAGCTTAAGCTTCAGTTCCGGCTCAGGCTCAAGAACCTGTTGATGAACTGGGAAGGCGCTGTCAGCAAACCTCTATTTTAATAACACGTTGCTCTCGCAGGAATCAAGGTTTACAAATCGGCGAAATGATTGTTGGCGGACCTAGTTCTTCGTCTACTCAACATTGATCACATGTAGAACATGCTGTCCCTATAACCTTGAGTACGGGAAACAAACGACGCCTGGAAACGCTGCGTACAGTTGGGTTCCGGTAGCAGTTCCATTCCCTCATTTTGAGAATCTCCAAGCTTACCTGGTCTGTCGTAACAGATAACGAAGTAATCAGACACATGCGCCACGAAAGTCTTTACAGTTGCTTCAGAGTTTTTGAGTACATGTACGCAATCGGTACATGAGATGTGACTATTACCGCACCCAAACTCCGTCGCTATGCTCCAGTTCTCAATGACATCGCTGGACACACACACACAAAAAAAGGGCGACGAGACAAAAATTTGCAACATGGAAAGGACCATACCTCAAGTGCTCGGCATCTGCCTAAGCTCCAGGTCCAAGGCACCCGCTATAAAACACTGATAGTGTACGCCAGTACACCAATCCTTTCCTCTTGTGTTGTTGATTAGAATCAACGGCATCATATTGAAACCTTTTCTCCACAGAGCCTTGCCGAGGCTAGCGAGCATAGGTCGATATACCTCCCGTCATACGCCTTCTACGCCAACTCGAGCCGTCCCTAATGGCCTGTCCCAGCTCACTGAAATGAGAGAGCATTCAAAATGTCACCGTAGCTGTCGTTAAAGGCACTTACTTATTCCAGGCGCCAATGGTGAGAAGGGGTTCCGATCTGTGCTGTTACACTTTGTGGGGGGTTCACTGTAGTCCGCAATTTAACAACTCTGTATATCAACTCTCAACCCCCTTTGCCTGTGTCGCATTTTCCGTGTTAAATGGCCTTCATCTGCCAACACTGGTCTTTTGAAAAAAGAAAAAAAAAGACAGGGGTGCTTGTTCGAAAGACTTGGTCTTGTCGCAATGCTTTCCCCAGATATTGGTGAGTTAAAATTCTTTCACTCGAGATATGATGAAACCGTGCTTCGCTTGGACGTCATCCGACTTCGTTTGGCGTAGGCTATTCAAATAGCCGGCTTTGACGCTTCGCTGAGCTTGGGATCCGGAGGTCAGCTTCGTTCAATTCATCAACCGCGAGCTTCCCGGCCCTTCAGGCTTTTCGATCAACCCTCCTATATCCAGTCGGCTCCTCCGTTCGTCTTTCTCCCACCTCTGCGTCACAGGTAGTGGCCGGTGCTCCGATTGCGCCCTTATTGGAGGAAGTTCGAAGCTTGGCGGTGCTGTACGATTGACGGACAAAGGTGGTTCGTTTCGGCCGATTTCGCGTGACAACTGCAAGGTCGGTCCAGGGCGCCAGCTTTCGCCGGCCGAATGCATGTATTGGGAAGCCGTGGGTGTAATTGTAGGGTCCACGGATGGCGGTACTTGGTTAGCTTGATTTTGAAGACTCAGAGACGGTCTGAAGGTCAACGAGCTCTCACTGAGTCGATGGCGAATGGGATCGAAAGGCGCAGGTGTCGGCTTTCGCGATGTAAGTGATGGCTGCGGGCTCGGAGGTGTTTGATATGAAGGTATCTGTGAATGTGCACTTTGTGTTGGTGGATGTGGTTGCGGGTATCGGTGCGGAAGACTCAGCAACAAGACCACGAAGTAGACGGATCCCTCCTTGCCCAGGCCCATGCGAACGAAATGTTGCCTCGCGTATCCATCGGGTCCAATAAACGAGAACTTCTCGTGAATGTTCAGGGGGACCCTGGTGACATCGGTGGCATCGAATCCAAGTCGCTGGATCACCGGGCCCCCGTGTCCTAGAATCGGCGGCAAGTAGTTGGGTTCCCTTCGTTTCTGCTCCAGAGCCAGTTGATTCTGAATGTCGAAGATTTTCCCCGCTTCGTTGGCTACAACGGTATCCCTCAAAGTTCGCCCCGTCACGCTCTTGGCTCCGATCGCGTCCAAGAATGTCGAAGATGCCTTGGAAAATTCCAAGTTCATGGTAAGATACGCAGCGGGCTCCACAAGCGCAACTGTCGGGGATGCAGCACCGTACGAAAATGCGTCCGACGCGTTATTGAACTGTCTATGTATCGGAGTTCCACTCGTTGGTGTTTGGATATGTCGGTAGAGTTGCTGTTGTTGGACCCGGTCTTCGAATGCATGATCCTGTGAGCCTCCGGGTCCGCCAACGCCCAGTGGCCTTCGCAGCGACATATCTGGGTACTGTGAAAGTCGCAGGGGATCGTATCGTGTGTCTCTATCATCTCTGAGTCGAGGTCTTCCTCGCTTTTTGTGCTGAACGTCGACGCAAGCGTCTTCTTTGCCGTTGCTAAGGCATCTCGAGCAAGGTCTTTGGGCTGTGGCTTTGGTCAGTCTTCAGATAGAGCGGAAAGTGAAAGGCTGCCCAGAGTGAATCTGTTAGATTGCAGAAGCCGCTGGAATTTTGCGCCATAAGGGTTGAGTTTTCGACACTGCAAACCACACTTCTTTGTGTTGTATATAAAACTGTTCAGTGCAAAGACCAAGACGAACTTTGTCTCCGTCTCATAGCCACAGCTCGGAAGGGCTTCTAGCTGTTTGGCAAGGAGGATTTTGTTTGCCTTCCAGGAAATAGAGGAGGAGAAAGGATCGGTCTTTACAAAGAGGAAATTCAATTCATCCACATACCGTCACATCTAGATATCTTTCCATTAGCATGATGTAAAACTTGTGAGCCAGAGCACTGCCGCCTACCGAAGATGAGCCCGCTTGCAAGGGACGCATGCAGAGGCAACATGACCCTTAGTCTTCCTCTGAGACTTCGGAGAGGTGTACAATTGATTTTCTAGTCCCGACGTCCGGCTTGTTATCGAGAAAGACCCTTCCGAGCTCGGACCCGCTGAATTGATGTACTGTTGTTGATATGCTCCATGCGGTATGCCAGAGTGTTGCTGGGGAGGATACAACGGCGTCTGTGGCATTGATTCCTCAGAGTATCTCTGGAATCCGTATGGATCGCGAGAAAGCTCCTGCGGATGCGGTCTCGATACGGGAACTGGCGGCGGCAAATGTTGTCGATGGTCGACTGGCAGCTGCGGCATGGGTACGTCGCGGTAGACATCGTGTGATAGCGCAGTCGGGTATAGACTTCGCCCCGTGCCCCGTTCGTTTGCTTCTCGAGCTGCTTTGGGCGGAAGGGGCGGGGATCCCGACATGGGCGGAGAGGGATACGCCCGAAAACGAGCAGACCTCTCTGACTCTGCTTCGTTAGGTTTCCCACCCAAGTCTGAGGCGCCGCTGGCCAGGAGCGGTACGCGTGGGCGTTGGCCAAACGGGACTGGAGTGATTTCAGAGAGGTGCCGTACCGACAGCATGGAGGAATCGTTCTGGTAAAGCGAGGGTTCTTGGCTAGGAGTTCCGTCGTCTCCCGCCGACTAGCGACCGCGCCGAGATTGAAAAGGCGCTCTGAGCAGCGCGAGGAATCGAAATCGTCAAGACCTTCGAAGCCGAGATTTTTCGCCTCCTGAGCTTTGCCACTGACTTGATGGTCCTTTGGCAAGATAACAAGGTGACGGAGCGGGCCGCCAAGTTCTGCAAGCGAAAAGGCAGGCTCAGGAACAGACTTTCTTGCGTGAAAGGAGCTGTTATGCAGTACGTTATAGGCTTCCGGCGCCAAAACGAAAAGTCCGAACAGAAATCAAGAGGACTTGCTTGGCCGACGGTTCAAGAAGGGTAATATTGCAAATCGACCAGCGAAGTGAAGATGGCTTGGCGGTTGGAGGTGATGTCAAGGGTTGGAAATTACGCAGTCAGCGGCACAGTTATAAGGCGTCCTGGTCGGGGAAAACAAAGTTGAAACAAAATGCTGCACAATAATACTGCGACGGAGCGATCTCACGATTTGTCGTGATACGGCATGGAGTCCTGTCCACAGCTGTCGAGATGATTCGGATGGATGGACGGAGGTCGGCTATCGCACGTAGTTGTAGAAGTACAAGCTACCGCGACCTGACGAGAAGACCCAGACGGAGAGAGCCGAAGGCTTGACTCATCAGAGATTGGTCAGTCGACGACGGTCAAGTCGAGAGGACAAGAGTCGAAGCGGCGAGTCGGAGCTAGAGGCTGATCGGCGGCTCAGGGTCAGTTTTTGTGCGACTTCTGGGCTACAGGCTACTGGAGCAAAGAACGTGCAACCGGCAAGTGTTGCTGGGGTTGGCGACAGGGCATCAAGGTTGGACCCCGGTCCGGGTCTGGTAGGGTGGATGCTGGTCAAGGGTTGAGTGCTATGCCATGGAGAGGCCCTGCTCGTCCCATCTGACAATTCTCCGCGAGTCTCGAGCAAGGGGCGAGGTCGGTCCCTGGGTTGCGTCTTCAATGTAACCTGTAATTACAAGACACACGAGGCGGCTATGGCTGAACTGGGGGCGTTGGTACGATGCGAGTGGACCGTCGAGTGTGAAGCTGTGAAGGTAGTCGTAAGAAGTAGCCAAGGTTCTGGGAAGGGGCGTGCCACGAGGGAGTGTCTAATCTCAGCTCGATGATCGGCTTTGTAACAGTCGGGAGCTGTCGACGATTATCCGGTTCTTAGTACGGAGAAGGACAAGTCTCAAGGGCGAAGGGAGCACGAGAGAATCTTGAAAGGGTTGGCCAGGTTGAAGTCGGAAGATAAGATGGCAGGACGGGTGGGCGGGTGGATGACAGGGGCCGGAGACGACTCGTAGCATGGCGGCAAAGAGCGAACGAAAGTTCAGGTGGAGAGCTTAATGAACGGAGATGGCGCTTTTAGAGAAACGGTTTCTGGAAGCAGTCATGATTGGAGGGACTGGGAAGGCCAGTCGCCTTGCTCGGCGCGACTTGGAAGCCCTCGGTATTCAAGGCTGGCCTTGCTCTGACACAGAAAGTACCTGCAGCAACAAGCACGGTTGCAAATCGCAGCATGGGATACAGGGATCTACGGGTATGGCTAGAGCTCAGGAGCCAAGGGGAGTCCGTGACGGGGTGTGGGATAAGCCGAGCCCAATACAGCTCCTTGCTCATCGATGGAGATGATGGATCATTTGAGGGCGTGAGCCAGGGCCAGCCAGGTAAGTTCCAGACATGTCGGATGAAGATCCACCCCATCCCGCCACGAGGTGACTCGTCACGGGACAGGCAAGCGGAAGCGTTCCAGGCACGCAAATTCCTGACGAAAGGCGCCTGGGTTCTGGGCAGCCACAGCACCCAGGCTGGGGTCGTGGATTGGACGTGAGTGTCGTAGGTGGGCAGCTAACAGGTTACGGCACACCTAGGACAGGACATGAGTGGTTGGTGGACTGCGAAGAGGGTAAAGAATGGGGTCGGTCCCGGTGCGAGTTGGTTTGGCGCGTTTCCTTATTCAACCCCCGCCGACAGACAAGCTTCTCTCCGTCAAAGCCACCCTCAGAGTCTCCCAAATGGGCGTTGAAGACGAAACAATGCGATTGTTCGCTGGCGCTTGCCCAATTCGCTGCATGTTGTCACAGGCAGAGCGGACTGTCGGGCCAACTGGAATGTGTTGGCTCGAGGAATGTTGAATTGAAACGACGAGAGTTAAAATGCAATGAGTGTCCAGGTTGCTCTGTACAGACGAGTCCACAGCCAACCTCCAGCCAGTCGTCACATTGATCCCTCTCCCGCAGGCCTTTACTCGTAGGGACGTGGGGCTCGGCTCCAAGCTCCGCAAGAGGAGCCTCAAAACGTCAATAGCGAAGTCGGGGGATGCAGCCTCTGGACGTTTTAGATGCCCCAGCGGGCGCTGGCTAGCTGCTTCAGCCGCCATGCTAACCAACTCATCTCCATCTCGAGACAGGCGCCTGCTCGGCAGCGTTGGCCGAGTGCAACAGGTAATCACGAAGGGCGAAGAGGCTGCGTCGTGGGAAACCTGCCGGAGGGCTGCCAAACTCGCTGGGTAATAGCGGCGAGTTTCGGGCGTGCGTACGTACGCTCGAGAGCTGTTACAGCATCGCGTGCCTGTTTCCGAGATCCAGATGGCGATGCAAATGGCCCGAAGTTGTCAGATGTGGGGAGCTAGGCCGAGCCCATCTCTTCAAGAAGGACCGTGCTGTCGAGGCTTTCGGCAATTCCGTAGGTCCGAAACCGCTGAAGATCGCAGAGCCTTGCAGCGGCATTGGCAAGACACACCGGACAAAATCGTTGTGGCTGAAGTTTGTGTGGTGGGATCCCGAGAATGTGGGTTTTATCAACTCTGCTCGCTCGTCCTTGTGCCTACGACTAGGCGTATCCCATTGCGCGGCATTGACTACCGTGCGCATCGACGACAACGTCAGACCAGCACCGCGGCAGCTCGTCCAAGCCACGCCATCAATCCAGGCCATTTCAGCTCACGCCGGCCATACCATACATCGTCGTCCCAAGCAGCACCGCCCCGACGACGGGAATCCCACATCCGCCCACCTTTTTAAGATCCGGCGCGCCGTCCGAAGGCTCCAAGCACCGACGGGGTCGGCGAACAGACCAACGCATGGTCCGCGGGTGCCCCTAGCTCCATGCAACCCTTGCACGATACCCCTGGACGCAGCGTGGCAAGCAGGGCACCCAGCAGATTATGATGCAGGGATTCTTGTGGAAGCCCGTCATGTAGGTACATCTCGCAGTCCATGGAGCCTGCTGTGGTTTGTGGACGATCGCTGTCAACGACGAGAAGCCAAAAGATGCTTGGGGGCTGGTGCAATCTTGCCTGCCGGCACCGGCGTGCAGCAGTCGTGCATATCATTTCGCACTCAAACCGCTCGCAACCAAAGTTCTTCGACCCATATCACGTCCAAAGGATACACGCACATCAGATTGCCCGGGCAACGACTCAATAAGGAGCACACAAGGCAAGCACGCGCATCTATCTGGCTGGGCGGCTGGGCGAATCAAGGGCGAAAAGCCGTCTAATCCTCGACATGCCCTGTTACCCGAGGACCTGTGGTCATCCTCTCGCCGTCGCAATCGTTTGCCATGACATCAGGTCCCTCCAGTGCTAACAGTTTCGGGGGCTGTACTCCGTACGGATGACCAGTGCTTAGTGCTGGGGTCGTGGCTGGCGTAGCATCTTACCAGAGGTTGATACCGAGCGAAGTGCGATTTTATGGAGCACGCAGCAGAGCCTAGACCATCGCGGACCATTACCATAATAGTGGTAACAGACACGGGCGTCGGTAACAAGGACTCGCTTCAATGAATGCATTGCGGCACGGCTTGCAATCGGAAGTCGGCCGTAGCACAGAGTACAAGGCCAGACATACCGGGGTCACACGCCGCCGCCATTCTGCAGGGTTTTGCAAGCGGCGGCGCAAGAACCGCCGAGAGTGAACGTCGAGACTCGGGCTCGTAGAAATCCATGAGATGGACCGCCGGCACGCAGTCTCCCGGCACGGACCTGCTTCCATACTGGTACGCTGATGCGGCATCCCCCGCAGCCAAATACGTACACGGGCATACGGGTTACAGGGCCGCATTAGCCGCAACCCTCCACTCTCAAACAAGCATTTGCGGCCGCGGAAAGCCTGTGAGCACGGGGAGATATAGGGCGGGGAGGTCAACGCTTAACCCTAATTATAACCTCGACGCATGGACAGGACGCTAAGATTTAACGCCGCAATCCTTCGCAACGCGTGAAGAATGGAATCGCCCACGCAAGAGCTGCGTGGGAAGGGCGGGCCGGGAGACGGCTGCACGGGCTGCAAAGGACCAGCGAACGAGGCAGGTCGAGTGGGCCGCTCGGACGCCCGTTCGGTGGCCCTGGACGCCCTCCCCTTCTCGAATGTCACCGTGTCTCGGCGTCGTGTCTTGTTTCGAATTCCGATTTGTTGGTTGCTGCATTGTTTGGTTCGAATCTAGCACTCGCCCACAAGTCCCAGCACCCCTGTGTGAGGTACGAGCAGGCGGTCTAGCCAGCACTGGACCCTCAATCGCTCGTCCATTCACGGGAACATGTCCTCTCGAACCCAATGGCGTTGACGAGCGCCAGTCCGTAATCGGATCCAATACTCGCTCGGTCTTTGCGATGCTGGTGGTGGACTGCGCCGCATCTTCTCAGCGATCAGTCCGCGGCGGCGATCTATTGGAAATTAGCGTAGCTGGCATGATGAGGCCAAGAGCCGCGGCTAGGCTTATCGTACCCGCTGTGCTTTGTGCATAGCGTCGGGTGCTCGATGCAATGCGCTGGTGGGCGGATGCACGCTTGGCACGGTGGTGGTTCCTGATCGAGGGCCCAAGGCTGCAGGGTCCCGCTGAGTGACGTCCTCCCAATGGGGCTGGAGCATCTTGGCAGCTTCCTGTTGTGTGCCCTTCCGCTTGAGGCTGCCTGGTGAGCAACTTCTCCTGCAGCGTGTTTTGGACTTTGGGACTTGCAGCCTTCTCTTTCCCCCACTTGCACAGGTACGAGCCATCCTCTGAACTGGACTATCGCGAGCGGCTGTCCGTGGATCCGCTCTCATTCAGCGCTTCGCCGGCTAAATACAATAAATTCCGCATCTCGAACCGACGCTCAGCGCACTCATTAAAGGACGTTGGGCCATGCGCCTTGCCAGGGCTGAAAGCCTAAATCCTCCGACCCTACGCCCCCGAGACCCATCGTCTACCTTCGGTTAGGGCTGCGAGAGACGCGGGGCCTCTACGAGTAAGCTCCCTTCCAAAACACGCCAACAAGAAAGCCCCCGATATATCCCAAGTACATTCTGAGGCTCGTTTATGGAACTTCTTTAAGTGAAATTATCAGGTTCCGCCATCCCTCGGCAGAACGGCAGAAGTCCCCAGTATGAGACGCAGCGGAGCACGTTGATCATCTTGCAGTTGACCAGGTTGAGCCGCATGGGCCACCTCCCGACCTCGAGGATAGGAGCAGCCAGTCGCTTAACGGAGTAAGGGTGGCTGTGTTACAGGTTATTCGGGGCGAGGTCCCATCCGTCGTCGTACGATTGCTTCGAATTGAGCCTCGCGCTTCCGGATCAGCACGTACAATTAATACGGGTACTCTGAAAGGGACGCAGATCTCCGACCTACCCGGGATGCGGTGCATGCAACCAGATGCCTCCAGCACTTCATGCGGGGACTCTCAAGGTCTTATTGCAGTACAAGGCTGCCGAAGGTCGACGTAGTGACCATCCGGCGCTGGCTGCGCACAACTTGACCAGCAAAACTGTTTGTCTCATGGCATTGGAGCGGCTATTGGCACGGAGTGGATTTAGGCACACAGGACACGGCAACGCCGACATCGTGGCGCAAAGGGGGCGTTGATGCCCAATTCCCCTTAAGCTGGCCACAGGTGTCAATTCCCTCACCTCTGACGATCGATCGGGATGATACGAGCTCTATCATCATTCTCTCCAACACCGTGGGCGCAGATATTGCGCCATCATTGCAGACAAATTGATGACCCTGACCTTCGCGGGCAAGAAAGCTAGCTCCTGCCGAGGTGCCTTAACGATGGAGCTTGTGGCGGTTAGTGATCCGGCACGGACCGGCACGAAAGGCACACTTCAGCGCAGCGGATGCCAATAAGATTGGCAACTACACCGTTATTAATCGTCACCTGAGCGACACCCGGCCTCGTGGACTCCATTTTTGTTGGAGACGTGCGTAACTTGGTTCAGGGCAACTATGTAAGATGTTGCAGCTCGGCCATGACTTACATTGGAATCTGCCAGATTTCGGGTATCCGTCAAAAAGACTCTCGGAGGTTTCAACTTCCCCGAAGCGCCACTGCCGGCGCGAGCTCGATGCTTGGCAACTAGGCCGGAAAATGGACACTGACGGAAGCACTTCTGCGGAGTGTGCCACCTCTGAGAAGGCCGAGAACGGACCACCGCCATTCAGCTCGCATGGCTCGGCAAAAGCTGCCGAGTTGGTCATCTTCGGACCACCGTCTGTATACCTCACTGTTGAAGCTTTCGCGTTGAGACGGCCACTGCGAACATTTGAGCGTGCTTTTGTGCCGCAAGCATTGCCAAACATAACTTGTTGCTCAAGGGATGCGAGTCTCAGCAGCTGAACAACCCCCCCTGCTTCAAAGGGCCTCTTTCACTTGCCGTGGCAAATGCCATTCCACCATGTATATGACTGGGCTCTCGGCCTAATTCCGTGGCAAGACTGTCCAAAGACAGCATGCCGTGAGAGCCAAGTATGAGCCAATAGCCGGGGTTTCAATAACCGGGGTGTCCATGCGACTGGGTTGATGTCACAATCTTTTTAATCAGCGACAGAGTAGCCACGTTGGGCACTTGGCCGCATAGACGACGCCCAGCATGGTAAGAGGACAGCGGACCATAATAATTCGGCCCCATGGCCAGGAGGTCTGGCAGGAATCGTCGGCAAAGCAGCTTCCGCTCATGGAGCAACTTAAATGGAGGATTGTCGGCGTCTTAGACATGCAGAAGCGGACATGCACGGCGTGGTCCCACGGATGGGGAGGCGACCGAACGGGGCGCATCGTGGCGCGTGCTACCCTGCCCAGCCCAACTGCAACCGCGCAGGTCTGGCACATGGCACTGGGTTGCTTTTCCACACGACAGGCTTCCTACGCGTCACCCGCATGGTGCAACGAGACAAGGGATGAACCTCGGTGCTGGATACAGGCCCCCTGTCCTTCGCTCAATGGGCGTGATGGCCAGCTGCATCTGATCGCCTGGCTACTGGAAATGAATGAGAGTGGTGCGCTTTGTAGTCGCTGGAGGGAGCCTGCTATCTTCGCGACAAGCCCAGCAAGCCTGTCGTCCTTCATCTCTGCAAGTGAACTAATCTCAGATGCGGAAAGACATCAGAAGGCCTCCGAACCAACATGTTACCCTTTTGGGCACTGCAATCAACATGAGATGTCGAATACAGGGGAGCAACCCCTTCACGGCTTTCTGACCGAGGCGCCGGCTCGCAGTCTGGCGTCAAGAGCCTGAATCTTACCCCAGCCTAACTCTTGATGCGGAGTGCAAACCTGCAATTTGCCACATTCGGTAGGTGAGGTGGATAATGCTGGGGACTGACGGAATTGCAGACGCCGCTGTCGTTCTCGAGTAGAATTTGGTGGGGGTCGGAACCTTCGGACAGACATGGATCACGGTGGCATCCGTGCTCTCTTTACATGGCTGCAGAACTATCGCTGAGCTAAATTTCCGGGCGAGCGTGGTTGCACAAAGCAACAACTTGCCATGATGGTGTCAAGAAAATAGGCTTCTGATGATGGGATTTCCGACCTTAATCTTAGACAGGATCCAGCTCGACGCCTGGTTGGCCTGTGGTTGCTGTCCTGGCGAATACGACCCGGCTCACACCAGAGATCAATCTTTGGCCCATCCAACGGAGTCAATCCACGAGAACTTTTGTCGAAGCTCTCGGCATCAATGTCCTGCGTTGTTTGATACGTATTCCCAAGTCGTCATCGATGAGCGAGCACACAACGAAGCGGTCGCGCCTCTCGCGGCACAGGAGAATCCCTGCTTTGCTGTATTTTCTTTGACGGCGTTGAGACTCATCCGAACACGCCCAAAGGGTTTACGAGGATGTTAGTCCGCTCATCCGTCAAGGATGCCAACACTTGTCGCGCATCCCCTCCCTTTCCAGCGTGAAGCGCCGTACGCGATCCTCCTCGACTGCTTTCCAAGTCAAGTAGAGAGGTACGACGTCCTGCTCCTTGCAAGCGCCATGCACAGCGGGCTCCTCATCACATTTGCACCTACACCTGCATGTGTGGGTGTCCTACTGATGCGGAGATTTTCCCGACCAGCCGTCTTAGTTCGTTTCGTTTCGCTCATCACACTGGCTGCGAGGTGCGTCACACAATCGTGACAAGATCCAGCGGCCAACGGCCTATTTTCACAAGCAGAGACCCCATGATCTCTCCGGGGGTAACGCACTTGTCGCATGAGCCGATCTGAGAATCGGCCAACGCTCATGACGGTTTTCCCCGATTTTTCCCTTTTTTT
>JALHBW010000137.1:187939-240132 GCA_024339985.1 Tolypocladium endophyticum
CCTGAGGAAGCGGGCCACATCTCCCAGCCGACGCGCCGGCTGTTAGTCCAAGCCGCCGTCCTTGCAGAGAGCGGCTCCAACGTGACTAGTAGCAGGCCCGCACTGCGTGCTACAGCTACGAGGCACTCGTAAGAATGCTGGTGTCCGCCCCCCCGGCCGATATCAGACCCAATATTATAGGCATGGTCGCCACGCACAATGGCGGCGTCTAATCGGGGCCCCCTGTAGGCCGTCAGTGGGCACTCGTTTACCTGATCTCAACTAGCCGTTTCGAGATGCTCCTCTCGCTCTTCGCCCGGTCGGCAGACAGCCAAATGGCGCCCCCGGTCGTGGACGCAACCAGGGCAATCTTGCATTGCACAGCTGTCAAACCCCGTCGCCCACAGCCTAGGCCCTCTCGCATCTCCCGTCCAGGGGTCATCTCCGCCCCTGGCCTGTTGCGCAGGCATTACCGCCCGTCAGGAGACTGGATACAACCACCCGTCGTCGTCATGCCCTTCATCAATCCACCCGAGGCTAGGAAGGATGCGGCGCTTGACCGATTTCCGCGGCCATTGACCGATTTCCGGCCACGGCACGGAGAGGATCTACACCATGTCCCTGATGGCGTGATCCTTGGTCAACCGCCGAGTGTCGGTGAAGCTCTCCGATGCCCTGGACGCTTTTCTCGCTGGCAGCGTGCCACTCAGCAGCATGACGCAGCCACCTGGAATCGCGCCGCATCCTGCACGAATTGCCTAGCGAGTCCTTGCGGCATGCCGGCACGGCACTCGGCGGTTTAACTCCCCGTGGAGAGTCCGCCTCGGGAAAAGAGCACGTCTAGCTTGGATGGACCACTCCACTGTAATGACGATGGTGACAGCATACCTCCTAACCCACTTCCCGTCGCAACGAAGCCTTTCGGGACCCCAGTTCTGTCCACGAGATTGTGCACCCGGCGGTGTCAGGACCATCCGAGCGTTGACATCCGAGTACTCCCCTTCGCCCGTCAGGATTCCATAGAATTGCACCCCTCGGGCACTTTCCATCTGAAGGACAAGGATTAAAAATGAGCACGGGGACACAACACACACACACACCCTCCCTTGGCAAGCTGAGCTACGACAGCATAGGACAAAACGATCTTGCAAGTCGATGCGTGTCCAAAGTCAATTCACTGTGTGGCTGTCCGAGAGTCAAAGCACGTTGGTTCCTGGCGGCATGGCTGAAACAAATGCGAAGTTTAAAGATGACGCAAAAGCAATACCGCTAACTCAGGCCAATAAGGACACGAACCACGTTCCCGGGAGGAATGGCAGCCCTTCCCCCCTCGCTTCGATCTCAGGACTTCTATCGTACAGAGAGCCATGTTTGACCATTGTCACTCTGAGTATTCCTCCTCTCGCCGTCGCCTCCCGAACCCGCAGATGTCGTATGAAGTATTAGTCCGTATCTATCGTATGGGCCCATGAGAGACATCCCGTGTGATATATGTTACACCATCTGAGCCCACCGTGCCTGTTGCACAAAGCCATACCCGCCCTCGCTAATCGCCGGGTCAACCCGTCTCGCCTGCATGCATGAGGCCTTCCCTCCTTGAGAACCAACGGCATATAGCTTCGACGCCACAGAGGAACCTGAGACTTCAACTTGGTAGAGATTATAACGCTCGATCGACACTACAACCGCACGGCGCAGGCACATACCAAGGTGAGGCCCCAATGGTCGTTGACTCGCTTCATCTGGTGTCTGATGCTGTGCGACGCTCGCACGACGCCTGAGGCGCAGGGTTGGCGACATGTATACCAGCCGCAGAGGCGCGTCGCGCAAGTGAGACTTCTGATGGCACCTTCAAGAGATATATGAAGAGCGCCAAGACGTGACTGTCGGCCTATTGTCCCCGAGAGGGAGTCTCACTATGGTGCACCAGACATAGACATGTCGTTAGAGTTCAAGACGGGATTCCTAGCTTGACGGAGCTGAGATGACCTCCTTGCTGTGTCAGGTCGAGCGTGGTATCGTGCGAGGGGAGAGACGGCCACGCAGATGGCCTCGGGCGTTTTGAATCAGAGTCGGCTCTCGATGCCAGCGTAGTTGCTGTCAGCAGCCCAGTGCGAGTCGGGCCAGACCAACCGGATCGCTTCCCAAATGTGGCTGTTGAAGCGCGAGCGTCAGTCACACGGAGGTTGTCTGATGGATGAGGCTGGCGCGTGGAATGCGCCAGCGCAACGTCGGGGGAGATTTGCTTACCTGACGTGAACGATCTGCAGCCCGTTCTTTACCTCCTGTGGCAGGTCTCTAACGTCTTTCCGATTCTGGGCTGGCAGTAAGACCGTCTTGACACCCGCCCGGAGTGCACCGATTAGTTTCTCCTTGATACCCCCGACGGCGGTAACTCGGCCACGGAGGGATATCTCGCCCTGTTTTAGCGTCAGATCATCTGCCTTGTCTCTCGGAGGAAAGGGCCCGGCAAAGTTAGGTTCGATAGGGACGTACTGTCATGGCCATAGTCGGTGGCACCGGCTTGCCGGAGAATAGAGAAATCAGGGCAATGGCCTGGCCGATACCGCTACTCGGCCCATCTTTGGGGATCGCTCCCGAGGGGCAGTGGACGTGGATGCTGCGATCCTTCATGATGTCGGTTGTCGGCTCCGGAGTCAGACCCAGCTCGAAGGCGTGTGCCTTGACCCACGTCAGGGCAACCTCGACGCTCTCCTTCAACACATCACCCAGCTTGCCGGTAAGCTGCACTCTGCCGTTGCCCGGCATATCCGCGACCTCGATGAATAGTATGCTTCCGTTGCCACCCGAGCTGTACGCCACGAGACCTGTCACGATGCCCGGGCGGCTAGTCTTCTCGGCAATTTCCTCCTCGAACTTCTCTATGCCAAGAATCGTCTCAACGTCGTCGACGGTGAGCTGCGAGCGGTAGATGTCCAGACGGTCGCCATCTCTGGCCTCGGCGAACTCGACAGCCTTGGCACGACATACGGAGCCAATCTCACGTTCCAGGTTGCGAACCCCTGATTCACGAGTGTACGACTCGATGATCTTGGACACGACATCCTGGTTGAAGAACACCTGATCTTCGGCTAATCCGTTGACGCGGATCTGCTTTGGGACCAGGTGCTGCATAGCAATGTGGCGCTTCTCAAGCGTCGTGTAGCCCGGGAGATAGATCATCTCCATGCGGTCCAACAGGGGCGCTGGGATGGTATCCAAGCTGTTGGCAGTGGCGATGAAGAGAATCTTGGAGAGATCAATGGGCATCCCCACGTAGTGATCCTGGAAAGTGAAATTCTGCTCTGGATCCAGCACCTCGAGCATAGCGGCCGATGGGTCCCCATGTACGCTCGCGGAGCCAATCTTGTCAATCTCGTCCAGTAGAAAGACTGGGTTCGCTACGCCGACCTTTCGCAAGCCCTGGACGATCAGGCCAGGCATCGCGGCGACGTATGTTCTCCGGTGCCCACGAATCTCTGCCTCGTCTCTGACGCCGCCCAAGGAGATGCGATGGAACTTGCGGCCCAACGCAGTGGCAACCGACTTGGCCAGGCTAGTCTTGCCAACGCCAGGTGGCCCGACAAGAAGCATGATGGGCGACTTGTCGACCATTCTCTGCGACTTGAGAACCTGAAGCTTTGCCCCATGCGCATCCGGTGCAGCAGGAGCGTTGGCTTCCGAGTCGGAAGGCGTGGAAGAGCTTTCATTGTGTGCGGACGCGTTTGCCTCGGCCTCGGCCTCTGCCTCAGCCTTCCGAATCTTCTCGTCCACCTCATCATTCAGAGACTGCTTGAGTCTAAGAACCGCCAAATACTCGATGAGTCTCTTCTTGACCTTGTCCAAGCCATAGTGGTCGTCATCCAGCTGCTTACGAGCCTTGACCAGAGTCTCGGGGCCCAGCCGGTCATCGGTCATGGCAGCCCAAGGAATCTCGGCGAGGGTCTCGAGCCAGTTCCTGGTGACCTGATACTCCTGATTCATGGGCATCATCTTTTGCAGCCGCCGTAACTCCCTATCCGCGGTCTTGGCGACTTCGGGCGGCAGCTGCGCCGCCTGCAGCTTTCTCTTGAGCTCGTCCAGTTCATTGGCTTCTTGGTCGTCATTCTGATCATTGCCAGATGGCATCTGCCCTGAACCAGGCATGAAGGTCATGCCTGGCATTTGCATAATAGTGTTCTTCTTGGACTGGTTGTCGTTGAGGCGGTCGAGTATCTGGACCGGGACGGAGGTGAAGGTGGTGATTTTGAAGTTGTTCTTGATACCTCCGACTTGTCGTTCCAGCAGCTCAATGACCTTTGTGATCCTGACCTTGACGTCGAGGGCGGCTAGGACGCCGAGTCTCTCCTCGTGGGACGTCTCGACCAGATTGGCCATGAAATCGGCCAGCAATCCGGCCTCCTTGATCTCCCTCCTCATGATGAGCATTTCCAGTCGCCTCGTCAGGCCCTGGGAGAGCGTAGGGCCCCCTTTGGTGCGCGGCAGCAGTGACGAAATCCTCAAGATGGTGACGAGTTCTCGCGATCGCAGCTTGAGTAAGCCAAAGAGATCCTGCAACTGTTTGTCTGTTGTGTCAACTGCGACCCAAAGTTAGCCTCGCGTGCCGCTGCAAAGAAGAGGGTTGTGTCAACGCACTGGCATCGGTAAAGTAAGTAACTTTGGCCTCGAAGAAGGGTCGCTCGCGAGATATCTGGTCTACCCTGATGCGAGATGTGCCCTCGACCCGCAAGGCAAACTCGCCCCCGCCGCGGCCGTCGATGCCGACGATCTTGGCCGCGACGCCAAAGCCGAAGAGATCATCCCTGTTGGCAGTGCCCGGGTTGACCTCTTCCACCTGAGAGGCATCGACTTCCTCTCCATTATTGATGAGCAGCTGTCCGGTCGGCCCGACGAGGGGCGACGACACGGGCACGCATGCGATGGGGACGCTGTCGATGCGGCTGTCGGGCCCCTTGGCCGCGGCTCGTTCGTAGACGTGGGCGAGGAGGGCTGGGATGTCTGGGCGGCTGGAGCTGACGGGGATGCGCTGGATGAGGCCGGGGAGGAGCAGGGTTCCTCTGGCGAGGGGGATCAGTGGCAGACTCGCAGATTGTGACTTGCCCATGGCGGTGCGATGTGAGCGACGGGAGCTGGTGATGGCGGAGACTGGGCGATGACGAGTAGCGTTCAGCAGCTACACGACGCAGGAGCGCACATGCAGAGTGCGCGATTCTGAGGTATGTACGAGGTGTCGCAGCGGGGAGATGACGGAGAGTGCTTGATTGATGAAAGATGGATGAAGGGCGTGTCGTCACAACCTGGGGCGGGAGCTGGGTTAATGTCAGATGCCAAAAGCTGGGGCAATTCGGGGCTCGGGGGTCCGGCAACGCGCCGGCCCGGGGGGGCGAGAGGCGCGAGAGGCGCTGAGGATGCGCTCTGCCGAGGCTCAGGCGCCCCGTCTTTCAGTGGGGTAGCGCCCGTCGCAGCTGCACCCACCCCATTCTTGTCCGTTGCTGAAGATACGTACTAAGCGTATAATCACGCAAACCTGCGCGAGCGTCGTCACCGTCCGCTTCCGTGCTTGGCTCTCCGCGGAGTGTAACTGCAGCACAATGTGTCCGCCGCAAGACATGCATGACGTTGGTTGAACGTTGTCGCGCGAGGCGCCTGACGGCCGAGCGTACCAGCCAACGCTGGCCGAGGCATATGCGGTCGTAAAGGAGCCAGCTGACAAGCATATCGCCTAGCCCTGAGCCACAATCCGTCCGACTTCCAGCTTTTCCAACGTTCCCTCTAATTGAGCGCCTGCGACCAGCTGGACTCGAATACCATATCGTGACTTATTACAACATAACGGCTTTCGGTCGGCAGCTGAAGTGATGACTCAGCAGCGATAGCGGCCGCGGGCCCACAGGCGCGGGGCACTCGATCAATTAAGCTCGAGTCGCGCCTCGACGCGTCTTCCAGCATCCTCCATCGTGACTGCAGACCATCACGCCTCGCAAGTCACAATGTGTATGCAACTGTCCCCCCCAGCTGCTCACAACACATGCTGACTTTTTCAACCTTGTAGCAGCTTACGGTGGATACAACAAGACCTCGTACGGCGCGCAGGGTGGCGAGGATTCGGGCGGCTTCTTCGCCGGCGGTTCACAGCAGGGCAGCCAAGGCGGAGGTGGCAAGGTGCGTTCAATGTGCTCCAACAACCGCGGTCCGACGTCTTGCTGACCTGCCATCTTCTCAGTCGTACCAAGATGAATCGCTACGGCCTGTCACGATAAAGCAGGTTCTCGAGGCCGAGGAGGCTTTCTCCGGGGCCGATTTCAAGATCGACGGCTCGACCGTCACGCAAATCACTTTTGTCGGCCAGGTGCGCAGCATCAACCCACAGCCGACAAACGTCACCTTCAAGATCGACGACGGCACTGGGCAGATCGAGGTCAAGAAGTGGATCGACGCCGACAAGCAGGACGACGCCGAGCCGGGCTTCGAGCTGGACTCGTTCGTCCGCGTCTTTGGCCGCCTCAAGTCCTTCTCCAACAAGCGCCACGTCGGCTCGCACCTCATCCGGCCCGTCGAGGACTTCAACGAGGTCAACTACCACCTGCTCGAGGCCTCGTATGTCCACCTCTTCTTCACGCGAGGTCCGCCCGGCGGCGAGAACGGCGCCGCCACCAACGGAGACAGCATGTTTGTGGATGGCGGTGCCGGCTACGGTAACGTGACGGGCGGCGGCGCGAACCAAATGCCCAGCAAACTCTCGACCTGCGGAGCCGCGGCCAAGAAGATGTTCAACTTCATGAACAACACGCCGGGCGGCAACGAGGGCGTCCACCTCAACGTCATCACCAGTTCCTCGGGCATGTCGGTGCGGGACGTACTGACAGCAGCCGACGAGCTGCTGGGACAGGGATTGATTTATACGACAGTGGACGACGAGACTTGGGCCATCCTGGAGTATTAGAAGTAGTAGACAGGCTGGTGTTGATCTGGAAGAGTTTGATGAGACTAGATGGGACATCGAGCGGCTGCGAGGAGATGCCGCTTGTTGTATGAAGCTATGGATTAAAATGGGTACCCTCTCAGCATATAGGAGGCTTAGCTCAGTCACGATTCAATGTAATTTTCCTTCGGATTCATTCAGGCACTTGAGTACAGGACGAATACAATAGCAGTGGCGCAATACGACATCGAGGCAACCATGTCCGTCATCGACCATGAAAGCATATGGTAAAGCCAACTACAGCAGTTGAACAAGGAACCATCACGCCTTGACGCCGTCTTCGTTGGACGACTGCGTCGCAGAGGCCTGGAGACCCTCAGGCCGTGGCTCGCGGACCATGCAATACAGCAAAACAGGAGCTGGCCCGCGCGTGAGCTTGATCTCCCCCCTGGTTTTGAAACCAAACTTGGCGTAGAGCTTGTTGTTCTGCATTGACGACGATTCCAGGTACATGGGGCGGTTTTCAGCATCGGCCTGGAGGCGACATGTCAGCGCCGACTTTGGTTGAATCCGACTACACGGCAGATATCTCTCTTCACAAGAGGGTGATTAAGGAAGTGATGCCATGGTTACCTTATCTGCCATGTCGCGTATAAGCTTGCTCGCGTAGCCCCTGCCCCTGGCGCCGGGCTTGGTGCCAATATATCCGAGATACCAGCAGTCCTTGTTGCGGCCCCCCATGATCTCCTCTCTGGTGTCGTGCAACGCGGGGACCAGCTCGTCGAAGAAGCGCCTCCGAGCCTCAGCAGGCAACTGGTACCACAGCCGCCACGTCCCGCTGCGGAGCGTGGGCCACCAGCCGTCCATGAACTTGCCCGGCGGCGTCCTATCCAGTCATTCAGTATGTCACCTTCGCCTCCAGGCTTCCGTCTTGAATTACAGCTTTGGCAGCGGGCTCGCACTCACCACAATGCGACGGCCTCGTAATCCGGCCCTATCGCTGTGACGACGCCCTGGAGCCGATACGCTGCAAACGTGTACCTCATGATGCGCACGTGCAATTCCCACAGCTGCTCGGGAGCCCAGCTAGTCGTGTCGTCGCCAGCGAGCAGATAGACGCTAAGGGGGTCCGCGGCGAAGGCGTGGGCCAGCGAGCGGCCCGCCTCGGATCCTTCGCGCAAGCTCAGTTCACGAACGGCCGAGTCCCACGTCGGCGGGATCAGGGACAGCAGCGATGGCGGGGGTGCGGCGGGTGTGTTGGTGTCCTCCATAGTTTGACGGCGTCAAGAGCGACTAGTACTGCAAATGTACGGAATCCATGCGCTGCTGGCCGGACCACGGTGGTATGGCCAGATGTAGGTGAACCGAGCGATGAGCCAGAACGGCGGTCGAGTCCCATCCGAGCGACGTCCTGTGAGGTTTGTCTGTAAACTGGGCACGGTGTGAAATCAAAGAAAGAATGCCAGGCTGAGAGCAGTGGCAGATACGCGAGCAACAAGTCCAAGTGCTGTGGTGTAAGTGAAAGAGACTGGAAGTGAGGCTATGTGAACTCGAGAGAAGCAGGCGCGAGGCACCAGAGACGAGAGAAGGTAGGCAAGCAAACAGCCCAGGTTGAGGTTGTACACGACGTCAACGACTCTGGTCATACACCGACTTTGCTCATGGCATCCAACCAGTAGAGCGAAGCGCGATCTCTACCTCGTGACGCCGGGATGCGGGGGGGATCCTGGTTGTCCCCTCCCCAGTACCCCAGATCTGCTGCCGGGAGCCACAGGTCATCACGATTCACTTCAGGCATAAATTGATTCGATACGAAACAGATAGCCTCACAGTCTGGGGCGCATTAGCGGTCTCGCCTTTTCTTTTCGCTCTGGTGGCAATTCGTTCGCTTCGCGCAAGCCGAATGCAAGACGTGGTCACGCGACTGCAGGTCGGGCGCTCGACCATTGGATGGGCCGTGGGATCATGATGCAGCCGTAGCCTATACCAGATAACGTTAAGATGGTGCGGCGGTAGTAGATGATGAAAAGAGCAAGCCTTGATTCATCTAACTAAGCTAGTCACAGACCTAGCTATATATACTCAAATCTATCAAAGTGAATGTAACGGAAGTTCTTTCCGTTACTATCGGTTTCGGCAAACAGATATCTGTTAGCCGTTCCGTCTTTAGCTAGCCGTGCCGTCCTCGGCTAGCCTTCCCGTCTTCTGTTTGCCGGTATGTCCTCTACAAACCAACTGCGGTCCTGCACCGCTTACAGACGTCGGCGCTTCGGGCTTCGCGTCACTTCGTGAGAGCGGACCTGAGACAATGTGTGCATTATTACGCGAGTTAGGTAAAGTATACGTACATGGCCGTGGAATCAAATCAACAGCGGCCGTGCCATGCCTTGTGGATGCAACGCTCAAAACGTCCGACGTCAGCCCCTCACTGATGTCGGATGGGAAACCAGGACGACCATGACGCATCTCCCTCGTCCCCCCGACAAACGGCTGAGGCGTCAAAACCCGCCGGCAGGCCGTCACAGCATGCGGCGGATCTCCTGCTCGTTGGTGTACTTGTCCAAGCCCGAGTCGAGGTGCTCCCACCACTCAAACAGCATCGAGTTGCAGATGAGCTTGAACCACGGCGTGAACTTGAGGGACGGGTCCTCGAACAGCGCCTTGAGCTTGTCGGCGCTGACGTACTGCGTGGCCTGGACCTCGTTGTCGTTAGGGTTGAGGTCGACGTTGGCCTTGATGAAGAGGATGTAGTCGACTGGGAAGTTGGCGTCAGATATGCTGTCCAACGCTTCAGCGTGTGCTCGTTTGACGGTACTTACCCTCGTGCTCTCCCCACTTGCCGTCGCTGGGCGCCTTGTAGTGAATGCGGGTCAGGAACTGGAACTTGTCAAAGGGAACCTGCTCCTTCTTGATGCCCAGCTCGTGGTCGAGCTTCCGCTGCGCGGCGCGCTTGGCGCCCGCGACGGCGTCGGACAGGGTCGAGCCCGTCTCGCCAGGCACGGCCAGCGGGTGCGAGCAGCACGTGTTGGTCCACATGTCGGGGAAGGTGATCTTCTCCGAGGCGCGCTGCTGGAGGAGCAGCTCGTTCTTGTCATTGAAGAGGAAGACGGAGAAGGCTCGGTGGAGGAGGCCCTTGTCGATGTTGGTCATGAGGTGGCCTGCACAGCGCTCCCACGTCAGTCATGTCTCTCCTCAAGCACTAGGGCATTGGGGAGAGTGCGCACAAAGCTTCTTGCTGGCCTTGCCGACGGGCAGGTCGTTGTCGTCGGTGACGATGCAGACCTCGTCCATGAGGCGGATCTGCTCCTCGTCGTGGCCCGACAGCGCCTCGCTGTTGGTGTCGATGTCGGGGAAGAGGCGGAGGATGGTCTCGGCCGTCATGGGCTGGGCCGCGGTGACGGTAGTGGTGGTGGTCGTCGACATGATTGCGCGGATTGACTGGCGGACGGCGATGACGGACGGTGTTGCAGCAATTCAGTCGAGGGCGTACTGTACTCGCACGCTGTGCCGTCGACGGCCGCTTTAAATGTCTGCCCCTCCGGTAATCATGACCCGGTATGGAGACCCGACCTGCAGTGGCGCTTCCCCGGCTCGGCCACGACCGGCGCGGCTAGGGCTGACTCAGCGAACAAGCCGCTGCAGCAACGGTGGATGGGTGGCTGGACGCTGGGCGGGCCAGCCACAGGGGAATGACGGATCCGCTACGAGGCTGGAGCCAGAGCTTCGTCACCGTATCGCTGTCCAGCTTCATCATATCACCGCGGCCATTGCTCCTGCGCGCCCTTTCTGCCGCCCCGGCGCTGCCAACCCCCACATCCTTAGGCCTCCTGCTGAGCGGCGCAGCGCAGTCGGAGAGCTAAGCCTGATAACGGTCGCGAACGAGCAAAAGGTCGCGGATCCATCCCCTCCTCCCCCCCCTTCCTCGACCGAGCTCCCGGCCGCAGCCATGCCTCCCAAGATCGAAGCCAAGGAGATAGAGACCTACTGGAACATCTTCTCCGACCGCACAGGCGGTTCGCAGTTCCTCACTGGCGAGCAAGCCGCCCCGGTACTCAAGAACAGCGGCCTTCGCGATGACCAGCTCGAGCGGGTGTGGGACTTGGCCGATGTCGACAACGATGGCAACCTCGACTTCGAGGAGTTTTGCGTCGCCATGCGGCTCATCTTTGATGTTCTCAACGGAGTATGCCCGCCAGGCTTGCCGCTCCCTCATATCCGTGCCCCGAAGCTGACAGAGCGCTTCAGGAGTACGCCGATGTGCCCCAGACGCTGCCTGACTGGATGGTCCCCGAGTCCAAAGCCCATCTGGTGCAAGCCACCCGCGCCATCACGGGCAAACAACCACAGTTTGAGCAGGTCGAGGACGACTCGGATGACCAGGGCCTCAAGGACGGCTTCGACTGGTACATGAGCCCACAAGACAAGTCCAAGTACGAGCACATATATCAGGAGAACCGGGACATGCGGGGTGAAGTATCATGTTAGTCTTGCTGCGCAGCGCGTCCATCTTATGTGGCCCATCATGCTAATGCGACCCTAGTCTCGGCCCTCGAAGACCTGTACGAATCCCTCGACATCCCCGACACCGACATTCGCTCGGCTTGGAACCTGGTCAACCCGTCGGCCGGTTCCACCATCAACAAGGACGCCTGCCTCGCGTTCCTGCACATCCTCAACAACCGCCACGAGGGTTTCCGCATCCCTCGCACGGTACCTGCGTCCCTGAGATCCAGCTTTGAGCGCAACCAGATAGACTACCAGGTCGACAACCAACGGACGGGCGCCTCGTCGCGCTGGGCCAGCAAGGCTGACGACAATACAGCCACTGGGCGCAAGACCAAGTTCGGCGATCAGTACCTCACCCGCCTGGGCCGAAGCGGCTTCAAGGCGACGGGTACCGACTTTTCTACGGAGAAGACGGAGGACTGGGAGGAGGTGCGGTTGAAGCGCCAACTGGCGGACCTGGATGCCAAGATACAAAAGGTCGAGGACATAGCCGAGCGACGGAAAGGGGGCAAGCGAGACTCCAAGCCTGCCCTCGTGAAGCGCGAGCTGGACCAGCTGCTGGACTATAAGCGCAGGGAGCTGAGGGAGCTGGAAGAGGGCACGGGCAAGAGCGCCGAGGGTGGCGGCCTGAAGAGCATAGCCAATGACCTGCAAACCGTGCGGGAGCAGGTCGACGGTCTCGAGGCGCATCTGAGCTCGAGGCAGCAGGTGTTGGACGACGTGCGGAGGCAGATCGATGAAGAAAAGGCGAGGCGATGACTGTAGGTGTAGAGGAAACTGGATGTTAAGCGGGTATCCCTATTCTTCGTTCCACGACATACAGCGTACAACCAGGACATGTGTCTCCCTGGGCCTGTGCAGGCCATGACTCTGTTCCCTGCCCCAAAATTACCACATGCTGCCATTGACGTACTTTGACGTCCTCTCCATGCCCAGCGTGCGGCCTTTGACGGCCCAAACGGAGAGCGACGGGACATGGACGGGGCCGAGCCGGCCGACTCCGCGTCCGCGGCCGATGGTGCACAGGAAGACGTCCACGGGAGGATTCTTGGCCACTTTCTGGGCCTTGCCCTGCAGCACGAGCTCGATGTTCTTTGCCACGCCGGCGGCCTGCGCGAACTTGTCAGTATTTCATGGCTTGTAACTAATAGGGTACGGCAGATATACCTGAGCGTCCGTGAAGAGGTAGCCCGCTCGCGGCTTGGACACGACGTCCCCGACAGCCCAGACGTCCGGCGCGGCAGGCACGCGCATGTACTCATCGACCTGGACGTACCCGGCCTCGTTGAGCAGGTCGGCCGGCAAGTATCCCGTGTTAGGCACGAGGCCCGTCGTCGGGAGGTACAGGTCGGTGAGCAGCTCCTCGCCGTCCGACAGCACCACCCGCGTCTTGCCACCATGGCCGTCGCCGGGGCTGATCTCCTCGGCCCTGGTGCCATTCCTCACGTCGACGCCGATCTTGACGAGCTCGCGCTCGACGCTGCCAGCTATGGAGTCGCCGCCGACGAGCTCCGCGCCTCCATTGAGCAGAACGACCGTCTTGCGCGGGAACTCGTACCGGATCTCTGCTGCGACCTCGACGCCAGTCGGGCCGCCGCCCGCGACCACGATGTGGTCTGCCGCGCCGATGCGCGCGGCCGTCGAGTGGAGGCTGGCGACGAGCTCGTCGTGCGTCCCGGCCGCCTTCCAGGGCAAGTCATGCTCGGCGGCCTGGGCGCCCGTCGCAACGACCAGGTAGTCATACGCAATGCTCCGGTCGCCGCCCTCCGCCGTCGAGACGCGAACGGCCTTGGCCTGCGGGTCGAGCCCGGTCGCGGTGCCGAGGATGAACTCGACGCTGCCGGGCGGGTACTGCGCCAGCCCGGGAGCGATGGGCTGCAGGAGCTCCTCGTCCTTGACGATACGAGGGATGACGGCACGCACGGCGGCGATGTTCCAGTAGAAGTGGCTATTCTGCAGTAGGAGCGTCAGAACGAGCCAGTGCGTAACGTCTTAGGGTAGCGGCGTGGCTCACCTTGGAGACGAGAATGACGCGGAGGTCTGGCTGGTGCGGCAGCGCGTACTTGAGCAGCCGGTGGGCGATGGCAAGGCCGCCCAGCGAGCCGCCGAGGACGACGACAGTCTTCGGCATGGTGTTTTCACGCCGTGTTGGACGTAGATTCGTGACCCTTCAAGACGCTTGCGGTGGCAGGTTTAGCTGTGAGCATGAGATACGTCCAGTTGATGCGCGGAGTCTATGACGACGACCCGGGCGCATCCCCAGGCTGTGCGACGGTGCAGCGAGTCCCTGCCTCCCTCAGCGACATGTGTGCGTTGCGGTCCTCACAGTATCTACCGGCGGACACGGCTGTTGCTTGCGCCATGTCCATGGGTCGGCGCACGTTGGGTTTCACACGCAGGTGCTCGCAACTGTGACCTCTCGCGGTGCTCGGGAGTCTCCACTCTTTTGACGCGGGTGTCGACGTATACCTCGACAGGGCGTGCAAGCCCGCCGCTTGTGCATGAAAGCCATAGTATTGAGTTTCCGGTCATCTTGGAGCAGCGGCTTGGATGCGCTGATGGAAGAATCAAATGAGAGACCATCGTGGAGATGCTTACGGACTGCGTTAGGTAGCGTACTCACTCGTCGAGTCCGCTGGGAAGTGGCTGCCGTCTGATTGAGGGGCCCAACCGTCCTCAGGCTTCCAGTGTCGTCACTCGGACACACGACATGCCGCAACACGTCTACGCATCCGGCAATCCCTTCGAACATAAATCTGGAAGACCCCAAGGCCTCTCGCTCACATGCTCCGCCGGGGGACGGATTCCGGGCCGGCCCATCCACGCCCACGGGTCGCCAGCAGCCAATCACCGGCCAAGACGTCAGCACCGCACGAGCAGCCCCTCGATGAGCTCAACTGACCCCGCCAGGCACACCTGACCTCCAGCTTCTGCCCCAACAACACCATCATCACCACCGCACCACACAGTCCCTCCTCCTCCCCAACGCTCGCCTGCTCCAATTCGTCGAGTACTCCTCCTGCAAACCGCCCAGCATGTCTGCCCCTCAGAGCCCAGCCTTCAAGAAGGCCGTCGAGGACTCCAAGAAGCTCACCAGCAAGCCCGGCAACGACGACCTGCTGGAACTCTACGGTAACACCGCTCACCGCATCCCCGTCTCTCTCGATGCAAGCCCATTCGGCTGACGCTTCTCTCTCACGCAGGGCTCTTCAAGGTCTCCATTGGCGAGGACATTTCCAAGGCCCCCTCCCCCGGCATGTTCGACCTCAAGGCACGCTTTCCCCCGCGCCCCTCTTTCTGCGGTTCTAAAACACCGCCCCTAAGCGAACCGCCCCCATCAAGCACGACAGCTAACATGGACGCACCGCTATAGGGCAAGGCCAAGAAGAACGCGTGGCAGAAGGTTGTTGATGAGGGCCTCACCCCCGATCAGGCGCAGGAGAAGTACGTCGCCCTGGTGGAGAGGCTCAAGGAGTCGTGCGGCTACGACGAGAACAAGCAGCCCGAGGCCGTTGGCGCCTAGAGAGCGGAATAGACGATGCTCGCGCACATAGAGCCCAAGGCGGTGTGGGAATCTCAATGGGTTGGGAAAGGCAATGAGAGCGCTACTGCTGCTACTATGTATCGCCACTCCTTGGCGGTCTGGTCAGTACCTGGACCTCACTCGGCCTTGTCGATGTCGTATCCTCAGTACTTCAATATTATCTTACTATAAACCATTTGACAGCATGCTGAGCGGTCCCTTTCTTGATCTTGACACGTGTAACAGTCTCAAAGTCATCCTCGGCTTAGCCGTCGATAGCCGCACTGCTTGCTATTGCCTCCGACGAGCGCAAGTTCATTGCCGCCCATCGCTGAACGGAGTCGTTTTCCTCGTCCAATGTCTTGCATCCACGCAGCCCAATGGCAGCAGGGAGTTCCCTGATCCATGTCGAGGCTACTGTATCATGAGGCGCATGTTGAACCACTGTTCTCAGTAACCTTCTGCGATAAAGGTTTGGCTCACAGGCGGGTGAGGCGCTGGTCATACTCCAGCTGTGCTATCAGAAACAAAAGAAAAATAGAGAAAAAATCGACCCTGATGCTCCTCGTGCGCTTCGTCCTGACTGATAGCCAAGATGCCATGCACTGTGTACAGGTCACTTCAACTGGTAGTCGCCAGACCAGCACCGGTAGACTCACCAATGAGCACTGCCATCATACTAGTAACCAAACTTCTCGCCGTCAGAGACCAGCTGCATTGGCCGTTTCGCCGCTCCAGACGATGACCTTTCGCGTGCAGTCGGTTTGTCCTGACGCGAGGCTGACGCCATTCCCGCCGTGTCTCGCCCGATATGGGCTCGCGAGCACTCAAACTTAAACGTCGCTCGACTCCACTGACATTCCTGTCGGTTCGGAACGCCAGTTCCCCACTAAGCTTTTCAACGACATGCGTAACGCGGGCAAAGGTGTCCAGACACAAGGAATTACACAGTAATCAAATGAATTTGCAATGCTGAGTTACTATTTTACTACCAGGACCAATAAAGCAAGACGCACACGCATCGCTGGAGAGGTGGACACTGAGCGTATCCAATCCCGGCGCCTTGGTGAAGAGGAACAACTGGGCAACGTTAAGTGACGCGTGTAAGAGTGGATTATGTACGGAGTCCCAATAGAACACCACCAATGCCATCCGCCTCGCCGTTAAATGTCGAATAATCGCGGCCGACTCCAGTTGTAACTAAGTCGCCAGTCGAAGGGGAATCATTGGAAGAGAGAAGAAACAAAGATCACAAAGAATATGGCGGGCCCGACACCATGCAAATCGGACGGACACAAAGGCTCGCTCGGATCGCTCCACAGCCGGCTGCGCTCGTTCGTAAGACTCGTATACTCGTGGCTGCGCTTGAGGCTGCTCGTTGTCCCTGGCTTCCCGGAATCCAACGCCTCCACTCGTCATCGGAGCGTGGGTTCTCGACCCTTTTTGCTGCTCAAATTACAGCAGAGCAACGACACCGGCAGCCACAAGCAGCAGCGCGCTGACACTGGTAGCAGTGGCGCCGTTGACGTGGGTGGGGATGCCCGTTGGGGCCTTGGTGGTGCCGGCAGGGCCAGACTCAGCGGGCTGAGTAGGGGCACCGCCAGTGATGGTGCTGTTAAAGCCAGTCCAGGCGGTGGTGTACCCAGAGCTGCTGGCACCGCAAACGGTGGTGTTCAGGTCCTTGGTCTCGGTGACGATGGGAATAGGCTTTGAGGTCGTAGTCGAAACGATTGCAGTGGTCGAGGTGGTCGAGGGAGCGGTTGTCGTGGTCTTGGTCGACGTCGACGAGGTGGTGGGGGGAGGAGTCGAGGTGGTCGATGGGCGCGTGGTCGATCGAGCCTGCTCCAGGCCGCCAGACACGCTGTACGCGGCAGCGCATGCAGCGAGGTCCATGCCGTTGGGGCAGCACCACGTCTCCTTCTTGTTGTCGTGGGTGCAGTAGTAGCCGTCGTCGCAGGAGTCTATGTACAGGTCAGCCATCATGCGGCAGAAGTTGCATCAGGAGAGACGTACTGCCGGAGCCGTCGGTGCAGCAAGACTGGCCGGCGCCCGGGTTAAAGCAGTGGGCGACACCGTTATCAGCCGGGCACTGATCGAAGCCAGCACCGCAAGCCTCGGCGCAGCTTGAACCGGAACCGCAGTGCTGTTCCTCGGGCTTGTAGCCACTGGTGGAGCGCGACACGAGGCTCAGGCCGGGGACGGGCATGACGGCGAGGCGGTAGGGCTGCGCTTCGGGAGCGGCAGCGGCGCCGGCCGCGCAGGCCAGGATGGCGAGGGAGGTGAAGTGCATGTTGGCGAGGATTTTGAGTTGCGAGATTCGGTCGGTGATGCGACGACGAAGTGGCGTGAGGCGCGAGGAGCTGAGGACTGAGGCGCGAGAAGTGAGAATAGGGTGCTGTAAAGAGCGGAACGAGTATTCAAGAATACTCTGGCGGCGAGCGGAGCGACACGGACGAGCACCTGCGTAAGCCTGGGGGCCACGGGTTGAGGTTGATGGTGATGTGAAGAGAGAAGCGGAACAGGGAAGAGGCAGCGACGGGCTGCAGTATAGATGCCCGTCGCCTGGTCAAACAGCAGGGCGAGCGCACTTACCACCTGCTGAGGACAGAACCAGCACCCTGGACTCCTTTTAATTTCCCATGTTGCCCATCTCATCTGCCCGGCCGTCGTGAGTGGTGGCGGCCAGCAGCGCGCTCCACCGGGCACGTCCTGTTTAGGCCCTGCGGCAGGGGCTTCAAGCCGCTGATGGGGCGGCGCCATGCCGCTTTGGACGTGGCGGGGGTGGGGCGCCGCGTCCAGGCACAGAAGCAGCCGCTGCCGCCTCTGCGCCGCTCCATGGTTGGCTGGCACACTTTGCAACCGCCACAGGGATCCTCCGCTGTGGCCAAGAGCCGTCACCTCAACGATTTTGTCCGTGTTCGCTGCACGGACGAGCAATACAGTAGTTCCCTTCTGTCGCATCGACATGTCTCCCTCTCCTTGGATCCGTCGTTCGGCGGTTCACAGCGCCGTCCTGGCCGCATCGCGGATACGAGCGCGGCTTCGCATCAAGGTGCCCTGCAGCTTGGCTGGCTGGCATGCGGGGGCTGCAGCAGCCTCTCACTGCAGGATTGCGAGGACGAATCTGACGCCGCTAAGCTGTCCAGGGGCGTGTCGCTGACGATACGAGGCAGCTTGCGTCTGTAGCTATGTATTGTGGGCGATGATGCCTCGCGCCAGCGCATGCCACTTACACCGCCAGCCTGCGCGACGAGAACTGTACGAGCAACAGAGTGCAGACACCAAACGCTCGTGTACTGTACAACAAACACCTCGTACGCCACCTCGCCAACCACAGGCTCAAGCACCGACGTTTCCGTAAAAAGAATCATGTTCGCCGGCGCCCATCCAACCAACCGCTCTCGCAGTGCTCTCAGCGGTCCCATATTGCCGACCAACTCGACCCCGAGACCCTCTCATGTTGGCCCCCGAAGCGCTAAATAAAACTGCACTACCGGCCCCCGACCTCCCGCGAATATCTTCCTTTGATCCATGCTGGCACCCTACTGAATTTTCGCTGCAGAGTTTTTGCGGCCTCAAACCTGTGAGTGGACCGCAACACTGTGGCGGGCGGCTGAAGCGGATAACGATGCGCTCGTGGCCATTCGCCCGTCACTGGTGCGGCTGCTGGCTCCTCCTGGCCGCACTCGAACTCGAGTCAAGCTCACAGCCGCCCACGACGTTGGATTGCCATGTTTTAGACCTGCACCTGTTTCAGAGCCACTCTGTGCACGCGCGCGCGCAAGGGCGCCACCGTCCCAGCGGCGGCCAGTGTCGGCCGTTCCCTTGTTCTCGTCGCCGCCGCCTGTCTCACCTTATTAAAGAGCTCGACACCACGTCGCAACGCCTTGCATGCCCACCCTACATGTGCCAGCAACGACCCGATAGTCGAAAGGCAGTAAGGAAGGGGGAGAACGGAGTAGAACCGTGCGCTACCAAGGGCGACGATGCCCGTGCGGAAAAGAGTCGCTGTCTTCAATGAGGGGCGAGGTCGGTAGCGGGCCGAAGTTTTGACCTCACCCGACGAGCCCATCAGACCATCGCATGGCCCAGTGGCGGTGTATGCACGCACGTAATCTCTCGATCACTGTACATAAGTGCTTCCGTCGTATGTGTTCGTTATTTGCCACGTTACAATCTCCGCTCCCGTCTCGAGGGGGGCGCAAGTGTAGCATCACGGCCTCCCTGTCCTTCGCTGCGACCATGACCTGCGTCAGGCGGTAGCACTCACACGCCGTGCGAGGCTGTGAGTAGATGCAATCATCGCCACAATGCAGGTCTCCCGCTCGTGCAAAGTGTAATTTATGTAGTCTCCTGCGCCATTCCTTAGAATAAGGCAAAAGCAACCGCCCGTTGCTCATGTCTCAAGCAACGGTCCGCCCTGACACTCCGTCATAATCTGCGAAGATCTCAATATTGCAGCTTGATTCCATGGAACGGTAGAGCAGAGAGCAGAATACAGCAACGTTTGAAGGGCTGCGCGCGGTGAGTGCGTTGGGAGAGGCTTCGTGCCGCAGAAGGAATGTCAAGGGGGCGTAAGTCTACCATGACTTTAACTCTATCGTTTTCAAGACAGTCGTCAAGGCGAGGGGAGCAAACTCCAGCTGCCTCCGGCTTGACGGATATGACAACGTGGAATTGCACATGGCTTATTGGCCCCTTGCCTCCCTCACCCCGGCGTCGGAGCGTATTGTCGCTGTCCTGCCCTTCGTCAACCGTTCCCAAGCGTCCGTGACGTGACCGAGCAGCGAAGCAGAAATTTCATACATGTAGCGATTGGTGTCTTAGTACACTACTATACAGCTTCCCACTGCTACCTATATTATCGAACAGGATCCTCCTTTGCACGCCCAGCACGTACTCTCTCCAGTGATCAAGTGCGCCGAAACTTCATCCAAAAACCCATGATACAGATGCTCCTGTTTCCCTCAAGCTCGCCGGAGCCATACTCTTGGCAGGCGGTACCTCCATAAATATCGCAACTTGCGGTCAATTCGGTACAAGCTGCCAACACCGAGGCCATCAAACTTACTCGCCTTCTTCGCCACCCATCTTGGCGATCCACTTGTTCATGTTGGAGTACTTGTCCTCGAACGTCCGCTGCAGCTTCTCGCCCGCTGCCCACATTGGGTCGCCCTTCTTCCAGTACGTGAAGCAATTGTCAAATATCTGGCGTACGTCCGCCAAGAACTCCTCCTCGTTGGTGTACTCGCGACGGTCCATTTTGGCCTTGATCGTGCTCAGGTCCATTGGCCGCTTCACCTTGTCAAAATAGTCTGGCACACCATCCTCTACCGGTTCGACCGGGTCTTTGAAAGGGCCAACCAGCCGAGTCCAAAACCCTACGGCACTTCGTTAGTTTCCGGGCCGAGGCTGCAAGAGGACGAGGCTGCAACTTACCAGGTCCGGAAAGCATCCTTGTCAATAGGTCGGCGCAAAAGTCCAGCTTTTGTGACGTGGTAAATGTGCGTCCTTCCAAGTAGGCGGCGCTCGAGCGTCGTTTCTGCGGCTTGGGAAGCGGCGTACGGGAAGGTTTGCGACCGCCTGCCAGATCCTGGGACGTGGCAGACGAATTTAGGACACCGCCCGAGCGTCTGTTCTTCTTGATGTTGTTCAAGATATCCTCGTCACTCAGGTCATCCAAGTAATGGACGTTCTTCCGCGGCAGACCAGCAGCTGGCGCACTGGGTGCGTCGACTGGTGCCTGAACGATCGGAGAGATGTCAAACGAACTCATGGCCACCACCAGTTCGCTGAGCACTTCTTGCGGCAGGGACTTGGCAAACTCTGCTCTGGCGTCTGACGATCTCATATATTCAGCCGCCCACGAGAGCAGGAGCAACCGAATCGATGATCCTTCCGGCGTGTCTCTCCAAACCTGTATCAAAAGCGGCGTGGCGGGAATCCTCTCGGTGAGCCGTCGGCATTCGGTCATGGCCTCCAACGTCTTATCGCACAGGCGATTGATGCCAAGTTTGTGGCCTAGATTCCAGAGGCCGACGAGAGACTCGTACGAGGGCACATTGGTTTCGTCGGCAATCACAACGCCAGTGTAAAGAAAGTTTTGCGCCAGCCCGAATACATCTTTTGTAAAATCGGGCAGCTTCACCACGTGCTCGACGGACTCATCGGCGCCTTTGTCGGTGAAAAACTTGCGGTAGAATTCTGAGCGGTCGCACAAGAAGTCCTTTTGGATGCCGAAAGGCTGTTCCTCGGGGCCGACCAGAATTATGACGAAAATCGGGTGTGGCTGGCTGCAAGAGACATTAGACGGGTGAAGGCAGCAAGGTCTATGAGCTACCATCTTACAGCCATGAAAATTTGGGCTTCTCAGCGGTGGGTGTGGTCGTATTTGTCGCTGCGGTCGGCGTGACCGTAGCACCGTTGGCAGTCGCTTCGACGGACATTATCCTCGATCTTTTGGTCCATCAGCTTGAACTCGAGGAGATGCATAAAGAGAGAGGGTCAAAGTTGAGCTGGGAAGCCGCAAGGGCAAGGGTGGGAGGAAAGGTGACGACAGTGAGTTCGCCCTTGGATGTCATGTGAGCACCCCACGAAGTCCAGCCTCTTGATGAACGCGGTAAGATGATGAACATCATAGGCTCTTGACTCATGGTCTGGGTCATTGGCATTATTTGAGCCATGTAGATGCCGAATGAGCTGAACATGAGATGTGAGATGGAGGAATCGACTTACTCGGACCATCCGCGACGCCCTCCTAGACTGCTTCTTACCGCTTGGTCTGCCCTGTCAATATCGTCTCCCGGCTCAATCGCACGCGCCCAGAGGCGATTGAGGCTCTGCTAAATCGTAAATCCTTTGCAGGGCAGGAGTCGATGCCTGGCCGTGAGGTAGTTGGAGCTCCGACGGGGATGGTGTGAGTTTCTGGCCCGCACCGATCGTGGCATCCGACGGAAGTACAGCTTCTGATTGGCTGACAGCTGATTACGTGATGAGCCACATTCGTCCAGTTCATCACGCTCTGAAGAGTGTTGACATGATATTCCAGAGTCACCGATGAAATTGCAAAACAATATGTAGTGCAAAGCCTCTAGGTATAGACTCTCGTGAAACTCAACAGATATCTGTTAATTGCGGGTGCTGAACGGGACGTGAACACACCAGATACTGTGGTTGAGTGTTGCTTCCATGGTAGATTCGTACCGGCTACCCTATACCTTTTCCCACCAAGAGCGACACAAGAAAGAAATGTTACGTACATCGGGTGTCGCCATTGCTTTGGACAAGGAAGTCATCGAGCTGGTACAAAAACTCGCAAGCTTAGTTTCTCATGTGAACTTCAGTGACTGCAAGAAGACCGGCCTGTTTGTGTCCCAGTACTGGATGACCACGGCTACGGACGTAGTTGTCTGCTGAATATGTAGGATCAACCAAGTGAATTGGTGGTCCGAGGAACGTCGTCGTAAAGCTTGATTCGAAGATCATCTTGTTTCCTTTGGGCGACAACGCCTTTATCTAAATATTCATGATCTATGAACAACCTGTTCCGCCGGCGGTATGGACCTAACATTCGATCAAATGGCAAGCAACCCTCTCATACCGCAACGGTCGCTCAACGCGGGTTTTTACTCGTTCGTAGTGGTCATCCTCTACGGGGCTCAGCTGAACATGAATGCAAGTACACATGACAGGGGGCGGAGAATTACCGGTTCGATGTCCGTACGAGCAACCGGCGGCTGGCCACCTCCGCTGCGATGTGGAGTTTGCTTCCGGAAGCGGATACGCAAAAAGAGCAGGCAGAGTGCCATTTGGGGTGCATCATAATATCACATGTTGCTGAAACGATTCCCCATTCCACTACCCGCAGCCGGAGCCCGCTGCTGCCCGTTAGCCTGCCGACGGCAGATGGAAGCCCCGGAGCGCGCTCGCAGACTGCCGTACGAGGCAAGGCATGGCATGATTGCTGCGAGGTGCCTAGATCACCAGGTCAGCAGAGTTTCTCCTCCGCAAATTCTGGGCGCGGCCGGCCTGCAAGATTCTGCAGTCCCCACAGCTGTTGTGTGACGTGCCTTGTGCGGAAGCCCTGATGCCAGTCCGACTCCATCGCGATGCGCGCCGTTTCAGTTTCATCCACGGCTCATCGGCGCGGGAGGGGGGATTGACGCGCATTCCCAACGTAGCCGAAGCACTTGGCAGCAATACGTAAGAATCGGCAGAGATGGTTGCCAGCGCAGAAGCAAAGGAACGAGCGGACATGCGCGCTGTGGCTGTCACGTCAACTGTGACCCAAACCCCACGAACCTTCTTACCCCACGGGGCAACGATCACCGTCACTGTTCCGTTCCGCTGGTAAAAAAAGAGGCTTCAAGTCGTTGGCTTGGCTCGGTTTACCGAGGGCCGGCCCGGCACGGCAGTCTGCTGCACCAGGGCGTCAGGGGAGCTCATTGTCTTTGATGGACCCCTGGTCGTACGGCCCTGCGACACCGCTTCGCAATGCCTTGCGGGTGGCACGATGGCAATTCCGCGATCAGCTGTTTTTGCGAGTGGTCGTGTCGGACGAGCACAGCAAGGGGTGGCGCCGTGCGCGGGTCCGAGATCTCCCCGATCGAGGATTCTTTGACGAGGGCGCTTGCAGCATCATCAATCATCAGCCGACTTGCAGGAGTGCAACATTGGCTCTCGGTTGGGACAGTGACGCCTCCCCCTTGGGATGCACGCTGTCTCTGGTGCCCTCCGGACGCACGAGCTGCATTTCCGCCGGCAGGGTGGTGCGGCACTGCACATCACGGCCCCCACCCCCCGGGGCTGGGTAGATGTTTGAATGTCTATGCGTCTGCCACGGGACGGGGTGTTGCTTTGCTTTGCTTCATTTTGCCTTGCCTCGCCTCGCTTTGTTGCTTTTCGCTGCCGCATAACGGACTCGCATCTGATACGTCGTGCTCACAAATGAGTGTGTATCACAAGTCACGCACCGCCCGCCACGATCCGGGGTGTGCGCTTGCATCCCCAGGATCGGAGCCGGCCGCGGCAGAACCCCGATGCTGGGCCTGGTTTCACGAGGCGTTTTGGAGCATGGGAGGGGAGGGCTGAGCGAACGGGCTTAGCCAGTGTCCCGGCGGGCCGGTTGGGCCCTTCGGAATGCCGTGGGAGCGACATGTGCATATCTCCCTTATCGTTGCGGGCGACGAGAGATGAACGCCTCATATCGGTAGTGTCAAAGCACACCTGCCGTGCCGGGAGAGGATGGGGGCAAGGGGCAGGGGAAAGGGGGGACGGGCGGCTGTCGATGAAGCAGTCGATGATCATTGCAAACAGGCGGTCGGTGCGGAGTACGAGTACGAGTACGGCTGTGTCCGTTGTGTTCCTACGCGTACGCGGCGCTATGCTCGGGGGTAGTGCAGCTCGCTCCGTCGCCTCCGGCAGCCAAAGCCGGGCGGGCAGAGGAGATCACCCGCTTCACGGAAGTGTGGGAGAGATCCGTTGCTTGGGGTCGTTGCAGGGCGTCAGGCGCCGTTATGCCTCGTTCGCATGTAACCTTGCTCGCCAAGGCTGTCTTACCCAGTCGAGCTACGAGTACGGAGAATGTTGCCATGCACAAGACAAGCAGCGAGAATGTCAACCTGTGACTCAAAGCAGAGCGGTTGCCAGCTGTCTGCTCGCCCAGCGCCGCCGGCCAAGGACAGGGGTGGGCGAGACTGATGCCAAGCGCTGCGTCGTGAGGCCTTTTCCCGCCCGTGTCGTGTCGTCGCCAGGCAGAGACTCCACCGCGAGCGAGTCGTCTTGCCCGTCTCAGGTGATGGGCTCTGCAAGGACCGGACGAGCAGTAGTTGCAAAACAGCAGCGCTGCTGCATCGTAAGTTTACGTCAACCCCGGCTCGGCCCTGGCGGTACTTCTGCTTCTGGCCGGGAGTCGCTCAGGAGAGCGTCTGCGCTCCCCGCCTTCACATGTACTGGCGCCCGTAAGGCTGGACGCGGCGAGGCGTGTGCCTACGAAAACGTGGAGCAGATCGGAGCACGAAAAAAAAAAAAATTGCCCGCCTCGAGCAATGTACCTCCACCCCACAGGTACAAGCGCTCACGCTCGGTGTGGGGCCCGTCAGTAGAAATTCTCAACCGTATCGTCTGTGGGGCGCCTTGCGACGAGCAGTCTCATGATGCCATAAAAGAATTTTTAGCCCTTCCAGAAGCATGTGGCAGGCAGGCCAGGGCCGCCAGGCCAGCGCTGTACCCGCGCTCCACACCCGGATTGACCGATCTCGAGCCAAGGCCGTCCGCTTGATTCAAGCCGACGATTCGCCGACGGGGGCCACGACAATTGTTAGGGATCTTGAATCATGCGGGCGGCAATCCGCAAGCGGTGTGTTTTGCGCCGCTGGCTGGTCGTGAGCAAGGTAGTGTGCTGTTTGTTGTTGTTGTCGTCGTCGTCGTCGCTGCAATGCTCCCACTCCTTGTAGTTGCAGCCCTTCAAGGGCTGCCGTGCTTGGCAGTCTCGACACGCCCCTTAATGGCCGTCACTTGGTCCTGCATAGTTGGGCTGAGGCTTGGTGGATCGGTCTCCATTCAAAGCTATCTCGGCCTCAATACGCACTCGGCGCTTCACCGGCGCCTAGCCCGCGCCCCCAGCCTCCGACGAGATGGCGGTGATGCCGTGCCTCTCGCCGTCACCGTCGCCCTCGCCCTCGCTGTTATCCTCCGCTGCACTCTCATCGCTTCGGCCAATTTCCTGGCCAAGCAGCACGTCCTCACTACCCTGCCATTGTGGCGGCGGAGCTGGCATTGCTGCCTCGTCCTCGTCGGCCCACCCGTAGTCTTCGTCGTCCTCGCTGTCAGGCACCTCCAGCTCCGTCTGCCCCAGCTTTCTCTTTTGCCGTCCCAGATCTGCAGCCCCGGTCGAAGGATTGCTAGCAGCATCGTAGTCGATGCTAGTAGCGCCCGTCTGGCCGCCCCGTGGCGTTAGCATATTGCCGACTGAGATTACTCGGATCCAACGTACAGCTTCAACTTTAAATGCAGAGACGTGCTCCACTGCTTCACTCATGGACTTGCCGTCAAGCTTCTGCACGCCTGCCAAGAATACGCTGTCGAGCCTCTTGCCCGACCAGGCCCAATCCCTGAAAAGCACGAGTCGGGTTGAGATACCTTGCTCCCACACAGCAGCATTGATGGCACTGACAAGCGTGGCGCCTTGTTCAGATTGCATCCTGGTTGCGCATGGAGATAGAATGACAACTGCACAGTTGCCCGTGGCGGCTAATTTCTGAAGGGCATTCATGATGTGTTGAAAGCCTTGAAGCCGCTTTGCCGTTGCCGTTGGGCCTGGAAAGAGATTGTGAGCGGCACGTCAACTACACTTCCGCCGTGAGCAGGCGCTACCTTTGCTTGCCGCTGGGGCTGGCCCCCTATCTTGGGACTTGGGAAGGGCAGAGTTGAGCAGTGCTGATATAGAGCTGATGACCACTAGTGAGACGTCTGTGCCAATGGACTTTGGCGTTGGCCGCGATATCAGGGCCATGACGTGAGGCAGGGTGAGGCACGAGTAGTGGGTGAACTTGGTCCATCCGACGCCCAAGCCCTCGCTGGCGGCGCTTTGACACCTGGTGGCTTTCACAGACTCGATGACTCGAGTAAACCTTTGTCTTTGCACATTCTGCAGGCAATCTGGCACGGCAGTGTCAGCTCCGTTGCTCTGGATGCCGGTTGATGGGATTGTGGTTAGACAGACCTATCCAGACCACCTCGTGACCATCGCAGATGGTATTTGCCGCCATTTGAATTCTGCGAGAAAGGTCAACCGCACGCTACGCACGGACTGGGAGAATGAAAGTCGTCTTACGCCAGAGCCGTTTTGCCTGTGCCCGGAGGGCCCCAGATCTCCGTTACTTGGCCGCGTTTGACGCCGCCATGATGGGGAACAACATGCAACTCTCCGGTCACTGACCCGAGGAGCGCTTTATCGAGAATTCCCAAGCCGGTGGCGATATGTACGGCAGAACCATGCTTCAGTTCGTCCAGTGCCTGCGATGCAGCAACGGTTGGCAGCCGATCTAATTGTGGTCAGTTTTGAGCATGCGGGCCACTGCGTCTCAGAACCTACGCGTGCCTGGTATATCAAAACTCGATATGTCATGTCCATGGATGGAATGATAGTCCATCATCCGCAAGCACTTGCATTAGCGCCGCCGTGGCAATGGCATCGCGAGGTGTTTGGCTGGCTTGATGTTGGTCCTTGACGGGGAGGCGTACGCGAACAACTACGCGAACTCACGTGATTCGACAGCTGAGCCAAGCGTCTCAATTTCCAGTCCTGTGTAGTGAACTTGAGCGCGCGCTTTCGGGCAGCGAACCGGGGAAGCTCGAAGCGTCTCAAGCGAATCGTTTTGGCCAATTTGCCGAGATTCGCGCTGTTGTACTCGTACAGCGCTGCATCCGGTCAAGCCGAATGCGCCAGATCCCGGCAGACACTGAAAAGCCACAATGGCTGGTTTGCATTCGTCAAGCACACGTCGTTGTAATTTCGGTACATTTGACGTCGATAAGAGACATGTAATTATTTCACATCACGCACGTAGTGGAAGCAACCTGCGTCGGGGACCTTTCGATCGCAGACGTGCGCAGAAGTCCAAGCCTGGCCCCTGGGTGCCGCTGCTGTCTTACACACCATACAACCGTACCCAGCCGCGACTTGACGGGCGCTACACTGCCTGAAACGCTGACTCTAGCGGGTGTGCAATGCCAGCTGCCTTGGTATTCCTTTCACCTGCGATCCGCAATGTGGAGTGTGTCAAGACGTCCTCGTGAGAGTCAGCCTTGGGCGCCATACGAGTACGCACAACCGTGGAGTAATATGAGCTCTTTCCAATCCAACCCTATCTCCAAAAACGGTGCGTGAAAAAACAACGGCTACAAACGGGCAGCAGCAGCAAGGGCGGGTGCGGCGGTAATATTGCTGGAATCCGCTGGACAGGATAAACCCTGGTATCTGGGCAAGTTGGGGCCACCCACTGTTGACACGCCCCAATCCCCGTGGAGCAGACTGGATCAGATCAGGTTCGCAAGGGTGCTCACTTCTTACCAGCAGCCTCCGAGGTGCTGCCGGCGACAAATGCCGAATTGGGCTATCGAATAGGTGACCTGACAGCTACGAGCACGAAAGGCGGTAGCGCTTTTAGCCCCAATTGCGACACTGGTGAGTAACTCATGGATGCCCTGCGGCCACGGCAAAGATGCGTTCCATCGGATATTGGCGTTCACCTTCGCGGCGTAGCCATCGGGCAGGCTACGTAACATCGACACGATAGTTGCGGGCCAAGTCTGGGAAGGAAGCCGCGGGTACATACTAGTAGAAGACGTTCTCGCGCGAGCGGCTTCGGGCGAAGGGGCTTGCCAAATGCTGGAGCCCCGCGAAAGCTCGAGCCCTCGCCGGACCCTAGATCTGCAACGGGTGAGATGAAGCAATCACGGGGCAATATGCCGCAATCATGTCCAGGTACGGACTTCGACGACTCCAGGTCGGGCCGGCTATCTTTTGTCAATCAGCTAGCGCTTCCGGGTGAGCTGCTGGGCCTCTCCACGGGGTCAGCCGTGAGAGATTCAGCTGACTGTGACAGTGCCGGCCCTTAGTGACGAGAGCGGCGTCTCGCCCAAGGTCAGGGTCCGGCGTCGCCGAGGTGTGACTTCGGTTATTGGAGGCCGTCGTCGCCACCGTCGGGCACCGACCGCCCCGAGCGGAGCCCCGCGTCGTGGCATCGATTGACCGGTAGGGCACGTGGGCGAGCTGCACCGTCGGTGTGGCCGGTCTTTGGACGGGGATGCCCAAGGCGCTAGCTAGCCGTTACGTACGAGCGCTCCGTGCAATGCCCCAGGGAGCGCATGTGAAGGAGGCCGGGCGTTGTGGAGAGGCCAGTGTGGACTCTGCTCTGCTCTGCACGCAACAGATAGGGCCATGGGCAGCGTAAAGGGGCAACGAGAGCTCAGGGGACCGGTCCCCCAGAGACGCCAAGTCTCAAGGGCAAAGGGGCACCAAAAGCACGCAAGTCGGTTCACAAACCAGCCACAGGCGTCGGCCACAGGCGTCCAACGGGGCCGCCAGCGGTGCGGTCGCACAAGTCCGTACGCAGTACGTAAGAGAGGACGCGAAATTGAGGCGACCCTGCCGCGCCCGTGAGCGAATGTCCATATGTGGAAGCTGTACCAGCTCCTCGGATCAGGGCAACCGCATGCGCCTGCGTCTCTCCAGATAACATCCCAGCTATGTGCCGGCTTGCTTGGCGAGGGCGCCGAGTCAAATTTCGGCCTTGTCAGCGCCAACGTTGCGTGCGCCCCAGATTTGGAGATAAGCACGAGGGCTTCAGGCCAAAGAGCCGAGGCTTACAGTAGTGAGAAAGTTACGTCGACAATGGGAAGGGCCGACGAATGTATTGTCGCGCCCAGACCTCCGTTGTCTTGTCCTGTTGCGCCTGAGGATGAATCCAATACCGACAACCAGGGATAAGTCGCACGGGTACATCAATTTCAATCTCGGAGCGCCGGCCGAACCTCCCCGAGCCGAGAGCCGCCACAGGAGCGCCGAGAAGATCTGAGATGAGGCCCCGGAATTGCCCAACCCAGCTAGATACTTTGGGGCAGTGGCCACAACAGCGGGAGCATGTGTCACAGGGTGGACGAGGCCCAAGCGAGGTCGAAGCAGGGCAGTCGAGACCCTGCTTTTCGAAAAGAAAGACCGATCGAGATGCTGGCTAAGCTGCAGATAAGGACAGGCGAACATATCTCGAGGCGAACTATCGATTGGCGCGCGTGAATCACGGCCTCAAGACGTGGCTTGACTTGAGGTTGGCAGCCAGACCGACGCGGGAGAAGCTGTGCCCCCACACTATGCGAATGATGGATGGGCAAGGGTGCAGGTAGTTTCCTGGGGTCCCCAGCCTGCGAGGCGAGACAGTAGCCACGATACGGACACACGTACGAAGTGGGCGAGATCTCCGCCGGGCGACAACTGGCTGAACTCTTTTTGTGACGGTACCTTTGGAAGTGTCGACTGGGGAAAGCTTACGAGAGGCTTCCCCGCTGATAGCCATCAGCCCGTCAAGCGAGGGCCTCCTTAACTCAAGCGAGCAGGTCGTGGCGGCGGAGGACCGCATCCTACGAGGGCCCTCCCCGCGAACCGTGATCCTGAACCGAGAGGACGGGATCTTTTTCTTTTCCCTTCTTTTCTTGGCTTAGGCTTTGGCCGGGAGAGATGGAGGCGTCCACCCCGCCCAACTCCTTGACGCCATTCGCCTCAGAGGTGAGCACTCGGTCGGCTCACGGGCGGGACGGCCATCTCAGACATGACGGGCAAAACCATCAAGGGGGGTGAAGAGAGACAGGGACGGCGGAAGCGGCGCGTGCATCGACCTCCTGCTTGGGTCAAGCAGCTGAGACACGGCGACAACCGATTGACTGGCCAGCACGAGCTCTTGTGTCTCTCGGTTTTCTGTTGCCAATTTTCCGGAAGTGAACGGAACTTCGGCGAAGTTGCCATGAGCACGCAGGTCACAGCTTAGACGCAGCCCAGAGGACCGAGTGATGCAGACCGAACACGCGCAGAGCTGACGAAGCGAGCTTGCATCGAGGTAAGACTTGCGCCCTGCTGTGATCTGGCCAGTATGCCGCCAGAGACCAAGCCTCCTCTCTTATCAGTGAGTGATTCGACGGCGTGATCGCCGCCCAAAACCAGTGCTGTCGTCATCGTGCTAGATGTGCGGTGGTCCTATCTGGCGTCGCAAGGGTCATCAACCTCTTCAGGCTGCGGGACAAGACCCGACGAGGTTTCATTTCCGTCACCGGGAAAGAGCCCAACAAGAGCCAACGCCAAGATATCGGGCAAGATGAATGGCGTCGCTGTCCGCGAAGAAGCAAATCTCCCGGACCCCTTTCCCCGAGCGAGGCACGATGAATGAGTGATAAGCTGGTGGCGGCTATTGTGGTGACACGGCGAATGGAAGAGACTTGCCGGGGTAAAACGCCTGTACCAATCGTCGGTATCTGGGGAATTCCACCCTATTCGCCGGCCCCCACAGATGGCGTTGCTTGGGTATGGCATCATTGATCACCCAACATCAGCCCGAGGCGGCACGTCAGGGCAGAGCACCGCGGCGACAGGCCAAGATAGTGCCGAGTCACGGGCGCATCGATCTAGATGACACTTACCGTAAGACCTCGCAAAATTCGTCGCGGCCCCGCCAGGTGTCAGGCCCACCTGGGCCGAGTGCAGGCCAATAATCAACCGTACATACAAATTAAGCTGTAACCACGATCCACTGTAGCCCCTATAGCCAGACTAGGTAGACAAGCCTTAATTTCGCTTGCGTGATGCCTTCCAACAGGATTCTCAACACCATCGCCGCCGCGGCAATGTAGTAGTAGAAAATAAACATCGTCAGAATGCCTCTGCAGCCAATTGACCCGAATGTAACTAGGAAACGGCGCGGCCCAGCGCCACAGCCGTATTCCAAGTCGAAACGGAAGGCAACAGCCCCCATCCGGCGCATCGAACGAAGCTATTCCCAGACAACCCGTTCCAACGTGATGATTTTCCTTGAACGGCCTTCCATCTACGATCCCTGCTCGCCAGAAGCTGGCCTCGATGGATTGAGACGACCAACGAAGACCGAAGCCGCCCGACACTTTAGAATTCCAAGGCAAACTATCGTGACTTGGTCCCAAGCTTCAACAGCCGGCCCAAAGCCGAGGTTTGTTCGGCCACAATGGCCAGCGCTAGAAGACGAGCTTCTTACTAGATTTCTAGTAGCTAGGGACGACAAGAAGATCATCACGGTCGGATGGTTCAAGCGGCAAGCAAAGAGTCTCTTTGAGACTCTGTATCCGGAAGATCCACAGCCATTCCGCTTTTCCAACGGCTGGTGGTGGCGGTTTCGGAATCGTCATCAACTTTCGAGACGTCGGGTCACAAAGCAGGCTACGAAGCGGCCAGAACAATATATAGACATCGTGAATAGCTTCCTACGATTTATCCGACGAGTCAGTAATAACCACACGCCCCGTAGCCTCGATTCCATCCTGTATTCGCCGAGCCGCCGCTTCAAGAAGGCACACATCATGAATCTTGACGAGACTCCCGTGCCGTTCGAATTTGGCGATGGCTTCACATACGAGATACAAGGGAAGAAGACAATTGACTGCAAGTCTGACCGTTCTGGCTGGAATAAGAGACAAGCGACATTGATCCTGTATATCTTTGCCGATGGAATTCATCGGTTGAAGCCGAAGATTATCTTCCACGGCTCGCCACACGGCCGGCTGCTTGAACAGGAAGGTCATCTCTATTCTCCAGATGTTACAGTCGAATTCAACGAGACTGCCTACAATAACGAGGAATTGTTCAAGCGGTGGATTGATGAGGAACTCAGTCCGTTGGCAAAGGCAGGCCACGATGACTTCCTTCTCGTAATGGATGTAGCAACCTTCCACAAGACTCGTGATATTCTAGATCAGCTACGAGAAATCAACATCACCACAGCCCTCATTCCACCGGGCTGTACGAGCCTGCTTCAACCGCTCGATACATCAATCAACCGCCCCTTCAAAGACTGGCTTCGTGATGCTACGGATCGATACGTTGAAGCCCGCGAGGCACAGGGACTGACTACGTGGACGACGCAAGACAAGCGTATAATGACAACCTTTGTCGTTGCTGACGCTGTCAAAACACTGCAAACACGGACAGAGCTCGTCAGCAACGCCTTTATCCAATGCGGTATTAGTGTCCGGCCCAACGGTACAGAAGACAGTCAAATCCGGATCAAAGACATCACGAAGGATCAAATCGACATCACAAACTGGCAGAACGCTGATCCAGTCGATCTTCAAGACGAGGAACTCGTCCCTGAACAGCTTGACGATGAAGAAATCGTCTTTGAGACCGACAACAACCTCGACCCGGCCGATCTCACGATACGACTGTTGCTACACACTGTCGATGGACTCAAGGCGTTGTGCCGCGAGCGGCAGCTTCCAACGTCAGGGAACAAAAGGCACTTAATTTCCCGCTTGATTGACGCTGGGTACACAGAGAAGGCGTGAGAAATAGAGGCAAATGGGGGCAAAGCATGTATATTCGTCTATTTAGTGTCCTCAACCCAGAAAAAGGCCTCCCCTTCCTGCCACTCGCGATCGTGGCCCAGCCTCATGTCGAACTTGATCCAACGCTTGCCCAGACGCTCAGGGCGGCAGAAAACTGTATTCCCTCGTGCCACGATGGCTTCAACCTTCTGACGACTCCTCTCCCTCACCCAGCCGTGGTGGATACCGTCTTTTTGTAGGGAAATGCCCGTTTCAACACCAGGGCTCGAGGGTTCGACGTATTGAAGTTGATACTGTTGTCCGGGTTCGAAGGCGGCGGCGTTGACGAAGTCGGCTGTAACGTCTGCTCAATTAGACTGTCAGCAGCTGTAGAGGGCGGTAAGGGCAGGCAAATACTCACAAACCACATCAATAAATCCCATAGGCGGTGCCGCTGCCATCGCGATAGCTTCAAGGCACAGCCGTGGTCGGGCTGTGGCAGGGACGCTGCTCTGTCGAGCTGGGTAAGCTGCTCAATCTGCCGTTGCTCGAATTTGTGTGTGGAACACAGCTAACTCGAAGGGGTAGCTGATCGGCTAGGCACCCCTGCTAGACGTGGAGGCGGGGCGGCGACGAATTTTGCGAGGTCTTACGGTACGTGGACCGCGTGCAACAAGTGGCTGCTCGTCGCACAAGTGTGCTGGCTTGGAGGCGTTTGTTTTGCGAGGCCCGGGGCATAGGTGACTTGAGACGGGGCACCCCACCGTGGGCGTGACACCTCCGTGTCGTTTTGCTTTGCTACGGAAGATGAAGTAATACCCCGGGGAAGAGCAGAGACCTTCCGAGTGTTGGGCGTCACAGGAATGCTGATTGCTTGAGGCGGACAACTGTCGTTTTAGTCTCGGTTGGAGGGAGAATGAGCTGGCGAACTTTGGGTTGCTCACGCCCCTTAGAGCTGCTCCTCGACCGTTGCTGGAGCCTGATCGTTTGGGTGACGCCAGCGACTGGTTCCGAGGGCCCTCCTGCAATGGGAGCCAATCAGTCCATCACAGCAGGACACGACACGTTCACTGCTGCGCCCCGGGGCGCCCAGGCTGGTTGATAGGTATTCCATGGCATGAATGCGGTAGCCCAGTGTGGTGGGGTCGGAAAAGCCAGGAGATCAAATCCTGACTGAACTCAGTTCCCCCACAGCGCCGGGCGGTGCCCGTGCCAGTGCCCAGTGCAGAGTGCCTGGGGCAGAGCAGGGCGAGATGCTCTGCTCCGTAGACGCCGCAGTTTCCAGCTCACCGGGCATGTGAAGCCGCAGTCGCAGTCGCAGTCACAGTCGCAGCCGCTCCTGGCCCGGCTGAAGGCACCCCAATCAATGCGGGTGCCGTGCGATGCACGCCTTGCCCTGCGCCTTCACCAGCATCGCAAGGTGAGACGAAGGAGGTGGAGGGGACGCACCTCAGAAGGTGGGATGGATGGATTCGATGGACGGGTGCGTGGTCGGGGGTGTGCGCGAGTGTCGCAAACGTGGATGCAACGCGCCCTGGGGGCGTCGGCACAACATCCCCAGTCGCCCGCCCCAGCCGGCCCCAGCCAAGCCACGGACCCCCCAACAGCCAGCAGAGGCCAGAGGTATCTCCGTCGGCGCAGTACTTGGCCTGTCCGGCCGACTCCACGGGCGTGGCTGCAGTGCCTCCCCGTCCTGGGCACACTCCGTGCAGGAGCGAGGTACGAGGCCCGGGGCCCCAACAGGTACCTCGCTCCATCCAGCGGCCCTCCAGCGGCCCTCCCTGGCGCCCTCCCCACGGAGCCCCCAGCGCCCGCTGGACGTGCCCTGCGCGCTGCAACCCTCCACAGTGGTCTGAGTCGGCGCCTCGTGTGACTGCCCCGTGCAACGCCCCCAGCGGGCGCGAGCGCCCTGCTTTACCGTCCCCCGGTGGAGGTACATTGCCCCAGGTACCTCCCCCATGTACCGACCCGGCCAAACCCGCCCTTTTAAAACCAGTACTTCTCCCCCCGTCCCCTCCCCCAAGAAAAAAAGATTCGACTCCCCCCATTCTTCCCAACGCAAGCATCTGACCTTGACCTGCATCCAGCATCTGCTGCTGCAAGTCTTTCCTTGAATCACGATACCTCACTCGACAACACCAGCAGCAAGCCGGCAGGCGACCTCTATTACCTTCTGCACAGTCGCTACCGCCCTCTCGAGCGACGAGATTCTGCATTGCTCCGTCTCTCTCAGGGCCTCCCACCGCACGATCACATGCAACGAGCACAGTCAGCAGTGGATTTCTCCAATCTGCTGAACCCTTCCGCCCTGGCTGATAAGAGCCACGACAACAACAACAACAACAACAACCCGAGACCAGGCAACGACTTCGACATGGCCAGCGCTGCCGTCACCGTCATCAAGCCCAACGGGCCTCTCCCGGGCGCCCAGGCTCAGGAGAACTCCAACGAGCTGCCTCGCCCATACAAGTGCCCGCTCTGCGACAAGGCCTTCCACCGCCTGGAGCACCAGACGAGACATATTCGCACCCACACGGGCGAGAAGCCTCACGCCTGCCAGTTTCCTGGCTGCAGCAAAAAGTTCTCGCGCTCTGACGAACTGACCCGCCATTCGCGAATCCACAACAACCCCAACTCCAGACGCGGCAACAAGGGCCAGCACCAGCACCAGCACCAGCAGCTTCACCACCACCAAGGCCTGCCCCCTCACATGCACCCTGAGGGTATGATGGCTCCTCCGCCCGCCCCCAAGACCATCCGCTCGGCACCCACCTCAGCGCTGGCATCTCCCAACGTGTCTCCCCCGCACTCCTTCGCCTCGTTCGCTCATCACCCTCAATCGAGCGTTCACCCCTACAACCGCAACGGAGACATCTCGATGCTGGCCAAGGCAGCCACTCAGGTCGAGCGAGAGACACTCGCTGCCCCTCCCAATCACCACGGCGCGAGGCACCACCCGTACTATGCTCACGGCATGCCTGGATCCAGGGGCCACTTGGGAGGTCTGTCCTCATATCACATGTCTCGATCCCACTCCAACGAGGACCACCACGACGACCACTACAATGGATCTCTCCGTCACGCGAAGCGTTCGCGGCCTAATTCGCCCAACTCCACTGCCCCCTCGTCGCCCACCTTCTCTCACGACTCACTGTCGCCTACTCCTGATCACACCCCCATCGCCACTCCGGCCCACTCTCCCCGTTTGCGTCCATTCTCGGGCTACGAGCTGCCGAGTCTGCGAAACTTGTCGCTGCAGCACAACACGACGCCTGCGCTCGCCCCCATGGAGCCTCACTTGGAGGCCCCCCAATTCCCGCCGACGCTCGGAACGAATGCGCCTCGCAGCACCGGCATGTCCTTGACGGACATCATCAGCCGTCCCGACGGCAGCCAGCGAAAGCTGCCAGTGCCTCAAGTGCCCAAGGTTGCGGTGCACGACTTGCTGTCAGACAACGGCTTCAGCAACAGCGGCAGGAGCTCTACCACGGGCAGCCTGGCTGGAGGCGATCTCATGGACCGCGTTTAGGAAGCGCCACGGCGCCGCACACTACATGACATGATGAATTTTGGGTTATAGAGGATAGAATGAGTCGGCGTTCATGGTTACATTGGCGAGAGGCATATCCCCAGATCTCTCATTAGCAGAGACGGGGCGGTTTAGGACGGTTTTTGTACGGCGGACAACCAAACTATAGACATCACCACTTTCCCCGGCGGATCAAGTTCTCAAAGAGACAATATGGGAGGAGTAATTTGGATTCTTATCTGGCTTCTGTTTTCGCTTGCCAGGGCAAGCTGAAAAGGGGGACGAAGCCGAAAAGCACATTTTTTTAAGACAAGGACGAATCATTTGAATTTTTAATTTGTTATCATCACTTCTTGTGCCGAATGGTCTTTGCCTCAATGGCGTTTCTGTGATTCAACAGACTGCGAATGGATGAGAAGGCGGGCTGATGGTTTGGTGGGCGTTCTTGACACGGCAAGAGCAGCACAGGCGAGAGCACCAGACGAGCCAAAGGTCGCACATCTACGGCATTGGGGCGGAGACTGGCCCGCCGATACGATAGAAGTCTTGCGCTGATTTTCAAGTTTTGTTTCACGAAACGATCAGCAAGGCTTAGCTAGTAACGACACTATCCACCTTCAATTGCGAACCCCCCCGTGATCTCGAGCTTCCCGTGTTTGTGCCCTTGCGCCCGGGAAGGCACGTCGTCCTGTAAGTGACTACCTGACCCGTGGGACTCTCCGTCTCTCCGAGACAACCGGAATGAAAAGGGACCTGGGGGAACAGTGGTGCCCCATGGGGCGCGCGACCTTGGCGGTGTCGAAGCCTACTCGTCCGGCGGCTGCTTTGGGCAAAGTACAAAGGTACGCCAATACGAAGCTTGGAGTGTAGGCGTACCACGAGCGCGGTGGTTGACGTGAGTGCATTCGTGCAGCAGTGACAGAGTTTGGAGCTCGTCTCCCCAACAGGATCGGTAGAGTTTTGCTGCCTGTACAAGCCACCCATATGAGTAGGCTCCGGCGACTTGGCCGTGAAGTGGGCAATACGAAGGATCGGTGATGGCTCCGCCAGCAGGCCCCAGCATTCGTACCTCAGCTTGGAATGCGGGCCACCACAAGAACGGAAGCTCACATTCCGGCATACTTCCCACATCAGGCTGCGGTTGAATTGAATTTAGGTATTATTCCCGTAAACCTTCCGATCGCGATATCGGCAGCCGCGCACGGAGGGTATGAGAGTCCTACCCAAAAGGTCTCCAAACTTTTGCCAAGTACGACGCTATATTTGCTCTCTGCCATGTCCCCAACCCCTCGATGCGGAACCATCTCGAGAGAACGGCGTTGAAGCAGCACGAGTAGTTGGAGAAGCCCTTCACGGGGAAGTCTTGAGCTGAAAGACGTCCCATTCTGCCGGAGTTTTGGTTACGTCAGCCGCTACAGATCGGGGGCGTGGGAATGCTCGATTGACTCCCTCTATGACAGCCGTAGCGCTTGCGTTTGTACGAGCAGGTGGAAAACCGGACCGAGACAGCACTGCTTTGCTCATCTCGATCGCGAGGCGAGCCGTTAGGACGCAGTGAAAACTCCAGCCCGTCCATCGATGGGCCACGCGTTCGATGCCCTGGGATGGTGGCTTGGAGGGGCGGGTTGTACCTGCCGGGTTCGGCACACAGTGACCTGGTATGGATCTCTATTTTGGGAGGCACAGCAAGTAACGAGTAACGCAGCCGGTTGAACGCATCGAATGTCGTCCGGTTGGAGGACACGCAATGAGACACGATCGCTCACCGCCAGACATGGCGAGCGAATAGGGGGCCTGGCGGCAGCCGCGGGTGCGTTACTGGTTAGGGAGCCTGCATGGCGCGCGCGAGTCTGCGTTTGTCTTTCGCGCCAGCGCCTGAGCTGGATATCGGCATCAGGTGCGGTGCCATGCGGCGTCAAACAAAAATGATCGTTGGACAAAGGTCACGGCAGCTGGACAGGCAAGTAGCGTTGGCTGGCCGATAGCAGTGTGATGGTGGGAGGGGATGGATGGCCGAACTTCGGGCATCGCTTGCGGGTGAATAGCTGCTGGGGCACTTTTGATGCCGGCTGTGCCGTTTAGATGCGCCTCAACGTGCCTGAAGTCGCGCCAGATCTGTGCCTGGCTCGATGAGCCTGGGCACTTGAAGCAAGAGAAAAATTTTTCCTAACCCGCTGATTTAGGTTTTGTGCGCCTGCATTTTGCGTTGCAATGGGGACGCGGGGAAGGTTGATGGCTTGCTGAGTGGCGTACCGTGCCTTTGTTTGCATTACACTGAGTGCATCATCGACTGTTGCAGTGCTGGAAAGCCAAGGACGAGTCGTATGATTCTACTAGGCTCGGCCTCGGGTCTTGACAATGCCGCATTTGGCGCCGCAGGGCAAAGAGCGGTTCCGAAGCATTGCGACACTCACATCAGATGGCTTTGCCCTGCGTCTGAGGCTCGCATCAGTGTAAGTGCACAATCCTGTACGCATCCCCCGCGGCTCGGGCAACGCCCTGTATTTGAGCCCCCAGAGGCTTATCTTTGCCGTTTTGGTCAAGCTGGATTTGTGGGGGTGGGGTCATTTGGGGTCGGGCTGGCCACCGAGCAATTGATGGATTTGTTGTTCTGCTCGCCCCTCACCCATGTTCAAGATATGGCTGAAAACGTCAATCGAAGATGATTTGTTGTTCAAGGGAGAAAAAAAAGCAAAGAAGAAAGAACTACGCCGGGAACGAACAGTAAATTTCATAGCATCACTCTGCGCGTTGGGAGCACAAATTTCCCCCAGACCCAAGCCGTCGCGTTGAGGGGCACTATGGCTACAGTGAGAAGGCGAGCAGGCGCACCATCGATTTCCAATGTTGTGCCGCCTCAACGGGAACGCCTTGGGCCTCTGCATATAGTGCGAGACCGAAATACCATTCGTGATGAGGACGCGCACCGCCGCTGTTGTAGAACCCAGTGGCTCGCAGTGCGAAGGCCAAGGCTCGTCGACGGGGCGACTTGACTTGCGGGGACCAGGGGCCGGCTCGCTGAACGCTGCTGTGTAGCTTCCTGCGAAGCCGTCACAAGCCGTCTCGGGTGGTACAGATCTGTGTCATGAAAATCGACTTCAGAGACGGACCTTCCAGGCCTGGAACGGAGAGTTGCAGAGGAGGATCTTGCGCCCGTGCATGGAGTACCGGGATGCGGTTGTGGAGCCGTGCCGCTGCTGGGAACTTAGCATGCAGCAGCATTGCGGCCCCGGCGCGGCAGAGATGCTCCCTTGCTGTTGACAGATGGCGGTGCATGCCGTGCTGCAGAAAGGGAGTGGTTTCGCAGCGCCCATGTGGCAGTGAGGAGACCACCAGAGACTTCTCTTCTGAAACACCCGTCGACAAGGAACCATTGGCGTCGGGACCGCTGCAGCTGCCGAACGTGGAGGTCATCAGCGGGCATGACGTCGGTAATTAGGCGCTCTCGGAGGAAGTTGCATGGCTATCAGGCCAAGGCGATGATTACCTACGCGACTGCAGCGCTGATAAGGGAAGGACGGCGGCATGTCTTATCCTGGCGATGGCTTGCGCAGATCTGTGCAAAGGTTAGCAGTATCTTACCCAGTCGGCGACCTCTGCCGTCGATGCAGCTCACCTGTAGCCTGCGGTCGCGACCCTCGCTCACCTGCCTACCCCATTCGCCTCACCTGCCTCTTACTGCTGAGCCCTGGCGATACTGCCATGCCATCTGGCCTCCAGAAGCCGCTCTCAGCACCACCGACCATCAGGGTTCTCCAATATAAACCCTGGATCGCTGACGATGATTGGACCCTGCTACGTTGCAGCTGTCCAAGGTTGAACATTGCCTTGGTCCTGCCACCCCTGGGCGTCGATGCAGTACTCGAGAGCCAAGGCTCTCTCGGTGCTCCTCGGTGTTGCGACTGGTCCTCCCCTGTTTGTCTTCGGGGCCGGGCCGAGAAAACTGCTCAGCGATGCCGGTGGCATCTGCCGCTTGGTTTGGCTGGACCCCACGCCGACTACGAGCACACCCAATGACTGTGACCACCGTCGAAGCTTGGCACGTCGGCGCCTGTTCACGACACACTGGTACGAAGGCATGCGCTACCGTGGCACCAACTGCGTATTGATTTGAGCTTCCCCAGACGATGTCTCCGGAGAATACGTGAATGCGTGCCCGAGCCGTGCACCCCAGGCAAGAACGGGGCGGACGCGATGCAGTGCTACATAACGCTACTGCTAACGCTGCGCTTTTGAAGGCGTCTCCCATGTCGCAGAGCAGCAGAGACAGGCACCCGCACCCCCAGGAGATCTAAGCCACTAAACAACTGCCAGATGCGGTAGGTAAAACCTTGGCAGGCCTCGGGGCCCTGCGTTAATTCCAAACACCAGAGGAAGCTGTACCAATCATCGCCACATGCGCCAGATCGAATGCCACCCACCTGCCACCCATAAGAGACGTCGGCAACCCTAATCTACGCTGCCATTCTGACAAAGGGACTCGAGCAACGACCCGACTGCAGAGCTGAGAGGGGGCATAGTTTCCTGCAGTGTTCCCCTCTGGCCCACGATAGACTTACCAGATCTAAATGTGATCGTCCTATCGGCGATCGCGCCGCAGATTAGCATCAGGGGCGTTGGAGACTCGATGCCGACTTCCTCTCGGCATACAACGAGACTATGCGTAGTGGCACAGATCACCGACCTGCTGTATACGGTAGCCGACATGTTTCTCGCAGTTCAGGACACGGCATGGCGGAGCGGGCGTGCTCTCGAATAACGGATGACGCGGGGAGCAGCAACGAGAAGGGCGTACGCCCGGCGTCGCATACTCCAACTGTAACTGCACCCCTCCAAGGCAGAGAAGGTGACCCTGAACGTTTCAAGACGAGGCCGGAGGATTATTATATTGCCTGCTAGTGCATGGACAGTCCCGTCAAAAGCATACCGCCGCACAGACACGACGGGGGTTCGATGTTCCACTGTCAAGCCTGGGGCGGGTTTTCTGCAGCGGTCTTGCCTCGAAGCCGGGTCTCTGCGCATAAGCATGGCTGGCGTCAGGGGGAAAGAAGCATCATAATCCTCTTGGGGCGGGTCCAAATCTCCCTGGTCGCCGTGAGGCATTTGTATTCGTAGCGGACCTGTGCAAGACACGTTGCCAGCCCACCTCGAGAATACACGCATGTAACCCGAGTCGGCGGTGGACGAGCGACCTGGCTTATGGTAACGTCTCCCATGCCTGGCTTCGGCAGGAGCCAGGTCGAAGCTTGCGAAACGGTTTTCTTCTCCCTTCTTTTCCCCCTTCTATTCTTTCTTCAAGCCAATGCGGCTTCATGTTATTTCAGTCCGTGTTATGTTGAGCATTCGGTACTGGCCACTTGGAGAATCACCGGCCAGAGTGATGAGAGAAGTGGCAGGCACACACTCGCGTATTGATGCAAAAATAAAATAAAAATTGAAGTGCATACAGGCGTAGATCTAGGCCATCTGATAAGGTTTGAACTTTGTCATGGATTCTAAACCTGCCCGCCTGCCACCTGGTGACAGTTATTATGCCTTCCACCAGCCCAAGATCTGGCATGGTTGCGGCAATTGTCAATCCAGAATACGCTGTATCGAAAGTCACTTTCGTGAACTTTACTCCGCAATACCGCTGAACAGCTCCCAGCGCCATGACTCTCCTAGATTGTAGCCTCAGAAGCGGGATCTTCCCCCTCCAATGATGATCTCGCGTGCCGGGGGGTGGATCGGAACGTCAAGTCTCCCCGTTGCCCGAATGATTTATCATCCTGCCGGTACCTTGCCATTTCATCCTAGCAACACGTTCCCAGACATATCAAACACTGCCGATGAGCAAAAAGGGTGCGTCTAGAGCAGACAAGTATAATTTTTTGGTTGGTACTTTGAGGAAGGGCCGCCTGCCTATTGTCAGAGGGACTATTGGGGCAAGCCAGAGCACGAACACCTCATAACGACTTCCTTTGTCGTACCAACTACTATCTCTGGAAGACCGGTGGCTTCAGGTGGCTGCAGAATGTCGGTCGAAAACGACAGTTGGAGAGGGTAGTATGATCGTCCGGATGAGTTCGTGGTCGGATTACCGATTGCCGCGTGTGCCAGCTACCCCAAAAACCTGCGCGCTTGACATCGACGTACACCTCTTGGATACATCGCTACTTCCACGCTGCACACTGTTGTAACTTGCTCATCGACTTTTCCGCAGCTAAAAGGTCACAAAGTTCTGCAAACGCTCTGCAACCAGCTCACGCCCGCAACTGACGGATTGAGAAGAAGGCATGCCGTACCACGTCGGTCACGGAGGGGATGTGCCGCCAATGGTACTCCCCTGTGGCAGCTCTGCGCATAAGTACTTGCCTCTATGGGGGCTTTTGTGTACGTTCACATGTCACTTGCAAGCCCGCGGGCGGCGGCTCGGGTTGGGGCGGTATAACGCGGGCGAAGAGACGAGGGAAGCTCGCAGCAAGATGCATGAACTGCACATCTATGCTCGGATGCTCTTCGAGCCGGCATGGTGCACTTCGAAGAGCACTTGACGTGAAGATGGTGTTTTCACTTCATCCTCTGCGAACTCATGAAGAAGGTATTTGGAATCGTTCTTGCTTGAAGCAGCGCTTTGTCTTGACTATAGGCATATTGCCGGGAGCGTCGAGAGATCAAAACGTCTAGCCTTGTAAATGATGACTTTCCGAGAGCCGTGAGTCTGAGAAAAATTCGATAGCCGCCGATGCGGCAAACAAGCGGCAAGTCCACGGCAATAAACATGCTCTCTTTGTCTTGCCGTCTTTAACAAGCTCACTGCGCCGTCACGACGCCCTGATTTCGATTTCGATGAGCGCACATGACCACATGAGCAACTGTGCTGCAATGAGCAGAATGACCGGTGAAGCCTGCCTACATGGGCTGTGAGATAGTGTCTCGTAGTAAGTTCACCAAGCAGTCAATGGCAAGCGAGCCCGATGCACGAAGGTTTTCCATGGTGTGCAATGTGCCACGATCAAATATTGTACACACGGTTGAAGTTTGATTCCGGCCGCTTTCTTGCAGTCATCTGTCCCGTCCTTCATCTCGTACACTCAACGTTCCCGTATTCCAGTCAGAGAACGTTGTCAGGTCCCGGCATGGACAGCTTGTCGTCTTCATACATCAGCCCCACTTGACACCAAAGAAGCTCAGTTGTTTCTTCCCTGAGCTCGGTTTGTTGTCTGCGTTCTCGAGGTATATTCGATCGTGACCCTTGAAGTCCACAAATAGGTATTTGTATTCGTAGTCGCTCTCGCCGCGTTGTTTTACCATATGTAGCTGCGCGATACCGTTCTGTGAGGGGCCATCGACCTGATGACTGTCAGTGTCTGCAAGATGTCCTGAAACTTGGATACATACGTGAAAGTGCATCAGGAGATGCTCATTTCCTTGGGCATCTGTCCTCTCAGTGGAGCTGCAAAACTGTTAGCAGACAAGTTGGGTGCACCGGACTGAGCTTCGTACGCTACAGGGCGAGCTCTGCGCCACTTGTTGAACGTTTCTTCTCCGTGAGCCGTGATCTTCTTGGCGTCTCCCAGTATCTCGACGCATCGCGGGTCCTTCTTGATCTTGTCGACTGCTCGGTTGAACTGGGAAATTTTGCTGTCGGGCGAGAATACGTCCGTCCACAAGAAATACCCAACACCTCCCTGTACATCGGTCAGAGCAAACACGTCGCAGAGCTGAGCTCCAGGGGCTGTTGGTAGTCATACCGTGAGCACGAGACCCACGATAACCAAGCCAAAGTTGAAACTCTGTTGGGTGGCTCTTGCTGCCTTCTCTCCCGCTGAAAGCTCGTTCCACGGCACAAAACCATCGTCATTGAAAGGCGTGACCCCTTTCCGTCTCGGACCTGGGGCCGCCGTCGTCCCTAGCCCATGTTGCGTTGCGTATGTTCGCGCCAACAATGAGCTTCGCAAAGACGAGGGGACGACGAAGCTGGCGCCGGGTCGGATTGCGAGAAGTGCAGTCGTCTTGTTCATCATGTCGGATCTCTGCAATCCATCGTACCAGGAGCTGCGCCTGGCGATGATGGGAAACGCACGACTTATTGGAGCTCGATGTCAGACAGCCAGAACCGCAGAGCCCTCCGCTGGCTTCTGATGCTGGGCGTCATACCGCCCTCGGCAGAAAGTATTGTGGGGTCCGACCTTTTGCCCAATCAAGATTAGCGGCACTGGTATGCCACATTCCCAGATGGCCCCTCAAGATCACGTCTCCTTAACGACAGCCAAGCTCAACAACAGAGCGCTCCGTTTCCTTGCCACTCTGCTCCTGCGAGGCATCGATACCGCGCTGTCGAATACTCCCGACAACACAAAATTCCTTGCGTCGATCCGCGACCCGGCAATTGTTGTCTGCCAAGATGAGCGCCCTCGCCACCAAGCAGCAGTCGCTCAAGATCTTTGAGAAGCTCAAGTCCAAGCCTGCGAACAAGGTAGGTCTCGATGTCGCGCAAATTCATCGATTTTGCGCGGCGAAGCGATGAGGCTAACGCCTGGTTATCATCAGATATGCTTTGACTGTGGCCAAAAGAACCCGACTTGGACGTCCGTGCCTTTTGGCATCTACCTCTGCCTGGACTGCTCCTCCAACCACCGCAACCTCGGCGTTCACATTTCCTTTGTGCGCTCGACGAACCTGGACCGTATGTTCACGATTCCCGATGTCTGCAAATAGTATCTGACAGCACCGTGTAGAGTGGCAATGGGACCAGCTGCGGCTGATGAAGGTGGGCGGGAACGAGTCCGCCACCAAGTTCTTCCAGCAGAACGGAGGCACGGCGGCCTTGAACAGTAAAGACCCCAAGACCAAGTACCAGTCCAACGCGGCCACGAAGTACAAGGATGAACTGAAGCGACGGGCCGCCAGGGATGCTCAGGAGTATGACCTCGAAGCCGGTGGTGCGCTCCATTGTGCAATGCTGACCGTGCGATTAGATTCCCCGGAGAGGTTGTTATCAACGACGGCGCCGAAGGCGATGGCTCCTCAACGCCTGCTGGAGAGCCCGATGACGACTTTTTCTCGTCTTGGGACAAGCCTGCGATCAAGCGACCAACGCCTCCCATCTCCCGAACCGCGACCCCTCCCGTCGTGGGCCGAACTCCTTCGCCCTTCCTCAACGCCGGCAACGGCAACGGCAACGGAAAGGAGATTTCTCGCTCTACGTCACCTCTCGCAAAGTCTGATTCTACCGGGGAAACAAAGCCTGCGAGCCGCATAACGACCTCGGCCGCACTGCGCAAGAGCACTACTACGGGAGGACCCCGTAAAGCTAACGTCCTAGGCGCCAAGAAGACGACCAAGCTGGGTGCCAAGAAGGTTACAGGCGATGTGATTGATTTTGATGAGGCAGAGAAGAAGGCCAAGGAGGAGGCTGAGCGCATTGCCAAACTGGGCTACGACCCAGAGGCTGAGGAGGAGCAGACCAAGGACACGATTTCTACCGGCGCCGCCATCATCTCCCCGGCCCCCGTCAGCCCGCAGCGAAGCACCTCCAGCTCACACAATCGGCAAAAGTCAAACGCCGAGGTTGAGAGATTGGGCATGGGCATGGGCCGTCTCGGCTTCGGACAGATTGGCGGAGCCAGGGCTGCTCAGCCGGCCAAGAAGAACGCTGGAGGCTTCGGCTCCGTTGGCCCAGTCAAGGCGGCTGCTGAAGGTATGTCAATGGCGAGGAGACGAGTGCACCCAATGCTCAGCTGACATTTCTTCCTAGATGATTCGGAGAATTTCGCCCGCTCCAAATTCGGCAACCAAAAAGGCATCTCCTCAGACGAATACTTCGGAAAGGGATCCTTTGACCCCAACGCTCAAGCCGAGGCCAAGACCCGACTTCAAGGATTTGAGGGCGCTACATCTATCTCCTCCAACGCCTATTTCGGACGGCCGGAGGATGAGCCGGAGGAGGACTATGGCGACCTCGAGTCTGCCGCCAAAGACTTTGTCCGCAAGTTTGGCATCACGGCCAGCGACGATCTGGAGAACTTGAGCAACGTGCTGGGCGAGGGTGCGACGCGGCTCCAAGGGACCATCCGCGCCTACCTCGGCAACTGAGGGAGGGAGAGACGTGGACATCTGATAAGATCCGCATCGTGCGCTCCACCGAAGGCCCTCTCGTCAACGCGCAGGGGTTCTGGCTGGGCGGCGTGCTCGAGTTGGATGCATCGATGTGGGGCTGCGACGAAGTGACCAAATCGAGATGCAGCCAAATTGAGACTCGGAAACGTATCCGGATGACGGCGCAGGTTGCGATGTCAAACTTGATTAGCATGATGAAATAGACGTGATTACTGTATGGAAAAATTGATCAGGTGCCTTTTCAGCAAAAGAAGCTCACTATTGACACACGAAACGAGCAAGATGAGTCTACACACAAGGTCGCGGGCTGCGCTGCAGCTTGTACGAGGCACGGGGATAGTGAGGCAATCTGGTAATTGTATGAAATGACATTATGCATCGCGTGTCAAATGCTTGATTTAATCTACATGGCCGTGACAAATAGGAAATTGAGGCAGGAAAATATTTACAGCTTGGCAATCATCTTGTTACCAGCCTGGATCACCTTGACGGCGTCGTTGACGAACTCGTCGACGACGGCCTTGGCGGGCTTCTGCTCGTTGACGACGGCAGCGCACTTGCCCATCAAGTAGGGGCGGAACTGCTCGAGAGGGTCGTCGAAGTCCTCATCATCCTCGGCCTCAGCCGCGGCGTTGTTGCTCTCAACGCCCTTGTGCTCGGCGCCCTCGCCCATGAACTTGTCAAGGTCGGCCTCGTAGGGGATGGTGCCCTTTGCGGCCAGCTCCTTCATCTCTTGCTGGCGGTTGGTCTCCCAGTCGTTGATGTAAGGGTTATTGCGGACGCGCATGGGGCGGCCAGTGAAGATGATTGTGCGCACATTGTCGTCGTGGCCGGCAGTGCGGACAGCGTCCTTGTGAGCCTTGGGGGCGCCGGCCTCATCGGTCAGGATGAATCGCGTGCCGACCCAGACGGCGCTGGCACCCATCATGAGGGAGGCGGCGAGGAGCTGGCCGTTGTGGATGCCACCGGCGGCGACGACCTGAACGGGGCCGCCAGTGAGAGGGGACTTGGCCTTCTGGCAAAGCTCGACGACGGCGGGAATGAGGACGGAGGTGGGGATGTCACCGGTGTGACCGCCACCCTCGCCACCCTGGGCGCAGATGATGTCGACACCGAGGGCAAGGCACTTGGGGACGTGCTTGACGTGGCCGATCATGTTCATGTAGACGATGCCGTGCTTGTGCAGCTTGTCGACGACAGCCTTGGGAGGGACACCGACGGCGGAGACGAAAAGCTTGGCGCCGGACTCGATGATGATGTCGACGAGCTCGTTGAGCTTACCCTTGGTGTAGTCGTAGCTAGGGGAGACTTGTTGTCAGCCGTTGGCCAAATAACCCAGCAGCAATACGGGACATACTTGGTCTTGCGAGCATCGCCACCGACCTGGGGAAGCAGCAGGTCGACGCCGAAAGGCGCATTCTTGTCGTCGAGGTATTCCTTGAGCTCGGCGATCTGCTCGCGGAGCATGTCGGGGGTGTAACCGACACCGCCGATGACGCCCAGGCCACCGGCGTTGGTGACGGCGGCGGCCAGCTTGGGCCCGGCAGCCACGTTCATGCCGGCGAGCAGAACGGGGTGCTTGATCTTGAAAAGATCGGTGAGGGGCGTGCGGATCTGCTCTGCATCTGGGAGTCAGCTTTGGCTTGTCGCGCGACGGGCCAGCCGGACGGGCACGGCGGCAACGTACGGGGAGAGGCCATCTTGAAGGACTGGAGGTGGCAAAGACGGAGTAGCGGCGAGACGACGTTACGCAGACAAAATCCGGGGTATGCAGGAGGAGGGGTACGGGAGGAAGAGAAGGAGCACGTATGGAAGAAGGAGCAGAAGCAGAAAATATGTAGCGGCGGGAACGGATAGCTACCTCTCACATGAGTTTTGAGGGGCGGCGCAGAGCCGGCGGCGACGGATCGTCGACTTGGGTGCGCCAAAGGCCAACGTGCCGAGGCTCGGGGAAGACGAGCGCACTATTCGGGTTTAGCGCGCCGGCGGTGTGCCTCGTGGGGTCTGGGGGAGGAGCCGAGGGACGAGGGACGGCAGGAGCGAGGCAGCGCCGTTGACGCGCTCACCCCCGGCGGCCAAACCGTTTCTCCGACGGACGGCAATGGGAGGCAGAGCAACGAGGAGCCGAGGCGCGGATGCGACTGGCCGGTGGCCGTTGCAGCTTGGATATTCTGTGCTCTATGTTATTCTACCTTGATTGGTGTCACGCGTAGCTTTCGTGATGCTGGACGCCCTGCCTTTGCTCGATGCTCTTCAAACGCTGCCCGCTGACAAAGGCCATCGTCAGAGGGTGCACATGCCGAAAGCACCGCGAGACAGTCATGAGACACGAGACACATGCGCCGCGCCGTCACCCGGAGCAGGGGCAGCGAGAGATTGATCTTATCAGATGGATGCAGCTGGCCAATGAAAGCACCGAGGCCCTCTAAATGCAGCAGCAGCACTGCACGAAGCCTCGCAAGGCCCTTCCAGAAGGCCGAACGCTCTGGAGGCCCGTAGCCACCTACAGTGGCGGTGAGCCCCGAGGTGTCGGCGTCCCGCCGCGACATGATTCAGCGGGCGCTCCCTTGCTATTATTAGTGCCCCGGGCGCTATCCCCTTCAGGGCCTGCACGCGCCAAATTCCAACGTCAAGTCTCCAAACAACCACACCACGCACCATCTGCGGCGCGAGGCCGACGGCGATTGGTGTAGCTTGCCATGAGTTACTCGATCGCACGCGCCTCTCTGCCCCGGGGCCTTAGGAGCGCTCCCAGCCGGCGCCTCCACTCCCCCGCTGTCATCTCGCCGAAGTCGATACCAAGCCGCGCGTTGCCGCTCGCCCCCCGGCCGCGGCTCCACGCTTTCAAGCCTCGTGATGCGCACTCCCTACGACTTCACTCCGGCTGTGCCTGCCATGGAGCTAGCCGCAAGAAGACGGCGTATATCGCGCTCGGCAGCAACCTCGGTGACCGCGTCGCTGAGATCGAAAAGGCATGCAACGAAATGGATCGACGGGGCATCAGGGTCAAGCGCACAAGCAGCCTCTGGGAGACGGAACCCATGTACGTGACGGACCAGGACCGCTTCATAAACGGAGCTTGCGAGGTAGAAGCATGAGTCAGGCTTTGGAGAGCATTCAGAGCGCTGATTCCTTTTACAGGTCGAAACTGAACTTGAGCCCTTGGCCCTGCTGGATCAGCTTCAGGCCATTGAACGGGATATGGGCCGGCGAAAACTCATCGACAAAGGCCCTCGCAACATCGACCTCGATATTTTGCTCTATGGCGATGAAGTAGTTGACCATGAACGCCTCACTGTTCCACACGTGGGCGTACCCGAACGAGAATTTGTTTTGAGGCCTCTAGCCGAGTAAGCGCTCCCATCCAGAGTCGTGCGTGGGCTTGTATCTAAACTTCTGCCTTCAGGCTGATACCGTCCAAAGCTCTTGACTCGACTAAGCCGTGGAAGCTGGTGCAGGATTACCTGAACGAACTGCCACCGGGGGAGCCACTTTCGTCCGTCACACCACTTGCGGACTCGTCCCTTGCCCTCACGCCACTGGTACACGACCGCAAGACCCATGTCATGGCCATCTTGAACGTGACCCCGGACTCCTTCTCTGATGGAGGGCGCCACAATCTGAAGAACCTGTCTGGTACGATCGTCGACATGGTCCGCAGCGGGGCCACCATCATCGACATCGGAGGCCAGTCGACGGCGCCGGGCCGGGATGAGGTGACGGCTGAAGAGGAGACGTCCCGCGTCGTCCCTGCCGTGGAGCTCATCCGGTCCATACCCGAGGCGCAAGGCGTGGCCATCAGCGTGGACACGTACCGCGCGTCGGTTGCAGAGAGAGCCGTGGCCAGCGGCGCCGACATCATCAATGATGTCTCGGCCGGGGTGCTCGACCCGGACATGCTTCCGACCGTGGCCCGACTGGGCAAGACGATCTGCCTGATGCACATGCGGGGGACGCCACGGACCATGATGGACCTCACGTCATACCCGGACGGGCTCGTTGCGACCGTGGCATCTGAGCTCCTGGCGCGCGTCGCCGCGGCCGAGGAGGCAGGGATACGGCGCTGGCGGATGATGCTGGACCCTGGCATCGGCTTCGCCAAGACTGGCGCGCAGAACCTCGAGCTTCTCCGGACCCTGGACGAGCTCAGGCACTGGCCGGGGCTCGAGGGCCTGCCGTGGCTGGTGGGCGCGAGCCGGAAAGGCTTCATCGGCAAGGCGACGGGGGCAGAGCAGCCCGCCGAGCGCGTCTGGGGCACGGCCGCTACCGTGGCGGCCGCGGTGCAGGGGGGAGCGGACGTAGTCCGGGTGCATGACGCGCGAGAGATGGCCATGGTTGCTGCCATGTCGGATGCAATCTGGAGATCTCGGAGGGACTCCTGCTAGCAAGCGCGTCATCTGCCCTGCGGGCGCCCGTCTGGCACCGTCTAGTCTAGTCTGGTCGAGCCTGTTCGCCTTTGTGGCCCTCCCACTGGGCGCAGGAGACGGAAGAGGCGCGGCGGTTATGTACGAGCACGCACATCATCATGCACGTCCATGTCGAGCGAGGTCGACACAAGTCGACGCAAGTACAGGGACCTGGAGCTGCCAAGGTGAACAGCGCACAAGTCGGGCAAGCCATGTCACATATCTGATTCTCGTCGCGCTTGAAGATAGCCGCAAGCCCCTCATGCATCTTCCAAGACCGGACCCCTCGTGACGACTCGCCTGCTGGCGGGAGATTGATTCCTGTGCGTCGTCTGTCTGCCTCCCTCGCCGCAGCAACCCACCCTCCGCGGCAAGCATCTCCGCGGTCCAACTAAGCGTAACTAAGTCCGGCCTCGTGCGCATCGCCCGTGTACATCCAATACCGCGTCCGGCAAGATTGCCATGCCCGAATGCACATCTCGGCCGCCATCGAGATGCACGGTCGATCACCGGTGTAAGACTGCATGAGGCTCCCCGGGTGTCTGGCAGCTTACGGGGCGCGTCAACCAACAAACCACGAAACCTCATCTCGCCAAGGGGAGGCTCCGTGGCCCCGAGGTGTTCGCACCGCCGCTGCCCAAATCGCGGACGTGCTTGCTGTGTGCATACGATGCACATGCAGGCCTGCGGACGTACGTTGCGTGCTTTTTCCTCGTTTCCCTTCCTTTTTGCTTCTTACCCGCTGGCCTATGGAGCCAAAGTCCGCACGGTGGATGCGCCCAAAGCAGGCTTCTCTACATGCATGCGCATGTATTACGGCGCGGGCCGGGGGGTGGCAGAGGCGCGAACGCAGCAAGGGTCGCCCGCCCAGCATTAACTTGCGTACCGGGGTGTACCGCCTGTTGGCTGTGACGAGCTGAAACGGAGCATGAAAGCAGCTTTGCGCAGCTGACTGCTGCTCAGCGGTGGCGGCGGTTTCGGCGAGCGTCACGATGCACGTCGACGGACCGGACGAGGACCTCCTGTGCGCGAGACAAGGTTGCGACACGTGGTAACGGGCAGTGACGAGCAGGTATTCGCACCTACGGGCCTCGGAGTAACTACACACAGCGCCGTCTCTCTGCAGCGGCCCTATTCTGGCTGGACGCTGTGCGGTTCGCCCCCCCC
>JALHBW010000137.1:240240-306631 GCA_024339985.1 Tolypocladium endophyticum
GATGGCCTGGCAGCGGGAGAGGCCGAGCAGCGCGAAGCTTGTGCTCTTCCGATGCCCTTCCTCCCTTGCCATGTTCCCTGGCGGCGGTCGCCGCCCGTCGCTCGGATAAAGCGCCTCCTGCGGTGAGACCCGAGATTTAGGTTTGAGCGCCGGCGGCAGAAGCAGCAGAGCCGTAGGGCTGAGACCGCGCTGTTGGTTTCGCGGTTGGCAGAGGCCGGGTGATCGTGGGTCGGGGGGTCGGGATCGGGGTGCTCGGCCGGCGGCCGGGGCTGGATCAGCACGCAACCCAGGCTCTGCCGGCGGCGAGCTGGGCCTGTCGACGGCGTGAGATGGCTCGCGTGGGACAGAGATCGTGCGCCGAGGAGCATAGCGCAGAGGCATATATCCAGGCATGCACCGCTTCGTATCTCTGACTTTGGGAACACTCGGCCGGCACGCCCCTCCCTTCCTGGCCCACGGCGGCAGCGGCTAAGCATTGACAGAGGACGGCTTGGGCCGATTCTACATGCGACGGAGAGGGCGAAGGGGGGCGGATGACCCGATGAACTGGCGCCTGTTGCCTGCCAGCCCGCTCCTCCGCACGTAACGAGCGGCAATGCCCGTTTGCGCCCATCGGCATTAAGGCGCAGAGCCAGAGCATCCACGCCGACTTAAGACGCGACGCCACCACGGCGAGCGAAGCTCGTGGATTCACGGCCCGTGTCCAAATTCCCGGTTTCCTTTTGCACCCCTGCCCGGGCCCAGGGGCCCGAAACGACCTGTCACGGCTGGGCTCGCCCCTCCCATCCATGGTCCCATCCGTGGATGCATGTCCATGATCCGTCCATCCTTGCGCGGCCCCAGCCTCCTTTCGTTGACAAAGACAAACACAAACCCGCAACGCTGTCCCGTCCCGGTCCAATGGGGATTATTAATCTGCTCAGCATGAACAGGCCAACGAACCAAGGAAAACAAGGAAAAAAAAAGAAGCGCCAGGCGAGGGATTTCGGGCCCGTAGTCGACGACGGAAGGCCGGACGCGGACTGACAGGCCCGCTCGCAGGTCCACCGGCCCTTGTCCACACCACTCTCGGCCCCGCCCCAGCTTCGTCGAAATGGAACTCTTGGCCGCTGACGACTCACTCGTCCTTCTCTGCCTGGCTTTAAGCTTCGGCTCGTGGCGGGAAGCGGCCCTTATTCAGGCAGTGTACGCGTTCTCCAGGTCGGCCCCACCGTCCCCTGCTGGTGAATGTTGTTGTCGTTGCTGTCGTTGCCGTCGGCATCGTTGTTCCTTCTTTTGCTTCTTCTGCATGATGCAGCGGCACTGAGGCTGCCCAATGGCAGGGGGGGTTGCCTGTCGAGGATGAACGATTGCTGGAGAGCCGCGGGAATAGCAACAGCCAAATCCATGACGACGCCACCTGGTCGCCGCCATGTACACCACCGGGTGGCTTCTTTTGCGGAGCTGGTCGCTCCGTGTACCAGGTATAGCTTCGTCGTTCCCGTTGATGCCTCTTCGGCTCGCGCCAATCGCTCGCTTCCAACGCGTCGTCAATGGTCCGTATGGCCCATGGCCCAGAAGGGAAACCCGCCGCGCTTCGGCACACCCCCAGCGCGGTAACCATGCATTTTCCGGGCCTCTATCCGCATCGTTGACGTCGATGAGCACGCGACCCTTTTGGCCCGAGCCTTGAGGAGCTCCTCTAAGCCCAAGGCTGCGTGTGGCCCTTGGGCCAAGGCTCGTCCCCGTTCGCCAGGCTGGTGGCGTCGAACCGGGACGGCCTCTTTGCATCGTCAACCAGAACCAGCAAACGCCTCAGCCTCACATCTTCACCGAAACGAGACTCAACCGCAAACACGGAACCCGACCCACCACCCGGGATCGAGCCCCTTCCTTTGCAGGGAGCAGAAAAATCAAACTTTCCGAGAGACCAGGTCCGGCCGGGCAAGGCCAGGCCAGCGCGGGACCGAGCGATGGCCCGCCGATTCTCCAGCTCACCATGGGTTTTGCAAATCGCACCAGAACACACGCGCGCCTGTCTACACCCACCTGTCGTCGCCGATAGAGTACGTTTCCTGGTCCATTGTCCGCTCTCGACACAATCCCCACCGCCACACCCTCTCCCGCCACACTCTCTTCTCCCTGTGTCACGTTGTACGCCCCTCTCTGCCATCCGGCCCCATGCGCATCAAATCTTCACCGTCTCCCCTGCTCTCGCCTGTCTGTAACCTTAATTGGAGCAACACCTCACGGGGAGCCGTCCACAGTCCGGAACAGACCCGTGTCCTCGTCTCTCCTTCTACTGCCCGGTGACAGTCCCAGTGGGTGTCTCGTGCTGGCCCGGCCTCTCGAAGCGCCATCGCACCTAACCAAGTAGACTGTAGACTTACATGGCAGGCTGCGAGAGATGTCGCGCATGCCTGGAGCGCATATGCATGGAAACCGCGTACATGGTTCATCGTGAGCTGAAGGGGATATACTTCAACGCCAGATTAGTGCCCGAGCTAGGACGGACGAGGCTGGCGTCTAAAACATGGGAAAGTCCTCATGCATTGCGCGTCAATAGCAAGGGGCAATAATACTTGAGGCTACTCGGTAGAGATGGTACCGAGCGGTGTACCACCTGTCGACCACGGGCGGGCCAAGAAAGCATGAGTCCCATCTACTCTCCCTGTAATATTCGTCGTATTACGGACCGCACGTGTCTGGCCATGCGATTTTGTCGTTTGGCTTTATTCTTTCTGTCCGATTCCTTCTTCCAACGCCACTGTGCCCTCGGCCACTCCGAGGACTCACTTGTCGACTACCCATGTTTTCACAGTACAAATCAGATAGAACTCGTATTTAAATTGAACAAGAAGAGGAAAGGGAGAATCAAAAAGTAGAAGCCAGTGACATGGTAAGAAGGTTGGCGAGATCGTGAATGCGGCAAGATACTGCAACGAGAAGAGAAAGGGGGAAAATGTAAAAAGGAAAAGAGAAAACTGCCACCTGGGTATCCCTCCGTGCTGCCTTGCCTGTCTCCAGCTTACCCACCTTTCCTGCCATAGCCACGAGTCGGTATGGTTCCGCGCAAACTGGACCCAGCGTTCCATTCACGAGAACCTTATCCTCCACTACATCCAAACCCCATCGTCAGCCTTGGTCAGCCGTGCGTGGCCTCTTGCAATTGTTTTCCTCATACTCCGTACTCTAGACTCCATTCGTCGTCAAGATCAAAATCTTTTCCATTCCTGCCATAATACTCCGTCTGTGCCATTTTCCTCTTGTTCTTTGTTTTGTTCCATACCGAATGCCGGTCGTGAGCCGTCTTTGTCTAGGGGCCATGCGCGAAGACTTTTCGTATTTCAAGTCTGAATTTCTTGCAGTCTCTCCCCCTGATGCGAGAATATCCCAAACATTTGGCTCCTGAACCCCGATCCCATGCTGATTGGCTCATATTGCCTACGCGGCTATAAATGTTTCTTTTTGGGGGGTGTGGGTCCCCCTTTGGCCGCCCCTTCATGCCATCGTCAAGTTGATTCCAGTTGGCGATACGATGGAAGGGTAATATCCGCCAGCGGTAGCCTTGCCGTCCGAGAAATGATCGTGCTGGCGCTGGTCAGCCACCCGCGGCATCGAGTTGTAGGGACGAGGCAGTAACCCCAGCTCATACTCGTTCTTGACTTTGCTGTCGGGGGCCATGCTCGGAATCACCGCTGTCTCGGGGCCGCTCCTGTGGTTGAACATGTCCACCCGCTCGTGGTGACCGTCGTACATCGAGCCAGGGTAGTATTGATAGGCTTTGGAATTGTCCATGACCTTCCCGTCGTCGGGGGAGATCAAGCCGTCGTCGGGCATCTCGTGCGTCCGCGCGCTGCCGTAGATATTACCCCTGTTGTCGTACGTTGTGGCGTAGCCCCCTGTCCCAGCTCCACCGAGCATTGCGTTGGAGTTGAAGTCTCCCATCGGGCCCATTCCCGCATAGCCGCCCAGGTTACCTGCCGAACCCCCAGGGCCGCTTCCCTGGCTGCCGCGCCTCTCGTTCTGGTAATGCCCTGGAGACCGGCCCCGAACGATCATCTTGGCTGATTTGCGAAACGCCACCTTGACATAATGCTCAGGGCCGCCAACGTCTGCCCACAGCTCCACGATGAGCTGGTAATACTGCTGCGCGGCCCGTCGCTTTCCGTTATTTTGCGTGGCTTGCTTGAACTGAATGCGCTCGAACGTGTGCTCGGCGGGGAGCTGCTGGCCGCCCGTCTGCGGAGTGCCGAACCCGTCACTGTATAGGCCCCTCGTAGCAGGTATCGTAGAGCCGTCACCGTAGGGCATCATGGATTGATGCGTCGACGAACCCGTCTTGGGCGCCAGTGCGACCTTGGAAGGCTTGTTGATAGGCCCCTTGTCTCTCTTAGGCGTGTGCTGGACCAGGTCGATGCTCTGCTGTTCGTTCTCTGCCACCACGGCCGAGATGCACATGGCGAAGCCGAAGACCTGGCACGGCTGTCCCGGGACCGACCCCGAAGTTGGCGCCGGGATATACTGTATCGGGATGTTGGGGTAATACGGGCTGAGGGTGTACGAGCAGACGCATGCTAGGTAGTTTCGCCGGTAGCACGTCCACTCTTGGTCGCATGACAGGAACGGTCCTTTGTCGACGGTTCCGTGTATTTCCACCGTGATGGGCGTAGGGCTCATTGCCGACTCGTTCTGGTACTGCAGCGTCCCCAGCATCTGAACCGGCTGGAGTGGTGGAACGGGGGTCTGACTCGAGCGGTTTGCATACTGGCCCGAGTCCATTCTTGCAGGCGGGGGCGCAAAGCCGGGGAGCGAGCCCTGCGATGCTGTCAACTGATGTCGGCGCTGGGACGCTCCTGGGAAAGACGGGGAACGGGAGAGGTGCTCAGACGCTCGGCGGAAAGACGGTGTCGTCGTGGAGTATTGCTCTCGAGCGCCGAGTTGCTGCACTAGGTGCGGCAGTGCTCCGGTGCGATGGGTGTTGGTCGGGGCATGTGCCATGCCCGTCAAAGAAGTCGTGCTGCGCCGGTGTGAGCTCCTGGCGGATCCGCCGCGTCCACAGCAGCCGGTGCCGTCGAGGGCGGGAGAGGCTTGGTGCGACGTACCTAGAATTCAGACGAGGCCTGGCATCTGATCCATAGATTGTGTTGTGAGGTGGGTAGAAGGCACCCGCGGCGTCCTGGGAATACGGCGTCGTCGCGTGCAAGCTGCTTGGATGGAACAGATTCAAGAGCGGCGACGACTGGGGAGGGTCTATTGTAAGAGGAGACGGCGCATGAGGCTCCTGGGTGAACCTGCTGCCCCTTGATCAGCGGGAATGGAACAGGCAGAGCAACCTGAAGGAGAGTCGGGATCTGGTGATGGAGTCAAGGAATGGCGCCAGAGATGTTGTACTGCGCTCCCGTGCGATACACGGTGTCCACGTACAACCAAGCTGCAGGGTAATACTGCCAACGCTGACGTCGTACCGGAACGACATATACCGAATCGACAGGCTGCTTCACTACACTGCCTCGACGGTAGTGAGCCGAGGCGAACACAAGTCATAGGTGGCACGTTCAACGTCGACCCTTTGGCATTGGGAGCAGCAGGAAGAGGGGGTGTATAAGGGCAGAGAGGAGCATGCATCTGTTTGCTTGGCTGATTTGGATCGAAAGGCACTCGACGAGAAAGAAACCTGTGGCGGGGCCGCAGCTTGATCGGAAGTCGACACTCGCCCGCGACGGACGGGGACTCGACCCACAGACGGTAGGGATCCCGAAAGCGAGGTGCATGGGTGGAAAGAAGAGCACTGGCAAGCAAGATACGCAGTGATGTGATGATGGTGCGCTGGTGTGATTTGCAGCGACAAGTGACTGCCAATGAGAGGCAACACTTACCTTAAATCACCCGGCTGGGCCTGTATCTCGAGGTAGCCCAGGTCGGCGCACTGCGTCGGCGAGGAATTATAATCCTGCGAAAGGGCCAATGCCAGTGTTAGAAGACGCACTGCTGCTTATGACTGTCGGCCCCCGGGGACGAGGGAGAGAGATCAGGGGTGGAGGGCGTGGTGCTTATGTTGGCTCGCTCCCGTAGCCATGGCGAAGGCAGCCAACTTTGAGGTTGGCAATTGACGGAGCGGCGCTCGCCCAGCCGGCGGTTTACTGCGAACCTGGTTTCCTATGTGTTAGCCAGCCCGACCGACACAGCGCGCACGGCAAGACATCTTTTGCAGGGCCAGCCGGGGTGCCGCTCGCCGCTCGGGATGCCGCTGCTCGTTAGGTGGACGTGCAGCAAGCAGCAGGGCCATGCAACCGGGCCCGCACGCAAACGGCAAAGTACAACAGGATACTCGGCGCTCCAGGCACAGTACCTGGGCGCAGACGAGTGCAAGGATTGTGCAGCGCTGTCGGAACCAGGACGCCACGCATTGCCGGGGGGCTGGCGGTTACACGAACACGCCCGGGGTGCTGCCTCTGATTTTCCTGGCCCCAGACCTGGCCAAGGTTGTCTGAACTCTGCAGATAGACAGTATCCTGGCCAGATCTGCTGCCTGCAAATGACTGAGCTTGGATCCGGCTGTCGCCGTGGGTTGCAGGAGCCAAGACCATCGCGGAAGATGACCATCATGCCAGTCACCGTACTCCGCAGGTGTTGCCGCCGGAGTGGGGATGCAAAAGAAACCAGTCATCCTTGGACTGCCTCAACGTACCTTTGAACGCCAACGAGCCCCGGTGGCAGAGTCCATCGCAGGAACGCCTCGTACCGAACGTATGTGGCAGGGGAAGCGATGCAGAGCTCGGGCACGGGGAACTTGGTCTTTTGATATAGCAATCCGCCGGCTGGTGACGCCAAGCCAAGAGCCTCGAGGAGCCGAGTCACGAGAATGATGGAGCCAATATTACATTACCTTGAAATTTGGCGGATGCATGAACACGAGATTACGCGACGAAAACTGTCGCTGCTGAAAAGAAGAAAGGGTTCGGGGGTGGTTGCCACGGAGGCCTCTGTTCCCTCTGCTGGGCGTCAAAGTTTGATCCGCGAAATCACGGAAATCAGGGACAGAGAAGCAAACCTCAAGGTTTTGATGTTTTTCTTGCGAGCTTTCTGGTGTGCGCTTCGTCTAAAAAGTGTCGTCCTGGTTGGCGAGCGCGGCTCCTCCGCTACCGGGTCCGATAACAATTTTGATAGTAATGAGACCGAGAGAAATTCGAGGGGAGTCAAGGCAAGACGAAAGTCGACCGTCTCTAGGAATGATGAAGAGTTATCGGAAAAGCGTAGGAGGCCTCATCCACGATACGTCACGATCGGTCGTAGAGTTGGGTTCTGCTATTCCTGTCTTCGCTGCTCCGGCTCCCAAGTTCGGTTGACTTGAAATCGTTGTCGCCGCCCTTTGTTTCGATGTGGCCGTGCAATGCTGTCTTCGACCATTAGCTGCCAAAATGCAAGTATTCCGCTTGGTGGCCGAATGAAATTTTCGTTTCTTCCCTTGGACAGTATGATATTGGCCCCATATCATTCAGACAAACACGTCTTGTTTCGATGACAGAGAAAGTCTCAGAGACACATTCGAAGTAAAAGATCTCTATGGCTGAAGCCCAATAGAAGAGGACAGACATGATGTAGACTATTAAACGGCGGGATTCTTACCTCGTTCACCGATGTTCCCTAGCGTCGAGTCTTTTCCTAGGGCTGGACGCGTTGAAGTCGTCGATCAAGCAACACCGGGACCAAATGTACGGGTGCGACAAATGGAGAGTGAGATGAAGCGCGCGAATGTGTACGTGCTAGCGGTACGGAGTAAGTGGATGATTTCTGGCCCATAGTCAGGACATGTTGTCCTGCGACGGATTCATGCAAGTGCAGGATCGTTGACGGCTGATCGTCGTAGTGATCCCTGCGGCACTTGCTGTGGCTGGCCTCGATCTCACACGAAGTTGGTAGTCTCTGTGCGGGCTCACAGGCCTGGTGATCGCGAGAGTGGTACAACACAGGCTACCAGTCGACTGGAAGGACCCCTGCCTCGGAAGCTTGTCAACTGCTGAGAGAATGGAAGATCTCCGGGCATGCGGCGCACGGGAAACAGCTACCGGGGTAAAAAGAAAGCAAGACTGTGAGAAGAAAAGCTAAAGGCGCGAGGGCCCTGAGGAATCCATGGGCCTTTTAATCATAGGCACCGTGTCCATAGCTTTCGGGATAATCATCCACGGGACGAGCAAGTTACGCGGGTGTTGACCATACACCCCTGAAGATTCAGCGCGGGGCAATAACAAGGTATAGGTAGGTCTTTTGCCGAAAAGGCGCCCCAGCTGGCTTGCTCGCCAGTGACATTCAACCTCCGGGCAAGGTGAGAAGTCGTAGTAGCTGCACGCTTAGCATGGACATCTACCCCAGGCCCCCGAGGGTCTCTGCCAGAGGCCACCCATTAGCCTACTGCAACACCCACGGCCTTCGGATGGAAGATATGGGGCTTGTCTTGTCCTTCTTGGGGGAAGTGGTGTCTTGACAAAACCCCCCTCTCGGTCGATGCAGCACCGAGCGGTGTACGACATGGATCCCGGCTTCTGCACCCATCGGCTTGGCAGCCCTCCTGAACAGCCAAATCTACGGATGCTGCTCACGAGCTACTCATAATAGCAACTGGTCTGGCCCGAAGAATATCGAAAGCTGAGCACTGGCGACTCCGCCTGACTACTCGTCGGCCCCAGTATTCTATCTCATGATGCATGCATGCGCTTACCCGACCGTCAAAGGGCCTCTTGGACGCGCCACATTCACTTGAAATGATTGGTCATTGGTCAAGTCTGATGGAGTAGCCGCCGAGACGGGTAACTGCAGGTCTGAGAGATGACTTGACCAGGTGTGGGAGGCGTGCCAAAGGGGAGCTCAGTCTCCCAGGCGCCAAAACCTGGTTCAAGATATGGAATGCGGATACTTGACGGGATGAATAGATGGTTGATGTGGTCCTTTCATACAGAACCATCTCCGGGCTCAGCATACGCAGAAGGAGACAATAATTGCAGTCCAACGGCGAGCTGCAAGAGAGCAGCCTATATGGAGACGACGAATGAAATACGTCCCGTCTTTCCCGAGAGACAGGCCTCGCAGAGAAGTACCTGGGAGAACAAAACCGCAGCTTGAGGTAGGCAGGGGATGATATTCTTGACCCCGAGTCTTCGGGCCTTTGACGCTGCCACGCGTCTCGTCAATGAGCTGGCCACAGACCCCGTTGTTGAGACCGGCATAGCACGGGTAGCCCTAAGATCAGTGCCACGGCATCTGGCGTCAGGCTGTCAGGTAGGTTGCCGCGTCGACACGTGAGTGACTGAGCCCCAAGAGATTCCAAGACACCAAAAGAGGCCAAATGCAGGCATGTAAGGGTGAGAGGCAAGCGTCGGCGACACCGGGAAGGGAGGTTGTGAAATCTCGGTCCAACAAGCACATCCGTGAGTCTTCCCGCAGCCTTTCGCACCAGGCTCGGAAGAAATAGACGGCGCCTGTACCGAAGCGACGATTGGACTTTGGAGATAGGCCAATAATACGAGCTTTTAGCCGAGAGGGGGACTCCTTACCGCCTTGACCCAGACGATCCGCGGAACATGGAGAAGGTAGATGGCGCATCTGAGAACAGCCAGGATTTCAGACGCAGGCTATCATGTCCGGCTCAGTACGCTAAGGGGGTGTATGGGCCATGCAGCCCAAGGCTGGTCGGTGCGACTTGCCGTCAACCAGGGTGATGAGTGATGTTGAAGCGATAAGCTGACACAGGTGAGGTGCCAGGACCTCGTGGGTGCAGGCGTTCGGCGGCAGCTCACATCGACAGCCAGGACCTCTGCTCCCGTTCCGCACTCGCAAACTTCGTCACCGACTGCCCATTGTTGGCTCCGCGCCGGAATCGTGCAAGAGAGAAGCGAGTGGGACAGGAGTTTGCGATGGAAGAGCCAAGCCTCCGCGCGAGAGATCGGTAGACCAAACTGGAAATGGCGGAACCGGAGGGGTAGGCAAGCCCTTGCAAGGCAAGGTATGGCATGGCGTATGCGCATAAGTGAAGGACCTGCCTGCCCGGTTCCCAGTCTTCGCCGCCGGCGTATCGGGCCCCCTCCCCCCTCCGCTGGCCGGCTGCTTGGCCAGTACAGCCTACCCAACACCCGGTATATCGAGCTCGCGACACAAAACACATGGCTTCATGGGCGGCGGGCCCCGTCTGGCAAGATTTCAGATCTTGTACCATGGGACGAGTCGGTGGCTGCTCCAAGGGTCTTCGCTGCCAACTCCAGGACCATCCGGTGGAAGTCGCAACGAAGCGGATTGGGTTGGGATGGCGTACGCCGTGCACAGGCTTGTGGCTCGGGGGCCGGGCTCCAGAGTCGGCTGTGTCGCCAACAGACCATTGATGCTCTGCATGACTGGCGCAGCCATGAGCCCGCGCGGGCTGCCAGGAGTATGGTGACACGGGTCCATGATAGATGAAGTCGGTGGCTGGGTCAAGAGGAGGACGAGCAAGCAACCCCATCGGGTCGGGGAACATGGCCGGACAGCCGTTGCGCATCACACATAGATGGTCGCGTCGCACGCAGGTTGCCTCTGCAATGAGCGAGCGGCTAGAGGAAGCAGTGGCAAGGCCTACGGCTGCAGGCGGTGGCGACGCTTTGTGGTGTCTGCGCTGCCGCTCCGGCTCGGAGCATGGTGAGCTGAGGTGAAGTTGTCTGGAGTCGATGATGCGGCTCCCTGATATGTGAACCGAAGCAAGGATCCTCGAGACACGGAAAATGTGGCGCTTTGTAGCTTTCAATTGGTGTCCGCGCAGGTACTCTGCAAGACTTTCCAAGGTTAAGACACGGTAACTTTCGATAAATTGGAGCAGCGGTGATGAAGCTGCTCTTCAGCCTTGACGTGTACCTCAGGCAAATGCCTCCAAGCCGGGACTGGCCATTTGTTCCTTTGCTGCGAAATTGGGTGCGTTTGGTACCTCGCGGGAATTTGTCCGCGTCATTTCACCTCGGCTTGCACCGTCGATACCTTCGCAAACGTGCCACTCCACCAGACCAGGCAATACCATCGTCATTAATCGCGTGCTATCTTCGTCTGCAGCTCGTTGTCAGTCGCCGCGCATCGCCAAGATGCAACAGCAGGGCTGTCGAGATGCGAAAGCACAGCGGTCGCGCTTCATACTGGACAGGCGCAGATGAGACCATGTGCAACCCGACAAGGTGACCAACTGACCGAGAATGAGGCAGAGTGCTGGAATCTTCGACACAGTATTGACAACACGCTTGGGTGTGCGCGTTCCACGCTTCTGGCATTGCTCCTGGCAGCGGACTAAGCGGAAAACCCTTCAGATGATCGACATGCCCTCGTTTGAATAACCTGACTTGTCCGTGGTCGTTCAGCTCACTGCCACCGAGAGAAGGGGGAGTAAAGCCGCATGGCTCGAAGCCTCTCAGCACTGACTTCAAAAGCGGCGCATTGCAGCTAAGCATTGTCGCCCTGATGTTGGATTCGGGGCCGGAAGTATGCATCTTCCTCCGCTCAAGATCACAAGAGGGCGATGTTGCCTCCGTATGGACCAAATCCTTCCGATATGTCCCCCAAACCTGCTGGCGTCCTCAACAGGCCGATTGCTCCACCCTCTCATCCAATCTGTGTCTAAAGAAGCTTTGGGCTACGCATCATTTAGAGGCCACATATGTCCATCGAGCAACTGTTCTCGTATGTGTTTACCTGATACATGCGGAGCCTTTACCGGTACATGAGGCAGCAAGGATCCCCATTTATTGGAAAGTCGGATGTATGCTTGTCACTGCCGTCGATGTATCTGCTTGCGGGACCCCTGGGCTGGCACGCCCTCAACCATTTTCGGTACCCGTGCTCAACACGAGCTCATTAGCCTGGGATAGCTGGCATGAGAGGCACGCGGCAGCAGGGCTCCCAATCGGCATTCGCAAGATCAAGTTACTCGGCTATGTGATCTTGCAGGGTTAAATCCATAGTAAGATGGCTGGACAGCTTAACGAAGGTTCACAATCTTCCCCTCAGCGTCGAATTTGAGGGTAGGTTGGAGCCCTTCGCTGTGTTCGTGCGCCAGCGCTGGCTAAAAAGTGCCGGCGAGGACTTCACCTCTATCTTCTCACCAGATACCAGGAGCCAGCACGTGTGCGACCTCGTTGACAAGGCCAAGGGAGCAGGTTTGCGCTGTATCGATCAATGTCTACATGAGCCGCCCATGCGACGAAGAGATTTTGCCCTCAGAATTTCCCTGGTAGCCCCTTTGGCCAACGATAACTTTGGAGAGAGTACCTCGTCTGCCGCTTCTATAGAATTCCATATCAAGGCAGCGCACCAACCGGGAGGCGCGTTTGTGCCAGTAAGGGTCGCGGCCATAGCCCGGGATATGTCCAACCTGTCAAAACTTCAGACCCTTCCACACGCTTCGTCTGGGGCGACTTCGAGACAGCTGGCGACTGGCACATGCCCCAAAATCAGCCTGACTTCAACGTCGGATCACGCTCCTCCAAGCCCAAAGCAGCTCCGTAAGCTGCAGATGACTTCGGAAGATCCTGGCTGTCCAGCTAACGGAAAGTCAGTCGACGGTGTCGGTGAAGGTTGGTACCACGGCCACGTTGCCCCTGAACACTCGTTTCAATTAGTTACTCCTTTCCCGATTTGCTCGCTTCATCTTCCCGAATCGTCTCGGTGAGTGACTACTTTTCCGGTATCAAGCCTTTGGCGATTTTGTCACTGCGCGGTCGGCTTGAGATGGATTTCCCGCGGCAATGCTGTGTGAGCTTTCAAATTATGTCCGCCGGGCTTCCCGCCGAGCTGTCAGTGGTGTGCCTCTGATGCGTTTACAGCGGAAACTCATTGATGCCAAGCAAAAATCAATGCCAGGAGCCCGTGCCTGGTCCACGATTCGCACTGCGCTCAACCCTGGTGTTTGAAGCGTTGAAGAACCAGAAGCATGGAGCATTCAATATCAAGAGCATGTACCGCACACAGACTTGCTCACTGTGGCCAGCTATCAGTTTATACTGGGGCTATGACACTGTCAAATTCTCGCAGCTTCTCCTATTCGACTGGGGGCGCCGATGCAGCCGCACTCGTCGGGCCGACGCTGGAGGCGTCTTGACACCCGCTTCTCTCCCAGAAATCTCAAATTAATGCCTGATTTCGACATTTGTCAGGCAACTCTGATACCGGGGATCGATACCGGGGACCTACAACAAAACCCTGACGCCCACCAATTAACGGAGGAAAGTTGACCTCCTGCTGGATATGCACACTGTTGTGGTACTGTCTCGCGCTCATGCGACCAAAGGAAAGCAAGTCGCCAGCCTGGGTGTCTCGAGTAAGACCATCTCTCACGGAATGATGGCTGTCTCGGCTGGCCACTGCGGCAGGATTGCATGAGTGCCTGGCCATTTATGATTTCACTTAGGCTACTGCCATCGTTGGGCCCAAACGAACGGGTGCGTGGTGGCTCAGAGAAGGGCAAGACGATGGAAAGTATGGTACATTCGGCGGCCATGCGTCTGCCATCACGTGTTGGGAGCTATAGCAGATCACCCATGGAGAGATGAATGCTGCCTGGGCGCAAATTGTTACATGGACGCTGACACGGGGCCTAGGGCAAATGCATGCTGCGATAATATGTCGCGATGACGATCGAGGACCTCAAAAGATCGCTCTAGGTTTTCGCAAGAAGTCGTCTATCTACGCGGTCCTGATGCATCATTCGCGCTGCTCGCCAATGTTTGCTCACGCCATTCCAGCTCGCCGCGTGCTCATGCAACCGGGACTGGCTTGAGTTCCGGCATCAGACACCGAGTGCAGGGTGCGAGACGTTTCGAAAAGCGGGCAGGGAGTGGCATGACGACAATAAACAAAGGGCCGATGCCGCTCCGGCCTGGGCCGATTGCGGATTCAACTCTACGAGCCTTGCGATGTCGCTCGCGGAGCTATGTCAGGGGTGCAGGGAGCAAACACGACAGCTGCGTTGGAGGACTGACGCCGAGAGGACAGGTTTTGCATGCTTGAGGTGGGCGTTTAGACGCCTGACTGGTCAGTTCGGCTCGCGTCGCGAAGGAAAATCGGTCTCTGGAGGAGCATGATGTCAAACAAGCAGTTGAGAGTCTTGCCTCCTGACCTGAGGACGTCGCTGTGGGTCCGGGCCGTCCGACGGGGTTGGCGGGGAACCGGGTGTGGCGCCTGAGGACGCAACCGGTGTCCGCTTATTGGTAGATGACGAGGAGTCATCGACGACATCTTCAGTCTTGCACAACTCGAAGAGTCCCCGTCCATCCCTTTGGCATGCCTAAGAAGAGGCAGCACGTCAAGTCCTTCAAGCCAAACCCCGTGGCGTCCCCGGCGCAATCATCCGCGTCTGCGACTGCCGGTAAGAGAACCGCCTCACCCTGCCCTGCATCGTCTGGAGCTCGGCTGACGGCTCGTGTCACTCAGACAAGCCTGCCAAGGGCGTAAACGAGCTGCTCGCGAACCTGCGCCACGCCTCTACGGCTGGATCTTCGGCCTCTCCTCGCCCTCCCCCAACTGCGGCGCCAAGCCTACCCCCCGCTATCCAGCAGATTCTCCAGCTCCCGGAGACCCCTCCACTGCTCCCCAGACGGCCCGTTAGGCAGAGATTCGATAATCATGGCCGACGGCTACCCGCAGGCCCGGCTCCGCCGCGTAGCTGGGTGTCCAGAAGGCCTGAGACGCCAGTTGGAGGTTCATCGTCAAGGCCGTTGCAGCTGAGCTTTCCAGGCTTGACTCAGACAACTCTACCCTCAGCCTATGCGCCAGCATCGGGCAGCCTCATTGACATCGTTCTTCGGCGTTTAGCCTTGGACTGGGAGCTGCACCGGGTGTACAACCAGTATTATCTCTACTTCATACCGAGCCATCTGAAGCCTGCGCTCATACGATATGTCGGAGTCGCAAGCCAGGGTGTGTCTCTTGCTGACCTGAGAACGATATTGCTCCCCCCGGATGATGTCTACGATGGAGACGACATTGGAGACGAGCAAATCTCAAACGCTCAAGTCACTTGTCTCGACCTGACTGGTTCGATTTGCCGGACCCTGCGACTCAAAGACGTTTCCGATCTACTTTTCTCTTCGAAGCAGAACCCCAGTGCCGAGATGCTTCAAGATACGTGGGATGCTGTCGACACCGTCCCCAGCCCCCCTCGAATCCTGCTTCCTAATCTCACCCATCTTTCACTGGCCCTAACGCCCACTCGGCCCCACGATGTGTCGTGGAAGCAGTTGTTAGCGCTTTCCACAAAGCTTTCTACTGTCACTCATCTGAGCCTCGCTTTCTGGCCCGACCCGTGCTTGACGCCGAGGGCTCGTTTCTCGTCCGTCACATCGCCTCAAGGGCGAAATATTTCCTACAGCGGCACAAACTACTACTCGCACTCGCTCGACCATGACTGGAGCGAAGCGCTTCTTGTCCTCAGGATGTTGAGCAAGAACCTGTACAAGCTCGAGTTTCTTGACCTGACCGGCTGTGCACAGTGGTTCAAAGCCCTGAAGCTAGTGGATGGTCATGACTTTGTGGATTGGGTTGGGTCTTGGGGCAAGGTGACTCTGCTAAGACTGTACACCGGCTGGACGCCAGGCGAAGATGCATTGCCATCCGAACGGATTGCATATAGGGAGGCGGTGGAAATGGCTGTAGGCATCGAGAAACATATCATAGCTAGACGGGCAGGAAAGGGGAGGTTTATCACCGTGGAACGAAATAAAATCGAAGCTTGATTACCGCGGAAAATCATTAGCTTCACTTTTCCGCTTCAACGAGCTTCCAGGCTTCCGAAAACAGGCAATTGGGTCCCTGGACGCAACAAGAACCCGCGAGCCAAGGTTTCGCTTTTCAACTGCTCCACGAAAACGATCCTGATCAGCAAAAAAGTACATCTGCGGCAAGTATTCGTATCCAAATCAGCCTGTACTTCCGCAACCAGCATCCCAGAGGGCCCTGAACCTGCTGTTGTTGAGCTGCAGCAGCTGCTTAGGTTGCCCATCTTCTACAATTCGCCCCTGCTCAAGGACGACGACGCGGTCATAGTCCAGCACCCCGTCGAGCCGATGAGCTATGAAAAGCACTGTATGATCTTTGAACTGTGACTTGATGATCTTGTGCACCATCTCTTCCGTGACTCGGTCCACGCTTGGATGAGTTAGTCCGACCAACCAAATCATTGAAGAATGGGCGTAGACTTGCCTGCTAGTCGCCTCATCCAACAGCACCAGTTTTCCCACGTCCCTCCTCAGCACTGCCCGCGCCACGAAGAAGAGCTGCTTCTGTCCGTGACTGAGCATGTCGTCGTTAAACTGCGCGTCCAGTCCGCCTCGCTCCTCAACAATGGGCCACAGCCCAACGGCTGACAACGAAGCTGCGATGGCGTCCGTAGGGTACGCGGCGAAGGGGTCGATGTTCTCGCGGATCGTGCCCGGGAGAATGAACTGGTCCTGACTGACGGTGATGAGGCGTGTGCGGATGGTCTCTCGAGGAAGGCAGGAGAGGGAGGTTGCGTCGACTGCAAGGGTCCCGGTGCAAGGATCAAGGAGACGTAGAAGGGTTAAGAGGAGGGTGGATTTGCCGCTACGAACAGCAACAGTATGTCAGCCTGGTGTGAGCCTCGGGAAAGCCATGGCTACTTGCCTGCCTGTGCGGCCGCATATCGCTACTTTCTCGCCCGGAGAAATATCAAGAGTGATTCCGTCGAGAGCCTTGATTTCATCGCGGTCGCCGTAAGATGCGGATAGACCGGACAGAACAACATGTCCTTTACTTGGCCAGTCTGCTGGAGGCTCGTGGTTTTCGCCTGAGCGACGTTCCTCGGGATTTTCCTCGGCAAACTGCTTGATGCGCGCAACGGCACCAATTGACGTCTCTATCGACGTCCAGAATTGGATAAGCATGTTGAGCGTCTCGCTAAGTGAAATGAGCTGCACGAGAGACACGCCCGTCAATCCCACAGAGACCGACCCTCGAAGATACACCGCAAAGCCAACGACGAGCAGAGCTAACGCCGTGGTCGTGAGATCCAAGACAAGCACTAGCCATCGCTGCACCATGATGAGCAGATAGAATGGCTTCTGCGACTTGTCCACGAGCTCGTGATTCCTGAGGACAGCGGCCTGCGACCATCCAAAGGCGCGCATGGTGGACAGCCCGGACAGAGTTTCCAGGAACTGTGTGTATACTGGCGCTTTTTCCTCGAGGTCCAGAAAACGGAGCTGGCGCGAGGTGCGAAGGTAGCCGCGCTGGAGGTAAAAGTAGAGAACGCCCAAGAAGGGAAAGCTGATGGCGACGTAGTAGGAAGACGCAGCCAGAAGCCCGGCTTTGGCGAGGACGCTGAAGAAACCTGCATGCTCCTCAGCAACGTGGCGAACATGTCAGATCAGGAGTGTTTCACATACTTGCAAGACTCACTACCAGGGCCAGGGGTAGGTTGTTGTCGACCATGCCTATGTCTTGGGAGAATCTGGACCTACGTCAGCAATGGTTCGTAACCTCTCATGGCCGCTCGCGAAGTTCGCCCTTGTCACCCACCGGGTCGTGATCGCACCGAGATCGGTTTTTGTGAAAAGCGAGAGCGGAGCCCTGAATTTGTGAGATATTCATGCTTCCGAGACCTCCAGGGAATTACGATACCTCATGACTGTGAGTAAAAGCCTCTGGTGCAACGACACCCCTGACTTGGCCGCAATCAAGACGAGCACGAACCTGCCACATATCAATATTCAAAGCCCATAGTGTTATTCCCTGACGGTAATTTTTACCAGATTAGTGCGGCAAACCAGACCACGCCGACGATTTGTATAGCGGTATAAATTCCGAGGTAGTATCCGACTTTTTGGTTCGTTCCGCTGTCGTTGGCTTCAGCCCAAAAGTTGAGCCAAACAGCTATGTTGGAGTTAGTCGTCATATTCTCGCGCAATATCAAAGAATCAAGGCGGGGACGGACTTGAGAAACTTTGCAAGAACGCCCAGCCAATTTCCAATGACAGGAGTGTGACGGCAAAGGGAACGCCGATGCTGCTGAAATAGTACCGATAGACGGTCGAATCACCGAGCTGTCTACGTTTGTCATCTTGCACGCGGGCCACTTTGACCTTATATTTGGGTTTTGGTCCCTCTTCATGGACTTCTTCCTCGACCACAGGGCCAGTCTCGTTGAAGGAGGCTTTGCCTAACAGAAGGTTCTGGACATAGCCGCCGCTACTCCGAAGATGGCTGAAAGAGCCCTTTTCAGAGACCTGGCCTGAACTAGAGAGAGCAATGATGAAGTCGGCTGATGGGATGAAGGTAGCTGGTACGGGTGTCAATAGGTTAACAAGACAGAGCGTTGGGGTGCGATGAACCTGTCTGAGTGGCCAGAACGACACTTGTTCTCCATTGCCTGAGTAGACCACTGGAACCGAAGATGTTCTTAAAAACTCTTTGGGCCGTGTGATTGTCCAGCCCACTGAAAATGTCGTCAAAGAGAGCAATCTCTGGCCTCGAGTATACTGCTCTAGCAAGCGCCTTCGGCGCGTCAGCAATGTACAGTGAATGCCAGATGAGGCTCCATACCACACGCTGCTTTTGTCCCCCGCTAAGTGCGAGTCCTTTGCTCCCGACCACGGTCATGTCTCCTTGGTCGAGCCGTCGAAAATCGTGCTGGAGTTCACAGGCCATGACAACTGTATTATAGAGTTGGTCGTCGAAGTTAGAATAGCCGATAATGTTGTCTCGGATCGTTTGGTTCTGCGAAACTCAGCACGTGCTATGGAGCATTCTATGGAAGGGGAATACACTCACCAGGATCCAGGGGCTTTGATCGCACCAAGAAAGGCGATCACTGGCCAGACGAATGTGACCGGACACGTGTGGCACTTCTCCGAGAAGACCCTTCAGCATTGTAGTCTTGCCGGATGCGACAGGGCCGACTAGCATTGCGAGTTGTCCGCGGTTTAAATCGAAATTGACGCCTTCCAGCACAGTTTTGTCCGTTGACCAAGAAAAGCTTGCGTTGTGAATCTGCATCGCGCTTTCAGAACCATTAAAGCTGGATTCGAATCGCGCATCGCTGCTTCGGAGTCTCTGCATTTCGATAAAGCCTGCGCGCTCATGAGCATGCGGCAATGATGTGGGTTGCACCGTTACGATATCACGGTACTCTCTGCGAGTTTCCTCGACCAGAAATTTTTGGATTCGCTCAAAGGCGCCAAACGCAGCGCTGAGGTCCAGAACAGCCTCGAACATCCAAAAAAGTGGTTGCGCAAGTAGAATGATAAACGAGAGAGCAGAGAACAGCCTCGTCGCATCCAGTGTATCTCCCGTTTGGGATGCAACGCCTTGAAACATGGCAAAGGCAACTGGGGGAGAAATGAGCAGCGGTACCTGCGCAATGGCAGACGTTACGCTGCCGATTAGGCGAAAGGGCCGGGACGCTTTAATCTCCTCCAAACGCAAAGCTGCAATAGTTGTGGATAGTTTCTGCGAAAGGCCGGATATCTTGATGCTCTTTATGTGGCCAATCATGGCAGACGTAATGCCTGAGATGGGTTGTGAGATTGTGCAAGACATTCTTCTCCGAGAGTGCTCCATACCGACACGCTTCTGCGTTTGTTTCAACCAGCCTACTCGATACTTTTTGGCCATAGGCGAGACAAAAAGAGTGGTCATCAGGGCGACCACGGACACGATAATTGGACCCGCAGAGGCGTATCCAATCTGCCCGCTCAACAGCCAGGTTGCAATGGCGATTTGGATGATATTAGCCCAAAACTCGTTAACCTGCCTCATGGCGCGACCAATCACGTCGACCTGTGCCTTATTAGACCCGAGTAGACGCACCTATCATCAGCAAGCGACACTTACATCAGAGGACATGAGCGTGACGGCGGCGGAGTTGTCCGTGGCCGTGATGCTGATTTCTGTTGCCTTTGAGAATATCGCCGTGACGAGGACTCCGCGCAACATGGTGACAAAGCGGCCGTTACAATGCCAGTAGAGCGCCTGCGAGACGGCGATGCCAAAGTAGACAAGTCCGTAGGCGCCGACGAGGCCGTAACCCACGCTGTCTGCCTGCGCTTCATCGGCAAGAAATAGAAGGACACGATTCAGAATCAACGGCTGGCAGATAGTAAAGGCGAGTTGCACGAGGCGCGGGACGACGACGGCGAGCAGCGGCCGTTGCAGGGTGACGATGCAGCAGAAGACGAGTCGGTGCTTGGAATTTGAAGGCGCTGATAAATCCGGCTCAGTAAGTGTACATGAAAATCGCACGCTCATTCGGGAAGCATATGGTCTAAAGGGAAATATACCTTTGTTCCAGTTCCACCGAAAGCTCTCGCTGAGGGCGGCAGCGGTCATTTGCTCGCCCAGGGCAAACAGATCGGCGGGTCGGAGGAGCCTCCGGAAGCCGGTGCGGAGCAGCGGGGCGACCCACGCAAAGACGGCTCGGCCGTAGAGCCCGGCCGTCTCCTCGGGCGCATGGACGGGACGGAGCAAGTACCGCGATTTCTGCTTGGCCTCGAGCACGACAAGCGCCGCCTTGACGGCAAACGACGCCGTGAAGACGCCGCGAATGGGCCCGTCTACGGAAGGGGACAGCCACAAGGTGCGGAGCAGGGCTGCATCTAGGAGCAGAGATACGAGGAGGAAGACATTCAGCAGCGACGATGGTCGCGGCGAACGAGTGTGCTCGGCATACGAGAGGACACACAACATCAGGCTTGAGGCAAAGGACACACATGCAGCAGCGAGAGAGACACTGGTCACCCGGGCCGCGGCTCCGGCGCGCGTGGCCCAGAGCGCGGCCAGGGTTAGTTGGAGCGCGGCGAGGGCGCCGGTGGCAATCTGCAGACGTCACGGGCACGTTAATTGACTCGCCCGGAAGCGTCGCAGGGGCGGACTGACGAGCTTGAGGAGCCGGAGGCGATGCCCGGCGACGCGCACGGGCGCCTTGCCCAGGCGGACGAGGCGGACGGGCGCGGCGAGGAGGAGCAGCGTGGCAGGGAGCATGACGAGCACGGACTGCTCGAAGACGAGGGTGAAGTCGAAGCCGTGGCGACAGCCGGCGCCGACGACGGGGCCGAATGCCGCGTCGGCGGCGGGGGCGCAGGAGGAGTTCATGATGGCTGTGGGGGACCAAGAGGAACGCGGTCGCGACGGGAGCGCGGGGCAGATGGATGGCCTTTTATACATGGTGATTCAGGGGGCTTAAGACCAACCCGGAAGGTCCTTTTGTCGCGTCGCGCCATCTCGAGCCGAGGTGCTTGTTGACTTCTCGGGCACTCGTACGTCATTTTCGAGTTGAGAAGCATCTCACGAAGTGATGATTGAATTCTCGGTCTCGGGCATGCCATGAATCGCCAACCGAGCATTGCTGGGTCTCCATTGCCTGCCGCCCGATGTGGATGAATTGAGTTATTCTAGTAGCGGTTCGGCGTGAGTCACGCCGCTAAATAACAACCCACTGCATATTTGATCTGCGACTGACACACTCACACAATCACTCGTGTTCTCCGCAACGGGGGCGAACTGAATCCCACAATGGGAAATTCAGGACGACAAAGTTTGAACGAGGCGCCTCTCCCGCTTCGAGCAACGGGTCCTTCAGCGCTTCCGCATGGAGAGATGTAACATCATGGGCTACCGTGGAGCCGGCGTTTAAAGCAACCCGTCGACGACCCTTAAATAGCCATCAACATCCCTCAGCAACACCACACGTCCACATTCGTGGCATTCGGTTCTCCATTTCAAAGCTGGTGACATTGGCGAACCACTCATAATTGCATCTCTAACTTTGCACCTACGTCGCGTCCTTCTTCCGCTTTCTTGCATTCGAGCGCCTTGAACGACCGACTTTCAAAATGACGTCGATGGCTTCCGAGTCCGTGGCCACCATCCTCTGCACGGCCAAGCAGACACGCTTCCACATCGAGTCCCCCAACTACCGCGAGGTGCGGCCCTCCTGATCTTCTCTACCGTAAAGGGCAAGGGAAACGCTCACACGTTGCACCGCGCAGCTTGATATCGAGGGGCTGTTCATCACCGTCACCTCGGGCGGCGACAAGCCCTCCAGTTCCGTCAAGGGCAAGTCGAAAGCCCGCACAGAGGGCATCGAGATTCTCTCCAATGCTAAGCTGCGTCTGAAAGAGGGCCAGAGGTATGCTCTCGTCGGCCGCAACGGCACCGGGAAGTCGAGTGAGTGCGCTTCGCGGCAGCCCCTAACTCCTCGCCGCTTGGCTGGCCAGTAACTGACTTCAAAAAGCACTGCTGCGGGCCATTGCCGAGAAGCTCATCCCGGGAATACCAGAAGGCACCCGGATTGCCATCCTTCAACAGTCAAGACTGACTGACGAGGATGGCGACGACGGCAGCAAAGCCAAGGAGGGCGCGGAGCTGAGTGTCCTGCAACAGGTCATTGATCGGGCCACGGCGCGAGACACTGTTGAGCAGGAGATCAAAGGTAGAACTGTCGAAAAGTGGGAGCGCAAGAGTCGAGCTAACAGCTACCAGTACTCTCCGCCGGTGTTGATGCAGCAGATGCCTTCAGCCCTGTCCGAGCGCTGCGAACGCTCAAGCACGATAGGCTACAGAAGCGTCTCTTCCGACTCGACAAGGACGCACGCTTGAGAAGCGGCGCGCGAGGCATGCAGGCCAGAAAGGCCCTGGTGGCGTTTGAGAAAGTCGTTGCCGAGTCCAACACCTTGTATGCCATCGTCATGCCTCAGCCCTTTTCTGAAATCCTGCCGGCTAACTTGTGTTCAGGCTCGAGCAGCCAAACGAGGAAATTTCAGCAAACTCGTTACAGGCCGAGACACAAGAAGCGGCCGACATGCTCGCCGAGCTGCACCTCCAGGTTGAGCCGTCGCGTATCGCCGAGATCGAGTCCAAAGCGAAAAGTATCCTGACCGGCCTCGGCTTCACAGAGGATCGCATGGCCAAGCCTATAGCCAGCATGTCCGGCGGGTGGCACATGCGAGCCGCGCTTGCCACGGCACTCCTGCAGGATGTTGACATCCTGATCCTCGACGAGCCGACCAACTTCCTCGACCTGCTGGGCATCATCTGGCTGCAGCGATACCTGCAGGCGCTCGACGACACAAAGGACAAGCCGCCGACCCTCATCCTTGTGTCGCACGATCGCGATTTCATCGGCCTGTGCACCGACCTGCTCATCCTCAAGGACCAGCAGCTGACGTATTTCCACGGCGATCTGCCGACCTATGAGGCGTCGCAGGCCGAGCGCAAGCTCTGGCTGCGCAAGATGAAGGACGCCAAGGACAAGCAGAAGGCGCACATGGAAAAGACGATCCAGCAGAACATGAAGGCCGGCAAGGCCAACGACGATCAAAACAAGATTCGCCAGGCAAAGTCGCGCCAGAAGAAGCTTGACAACCGTTGGGGCCTGGATGTCAACGCCAAGGGCGGCCGTTTCAAGCTCAACAGGGACCTCGTCGGCTACCACCTGACGGCGCGAGACGATATTGAAATACCCCCCGAAGAGCGGCCCGTCGTCATCACGCTGCCAGAGCCGCCGGACCTGCGCTTCCCGGGCTCGCTGCTGTCGCTCGAAGGCGCGTCCTACCGCTACTCGAGCAAAACACCGCTGGTTGTCCAGGGCGTCAACCTCACCGTCGGCATGGGCGACCGCATCGGCATCCTAGGTCTCAACGGCGCGGGCAAGTCGACGCTCATAAAGCTCCTCGTGGAAGAGAGCCGCCCGACGGCCGGCAGCGTCACCACCCATCCGCGTCTCAAGATGGGCTACTACTCGCAGCACGCTGTCGAGAACCTCAAGGCCCTCGGGCGAGCTGAGCCCGAGCTCACGGCCCTCGCGCTCCTGACGCGCGACGTCGAGGGCAGCCTCAACGAGGGCGAGATACGCGCGCTGCTGGGCGAGCTTGGCCTGCCTGGGCGCATCGCCTCCGACGTACCCGTGTGCAAGCTCTCGGGCGGGCAGCTCGTGCGCTGCGAGCTGGCGCGACTGTTCTGGCGCCGCCCGCACTGCCTCATCCTCGACGAGGTGACGACGCACCTCGACTACGAGACCGTCACGGCGCTGCGCATCGCGCTCGACCAGTGGGAGGGCGCCGTGGTCCTCGTCAGCCACGACAGGTGGTTCATGCGCGGCGCCGTCGAGGGAAACCTGGACGAGGACGAGGACGACAGCGAAGAGAGCGAGGCGGCCGAGGAGATGCCGAGACGGAGGCTCATGTACCGCCTCAAGGGTGGCCAGATGACTGTACTTGAGAATGGTGTGGACGAGTTTGAGAGTCTCATGGAGAAGCGGGCAAGTAAACTGCTGGCAAGCTGAGTAGACAATTGATGCTCGACCCCAACAGAGACTATATCTTAGGAGCTCCTGGGCACAGTAATAGATGAGCCAATCTCTGGGCAATTACCTGTCCGACTGCACTCGTGAATCGACTAGGACGCGGAACAGCGCCTTATGCGCCTTGCCTACAGACATGAACCCGCCTTTTGGCACCTCTACGATGGTCCCGTCGATGCAGAACTTGCGCCACCGCTCGTCATCTTCCAGCGCCTCGACCCTGACCTCTTCGACCTCCTCGTACCGCACCTGCTCACCGTCGTCCCACTTCATGTCCACATGCTTGCCCCCGTCGTACGCCTTCATCATGACCTCCATGGTGCGCTCGCCACCAACCGGGCCGAAATGCACGAGCCAGAGCTTGTTGTCCAAGGGCCGACTGGCGGGCGAGATGGCAAACGTGCGCTCCAGGTTGGACACCATGGTCATGAGTACATAGGCGTGCTCTTCACACGGCTCGAGGTTTAGGGTTGAGGACGACGGGCGCCGCACTTGGAGCCTTGCGCGGTAGGGATGGGACTCGCGAAGGAGTTCTTGCGCGACGAGGCCAAATCGCTTGGCGCCGTGGATCCGGTGCTCCGGCGTGTCGCTCTCATAGACGATGCTCGCGTGGAAGCCGTAGCTGGCGACGACGGCGCCGTACAGCGAAGGGACCTCCACGGCTTGCTTGGTCAGCTGCGCGCCCTTTTCCGTATCACCCTCCCCTTCAGAGCTGTTCATGTTCACGAAGGATACGACATGTGAGCCGGGGGAGAAAGAGGCTTGGAAGAGGGGCAGATCGGCCGACACGCCCAGGAACAGAGTCCGCAGAGCCAGAGCCAGCGTAGACGATTCAGGGGATAAGGAGAGGGGTTTGTGCAAAGAGTGAAACAGGGCATTTCCAGTTCCCAAGGGTAAAAGCGCGACAAGAGGCGCCGATGCACCAGGCGGTGCTTCATAGTCGTTGAGCAGGTCCACGACGCCGCCGTCTCCAGTCAACAGGATGATTGTCCTCGAGCTCGGGACTGCCTTGCGGCCGGGGCGAAGCTCACGAGCGAATTGCCGCACGCTCTGCGCATCCTGCGTAATAACAACCTTGGCCGGCTGCAGTGACGGCGCCGCCCCGAAGGCTACCTCGATCAGGCTCAAAAGCGGCTGTAGGACCGATTGCCAGAAGGCAAGGGCGTGGCCTACGCCGGAATTTGTGGACACCACCACGTCGACCTCATTCCCGTCGCCATTGCGCAAATGGGACGGTATGCTGCTGAGGCGAAATTCCTGGACGAGCTGGTCGGGGACATTGTCGGCCGCCAAGAGGTGCAGCTGGAACGGTTGCGTCTGCTGCCCGGGGTCTTCGGTGAGGCAGCAGATAATGTAGCCAGGCTGCCTAGGATGCGACCTCGGCGTGTCTAGGATGAACAACACATCGTCCATCCGTACCTGGTCTTGTCGGCCGTCATCCGATCGAGTCCAGACCAGACTGCCATCGTGGATGCGGACAGCCTTGATGCGTTGGCGCTGTTGGTCATCCTGTTCTCTCGGATGTGATGTGGAGTCGGTCATGTCGTAAGAGAGACGATGCCGAGGGTCAAATTTCGGTTAAAAGAAATCACGTCGGTCTGGACCAAAATGTGCAAACTTGCATCGCCCAACGCAAGCGAGGCATCGGTTTTTGGAAGAGTCACTGCTGGTTTAATGGCACAAACATGAGGTAAGATGAGGTGATGGATGCTCGTTGGCTGAGGGCAGGTCGCCGCGCGGGTGGGGCGTTTGAAGCCCTCGCTGACATCCGCGCCCCGGAGGCACGCGTATTGCAGGTATTAGTTCCTAAAGCCGAAGATACACTCGCTTTACAAGACCAGGAGGCATACAGAGGTGCTTCGGCCTCAGTTGCCTTTCGCTCTCGTCATTGGTCCCCAATGCGCCTTGGGGTTCATCTGGTATCGGACATAGCGCTGCGACCCTTGCTGGCGGCCCAGTCTGGCAAGCGCTTCGTCAAACACCAGCGTCTTCCGCAGCTCGCTCTCGCTCGAGGCCGTCTTGTCTTCCCCATTCAGCTCAACATCTTTAGAAGCTTTCGAGTTCTCTTTGGAAGGTTTCTCCTCGGCTGCCTGACTCTCCACGTCTTCCATTTTGGTATCATCGTTCTTTTGCGCAGCACCTTCCGCCGCCTTGCCTTCGTCCTCAAGAAGCCCAGCATCGCGCAATATCTTATACCCGGCCATCAATGGCTTGAATTTGGCGGCTTTTATGGGGGACTTTTGGCGTATCCATTCCGTCATCACCCACCATATCGTCGACCACGGCGCATCGGTTTTGATGCTGCCCGCGCGGCAGTGGCTTCGCCCGACCTGGTAGCCAAGGTGGACCAAGGCGCCACGGAACAGGTCGTCAGTTGGCGTGGCGCAGGACACGATGCTAGATACCTTTCCAGGAACGATGAAAAAGGGGCTGTTATCGACCGTGGCTAGCTCTGCGTCTTTGGGGTCGACGTCGGTTGGCAACTCCGGTCCAGGAAGATACTCCTCTTGTGCAGTTCGTAGCATGCCTTCCAATCTTTTCAAGGTCCCGTATACCTCGGGATCCGCCTTGGGGATTTCGTCGAGAACTCGCTGGATGAATTCCTGATTATGGATGCGGCCCGCGTACATTGGCCCGCCGACGTGCATCTTGAATCCGCAGTGCTGGCAGAAGCGATCCGTCGTGGGACCCAATGCCATTCCATGCTTGTAGAAAGACCCGCTTCCCTTCTTGTTCGGGGCCGGCTTGCTTCTTAGAAGAGGTTGTGTTTCCCAAGCGCCGCATCCTTGATCGCAGCTGTACAAGAGCATCGTCCTTTGCCCGAGAAACTTGACGGACTGTGGCGATCTCGTAACCTTGATGAACGTTTTTGTGTAGAAATCGATGGAGAGTGACAATATGGGCTCAATTGCCAGGCCATATTTCGCCCCAGACGTGGCGACGGCGTTCAAGATGAGCCGCAGAGCAGCTTCGTGAGTGTGCATTCCCTTGATCGGGATGCCTCCGTACAGGGCAAATGTCTTCTCGCAGTAGCTGTGGCCCGCCCACACTGCGCTGTCGGTGCATGTAATGCAGAGTAGTCCACCATCGTCTCGAACGGATTGGATGGCGGCGTCGAAGAAGGGTGCCGCGGTGCCGTAGGGGTCCAGATCGATGACATCAAACTTGCGAGACTTTCCGGGGTTGCCGTTGCGATCCCTCTTCGACAAATCGTCGGCAATGGCGCGATACATGAGTGCGAGCGCATCGTCGTTGGTCACAGAAATGATGTCTTGTAGGCCGTTATGCTCGACGTTGAGCTTGATGGACGCAGCGGCCGACTCGGACAGGTCGTTGGCCTTGACGGACGTGACAAACGGCACCTCGTGCGCGTATCGCAAGGCGCGAAGTCCAGACGCGGAAAGAGCATCGAGAATCTTGAAAGAGGTCTTGGGAGGCTTTGGTGCCTCAGCCTGTTCTGGGGCCTTATCTTCGTCGGCGGCTTCTGTCTTGCCTGGCTCTACAGCCGGGTCCTCGTCGTTGCGCTTCCTCTTCTTCCCTTGCTTGCTCTTTGTTTCAGCGAGTTTCGCATAGAACTTCTCTGCCCGCTTTTCGATGGTCCATTCGCCGTAAGCCTTGATTGCCAGAGTCGACAGGTCGCGGTTGTACTGCTGAATCGGGTTGTAAAAGACCTGCTGCTCCTCGCCAGCGGCGGCGGCAGCGGCATTATACGGAACCAATATAGCGGCCTTTCCCTCTTTTATGGGTCGGTACTGCTTGCCATCTTTCTCGACGAGGTCGACGGGTGTCGCTTCGTCGGCCATGCTGCTAGTTGTCGCGAACGCCTGGATGCGAAGCTTGCCAAGGCTGCTTGTCGAGGTACTGCCGATGCGCAAAGGCCTGAATGTGGTTGAGAGAAACACTGAATGACGAGCAATGGCGCAATGCAGCATGCGGGCGTTTGTCTGCCGACTCGGGTGCTCGCGTACTCAAGCAAGACTGACTTGATCGCCGTCGCAACGGAGCTGGCAATTCTGTCGAAGCCAAAATTTTGGAGATTTTGCCGCTCGTCGCCAGGGCGGTGAACGGCCCCGGTTCAGGTGCTCGGTCTGCCCCTCCATGCTCGTGTGCTTCTGGAGCTCGCTGATGAACAAACGGCGGGAGCTTCGCCCCGTCTTCATTTGTAATGGCAGAAGACAGTTCTGTTGTATTTTGTGGCTCTTCACCAACGGCATTGAAACCTGCATTAGATTGTGCATCACTCAGCGGTTTGTCTCTGCGGAGCGGATGCGGAATGCAGTTATTTAGTACGAGATAGGCCGTACACAAATACAACGCCGTTGTATTTCACAAAAGCGACGGTTGCGCATCTTCATAAACTACCTTATGTCTGATTATGAGAGCAAAGTGAATTGTAAGATCTCGGTCGGAAACGATGACCAACTCAAAGCGCCAAAGACAGGGGAGGAGGCCTTCCCCAGCTTCACGCCCAGCACGAACGACTCGGTACGAGCAAGGTAGCTCGCTGAATTGACAGTATCCTAGACCCCTGCCGGAGGTGCGCTCTTGACAGGCATTGCATGTCTTGCTACTGCCCTTTTGGAAAGCGAGAGCTTGCAAGCGCGCATCGAGACACGTTAATGCGAAGTGGGAGTGAGCCGCTGCTTCTCTGGCTCCGTCAATTTCCAGCACTTGTCCTGTCACTCGGGATCTTGTCCTCTTCATCCTTACGCTCACCTTCTCTGCAACAAACGATTAAACCTAAACATGCTTCATCCTTGTCGCTCCCTCATCTTCGCGATTTTGTGGATCTCGCGTAGAGATTTTGACAAGTCATCTCATCAGATTGTTAAGGCTGATCGCCATCCGAATCGACCTTACGAGTAGCCACATACCCCTAGACCCTGCACGGCTGTTGATCATGCCAAAACGTTCTCAGGCCGATGATCTCTGCGCTGTACCTCCAATCTCCGCTGATAGCACTTCCGACCATAGAGCAGAAGAGGAGAATGGGCGTGCCGACTCTCCAAAAGGACCCCTGGGCTCTTACAAGGCAGGTGGCTTTGAGGCACACGCTGGTCACAACGTGCCACGCCATCGTTTCCTCTCGCCAGCAGAACGGTCCACGGTTGCCAATTGCATAGGCGGCGTAAGCGATGCTGAGGGGCGCAAGCCGGCACGTCCTACCGGCTCTTGGTGGCCTGCGTCGGGCATGCCTGACGGGCTCTACCGAGACGTTGTAATTGAACGCAAAAAATACTATTACATGTTCCACGGACTTGGAGCTCTCCGCTGGACTCTCATGGCTCTCCAGATGTTGATTGGCGCGACTTTGACGTCTCTTGGAGCAATGTCGATGAGCAGGGGCACACCAATCACGATTCTTGGTGCTGCGAACACCGTCATTGCTGGCTTTCTCGCCATGTTGCACAACAGCGGCTTGCCGGAGCGGTATAGACACGACATGATGCAGTTCGAGGAGATCGAGGACCACATCAAGGAGCTCTTGGACGGCGGCATTGCGCTTGCGGACCAAACTTTGGACCAAGTCATCGCGGAATGCTTCGACACCTTCAGGGAGGCCAAGGCCACTGTCAACGCCAACATGCCGGCCGCCTACAACTCGCGAAAAGCCTTGCGGGCGGACAAGCAGGCGACCATTGTGGTACCGCCCTTGCCCCATGCGGGTTCGGGCATAGTTCCGAGGGCGCCGGGCAAGGCGAATTCTCGTGGAGATGAGGCTCCCAAGAAATCCCCAGCGCAGAGCCACGAGGGCTTCAGCGCCAAGACGTGACGACACAGCGGCTGGTGCCGAGAACGACTCGCATAGACAGACCCCTGCACAGAGGCACTGTAAGCCAGGCAAATGTCGCTGAGCTTATCTCCTCGCAACGCTTTCGGCATCAATATGCGACTGGGGCCCTCAGCTGGGACGGGGCATGGCGTGCTGTGGGCTTGCTTCTTGTCAGCGACGCAGAACTAGCGCGCATTATCGATGATGGCTAAAATGGCGGCATGGGGATGCCGTGGTCGGGACTGGCAAAATTGTTTTCATCGTGTCATGGTAGCGCAGAGCCTCAACCTGCTGCGGCTCGGCGGCACAGTCGCCGTTCCGCGCACGAATAACTTCCTGTTGGCTCTCGGCAGCGGCCCTACGTCGTTGGTTGTCGTTGCGTCGTCGATTGGGAGCTCCCCGCGTGCCGCATTCCTGTGAAACCCGCGTCCCGTGCCGCCACTGCGACGCCTGCTGCGCGAAACGAGGGGCGCGACTGGGCGTAGCTGTACCTGTCAACGTGGAATGCTCCTCTGCCCCTGCAATCCAGCCCGCAGCAGGTCAGCCGTGGCCCTTGTCAGGCAACCAGGGACTCAGGGGCTGGCTCTGCCGAGACGCTGCAGGGATGTGCCTCATCACGGCGCTCGACGTTCCACCCGACTACCTTAGGGTCCCACCGTGTTGGTTTCACGGCCCTGGTTTGCTGGTCGTGCCGGAAGATCAGCCTCTCAATGGCGCGCAGCGGCGTTCCTGATAGACTGTCGGTCGCTCAAAGATATAGCGATCTGCTTCCCACGATTGGGCTCCGCGGGCGGCCCGATTTAAAACCCTCAAGCTGTTCCACCCAAATTCCACGGGGCTGTTTCTTTTTCCCGACGACGACGCTCGTCTCCCCCACGGGACGCTCTTCTGTGAACTGCAAGTTGCTCTCTGCTTCACCGCCATCATGGGTGCCCGTCTGTGAACTCGCCGACGTGATAACAAAGTGCTTTGCTCTCATGAACAGCCTCTGGTAGCCTCAGTTTGGCTGCGCGATCTTACACACATCTTGGTGGCCGGCCTGGCGCAGTTCGGGTGGCCGCCACCATGTTGCTCACCAAGGGTTTGCACGTGCGGTTCAGCAACATCTTGATAACGGCATTTGTGGTTGTGATAGTCTTCCAAGCCACCAAATATTTCCAGCAGCGCCAGCGTGGCACCATTCTCATCGATCTCGCCGAGGATGTCGCTGGCGCCGGCCTCTCCCCCGAGGAGGAGTACCTGGAGCGACTTATCGACACATACGGACTCACCAACCAGACGAGATGGCAGGCCTGGAGGATACAGCCGTCGGAGCGCGACGAGGAGGGCAGCTCCCTCACGGATGTCCACGTCAACTTCGAGTCGGGGGCGGAGAAGGTGATAAACCTAGCGCAGCCCAGCCGCGCCGACTTACACGCGGGCAAGATGATGGCCCTGCCGATCCGCAGCGGCGCTCGCATCGACGAGACGGACGCCAGCGAGTTTCTCTTCGGAGTATCCACCACCTACGATAGGATCGCGGACCGGGACTGGGCTGTCCTGCGGGCATGGGAGCGATGGCTGACCAAGGGCAAGAAGCGCACCAACGGCGCTGGCCTGGTCCTGACGCTCGACCAGGCGACACATGAGCAGCTGCAACAGGTGAACCACATGCTGCGAGACTTGGGCATAGACGCCTACTCTTTGTCGACGGAGGAGCCCATGTCCATGGCACGACGCTACTATGAGCTCGTGCGCATTCTCAAGACGTACAGCGCGACGCTGGCGGCCAGCGGACAACGCAAGCGCTGGTACGGTATCGTCGAGGACAGCGTCTTCTTCCCCAGCATCACGCAGCTGCGGACGCGGCTGGCGGGCTACGACACAAACGATCCGCTCTTTATCGGGCTGCCGAGCGAGCGCCAGGACTGGCACGAGGAAGGGAGCGGCATCACCACGGCGGGCGGCGGCGCGCTGATGCTAACACGCGAGGCCGTGGCCGCAATCCCAAGGCTGCCGTGCCTCGAGGTGGACGACGCGGAAAAGCCCGTGCGACCCAAGAAGTGGGATGCATTGCTCAGGGACTGCGCAAAGAAGCGCGCAGGCATCGACATGCACATCATCCCAGCCTTTTACTCGCCCAACGACGATGTCGTTGGGGCGGAGCCGCCGACTCACGCAAGCCACGAGACGGGCGTGCGGCCGTTGGTGCTGCACGACTACCACAACCGGCACCGGCTGGACGTGGGCATGGCCCACCTGGTGGCCGACATTTGCGGCGAGGCGTGCTTCATGCAGCGCTACGTCTTCCACGACGACTGGGTGCTCATCAACGGCGTGTCCATCAGCCAGCACCCAGACGGGCTCGTGCCGCACCACCAACACTACGACCTCTTCGGCAAGCACGACGAAGACGAGTCCGACGAGAAGGCCCACGCGCCGCCGCCGCCGCGGAAGCGCGTGTCGGGCCAGATTGTCATTGACGACGACGACAGCCAGCGGCAGGTTGGACGCACGCCGGCGCTGGCGTGGACGGGCCGCCGCAACGTCTGGAAGCTGCTGGATTCGGCGACTGCGGCGGACGGTGCCGTATGGCAGGCGTATCTGAAAAAGGGCGTCAAGAACAGCTCCGCTGTGGAGAGTGACGCGGCCGACGAGTTCGACTCGGTCATTGTGCTGATATGGGAGAACAATACGCGTTGACGAGGGCATGTCTGTGGTGCGGCGTTTCGGGAGACGGCCATTGGGATTTTGATACAACGGAGACAACGAGACTTGTCATGTTCTTTCTAGCTTCTTTTTTTCTTTCATGTCTTATGGTATGCAAAAACTACGCATGCATCAATATCACGAGCCTTGGGGCCGACATCTACCATCTATGCACTCAGTCGCTGCCATACCTCTGGCGTCACCTCGTAGTACATCTCACCCTGAGGCTCGCCTCTCTCGGCCTCGCGCAGCACCCCCATGCCCTTGAGCCCCAGCTTCTCGTCAGCCAGCCGCAGCATAGGCGCGTTGTCGGCGAGCGTGGTGACGGTGACGAGGTCCAGTTGCGGGCCGCCTGCAGTGACGGGCATAAACGCCCAGCTTATGGCCAGGCGCATGGCCTCGGCGGCGAAGCCCTTGCCCCTGTACGCCGGGTCGATGATGACGCCTGCGTCACCCGCGCGGATCCCTCGCCCGTCACGCTGCCAGTCTTTGATGGCGCCGAAGCCCCCCAGTCCAATGACCTTCTCGTGGCCTTGGTCGGTGAGCACGAGCACCATATTAACGCGTGAGGGGCCGCTGGCGACGCGCCCATCTGCGCCGAGGACCGACGGCACCTTGGCCGACTCGCGCTGACGAGCGATGAAGTCGTTGGCCTGGGTGACTTCCCAGGGGCTGGCGTTGGGGTCCGCCCCGTTCGAGGGGTCGGAGAGCAGCGCGCACCAGGCCGGGGCGTCCTGGGGCTCAATGGTGCGCAGCAGGATGGGCAGGGTGGGAGAGGCCAGGCGGGTGTCGAGGTGGGATGCGAGGATGAGCGGCTGCTGCGTTTCAGATGCCATGTTTGGGAGTTGCGTGTTGGTGGTGGGTGCGGTGGTGTGGGGGCGGGATATGATTATTGTTGATCCTCTTAATGGCTGATCTGTTTGAAGTATAAGGACAATCCGAAGGGGCGGGCTGGGCGTCTGGTTGGGAAGGTGTTTGACGTTTCGGGCTGTGATGGGCGTGATGCCGTGGTTGGCGTTTAAGCAGCACCAAGCTTCACTTATAGCCCTTGGTGTTTGAGAGTTGAGAGACGGTACCGCCGCCGCGATGCTGCCATCTCCCGAACCGCGAGTGACTATTCTGAGCTTACAGTGAGAATCTAGCCGACGGTAGATGAGCCAGAGCCATTGAGTGACTCAACTCGCGTCGTCACAAGAGCGGAGCGACGACCAGATACAAAGGTGCCAGGCATGACGTCCGAGCCGTCTTGAAAAACGGACTCAGAAAGCACTCGACCTTCCTGCGTCGGCAATTGGCGCCACAGAAGATCTGCCATTGAAAGCCATGCCAATAAAGAACCCTGCACGTAAAACCCTATCTCCTGCAGGTCCCGCTCCGACTGGTGACTCAAGCGATCGCCCAGCTTCCTAATGCAGACTACGATATTTGCCCGTCGCGCAGTAGCCTTCTCAGTTGACTCACGGAACTTTACGATTTTATCACAGGCTGTTCGGCTACGGCGCTGTAACGCCAGAATTCCTGGAGTAGGACTATGCTTCAAGCGTTACGGTCATATTAGCCAAGGGGACCGAATCGTTATACGAGCTTCGCGGGCCTGTCCCCGTCCCCGCACCCAAGGCATCGCAGTTCATCCAATCGGGAAGGGGGTAAAGAAATTATACACTTTATTTCGCTGTTTGTGAAACCGCGGCGGTGCGATGAATACATGCAACTAATCCTCTACTTACTAGCCTGCTTCTTCTCCTTGGCGGGCGAGCCGGAAGCCTCCTTTGCCCCCGCGCTGCGCAGGACCCTGCCACCACCGGCCGGAGTGTCGGCGGCCCCAGCGCTCGTCTCCTGCGTCAGCGGAGACGGAGACGGAGCCTGGGGCTCGGGCGTGACGGAGCGGGACTCGCTGCCGGGCCGCTTCGCCTTGGGGCCCGAGTTCGGCTTCTTGCGTCGCTTGTCCGGGGCGTTGGAGGCGGTGCTCGCCCGGCGGCTGACCTGCCCGTCCTCCACCTCGAGCGCCGGCGTCTGGCTCCGCGACGAGCTCACCGAGGGCCGGTGCACGCTGCTGCTGCTGCGGCGCTTACGATTCTTTTCACTGACAGAGGCCCGGCTTAGGTGCGTCTTGTGCAACTCCTGCCGGCGCGGCTGCGAAACCTGCCTCCCGGGAAGCCACCACAACCAGCCGTATGTCTGCTTGGCGACCCGACGCTCGTAGTCCTTGACCTTCTTGCGCAGCAGCGCGCGCCGCTCGTTCTCCCTCTCCCAGTATTCCGTCCGGTACAGCTCCCAGTTCTCGCGAAAAGTAGGCGAGAAGGGTTTGGCAAGCAGCAGCAGCTTGACGTAGTCGCCACCTGGCGCCAGGTCCTCTTCGTGTCCGCCTCGCTCTTCATCTTCCTGTGGTAGAACGAGCATCGGGTGGTTGTCGCTGGAGAGCTGCAGCTCCTTCTCGGTGTCGCGCAGCAGGGATGGCTCGACGTGGCGGTACGACGAGCTTGCGGTCTGGGAGAAGATGCCGTAAGTGAGAAAAAAGCCGATGGTGGAGAGTGCTTCGGCCCACCAAGGGCGGCGTATGATGACGAGCTTGCAGTTGAAGCCGCGCAGTCCGCGGTTGGAGATGGCGAACCAGCGGCGTGGCCAGCGCACGCCGCGGTCCCATATGCCCGTGGCCCAGACCAGCACGGCGGTGATGATGCCGCCCATGAAGCACACCTTCTGGACGCCCTCGACGGCCCAGTAGATGGAGCCGCCGACACCGCGGCCGTCCTCGCGCGGCGCAAAGTAGAGCTGGTAGCCGAAGAAAGCGACCCAGAGCGTCAGCAGGGCGATGAAGAATGTGTGGTGGCGCTTGCGGGCACGCAGCTCGATGTACTGCGCGCGAAGCGAGGCCTCGAGGATGAGCAGATTGAGGTAGACCATGGACGGGGAGCTGGGCGCGTGGTTGAGAGGATCGCCCAGCTTGCCGCTGGTGGGCTGGATGCCACTCGTGCCGATGTTGCTCTTGACGTCCTTGGGCGCGGTGGCGGAGGCGCCCTTGACGATGGAGTCGAGGTCGTCGGCCATTGTATGGAGCGCGAGCCGCGTCGTGGCCCCAAGGGTTGGATGGGTTGGGGTTGGCTGGGCCGAGAGCAGCCCTTCAGCGGCGCAGGCGCAGGGCCATGCAGCGACTGTCCTGCGGCGCCCGAGGCTTCGACTGTGGTGTCTGGAGCGAACGGATCTCGAAAACGGCGAGGCGATGCCGTGACGCGAGCGCGGCGGCGGTGGGCAGCGTCAATTGCTCGCAGTGAAGTTGGCGTATGGCGCGGAATGGCGTGGTGTGGTGTGGTGGGCTGGAGTCGTCAGTCGTCCTCGGTCGAGGCTCACAGTGGACACCTGCGGCTCGGCACCGCAGCCAGGCGCCAACGTCATAGCGGGCATAGCGCCGGTCCCACCCCGTCGAGGTCGAGATGTTGAGCGGCGAATGCTGTAACAATTTGTTAAGAGCGAAATCGTCGGGAAATCCCGCGGCAACTGCTGCGAAGCAGCCAGATCAGATGTGATCCCCTCGACTCGTCATGCATCCCCCTTCGCGCAACCTCGACACGTCGTCATATCGGATCCCCCAGAGCCAAAAGCCAACAGCTAAATAAGCAGGCCAAACTCCGCTGCGTCCGCCCGCGCTCGCACTCGGGTACGCCGCCGCCACGTTGTGCGAAGCGTCGGGACCCGGACGGACCCAATATCCGAACGCCCTGCGTTAAGTCCGGCAGCCGACAAACAGCCCGCGAGTCGTCATCCATCGGGACGCCGCGCATCCCAACGCTGAAACCTGCGGAACGGAGTTTGCCCTGCCTGAATCCACGACTTCTCGGGTGCCTGGGCGCTTTGCATAAAGCCCCCCAGCACCCCGCGCCGCCGCTGCCGCCCATGCTCAAGACACAGACGGCCACGGCGGTACTGCAGCGATCGCGAATCACCCTCGCCACCACCACCACCACTGCCGCGACCAGCAAGATGTCTACCACCGAGGCCCCTGTGCGTGCCCAGCACCCTCCTCAACCCGCCGAGGCTCCCACCGGCCAGATGGCCGGCCGCCAGCCCATGGGCTACTTTCCCTTGGGTTACAAAGATGCCGCGTATCAATGGGTATGTTGATGTTGACGGCACCTGCACTACTACCTCGAAAAATGCTAACGACACTCACCAGTGGACGAGCGTCACGCCCCCGATGGCCGAGCGCAATGTCCTCTCCCTCGTCCCCTACCTTCGCGAAGCCGTCGACAGCATCGCCAACACCACAGCCTCTACTGCCGCCGCCAAGCCCGACCCCTACGGCACTCGCGTCTGGCGCCGCTCCATGGTCAAGTTGTCCGGCAAGAATCGCGCCCTCAACGAGGTCTGTGTCGAGCGTGTCGGCGAGGAAACCGAGGAGACACTCGTCATGGTCCACGGCTACGGCGCCGGCCTCGGCTTCTTCTATAACAACTTCGAGCCCATTACCCGCGTCCCCGGTATCAAGCTCTACGCCCTCGACATGCTAGGCATGGGCAACTCATCGCGCCCGCCCTTCAAGATCCATGCCCGCGACAAGGAAGCGCAGGTCGTCGAGGCCGAGAATTGGTTCATCGACGCCCTCGAGGAGTGGCGCAAGGCCCGCAAGATCGAGCGCTTCACCCTGCTGGGTCATTCGCTCGGCGGGTACCTCGCCGTCTCTTACGCCGTCAAGTACCCTGGCCATCTGAAGAAGCTGATTCTCGCGTCGCCCGTCGGCATACCCGCAGACCCCTACGCCGTCAGCGCATCCATGCCTGAGCCCGAGGAGTCAACCATGGCGAGCGAGTTCACCCAGGACCAGCAGACCGTCACCGAGCCGGCCTCTAAATCAGCGGCGGTCCAGGACTCCAAAAAGGCCGGTGCTGCCACCACAAACCAGCCAAGACGTCCCCTGCCGAGCTGGTTGGTCTGGCTCTGGGACGCCAACGTTTCCCCCTTCAGCATCGTCCGTATGACCGGGCCCCTTGGCCCGCGCTTCGTCTCTGGGTGGAGCTCCCGCCGCTTCAACCACCTCCCTCCCAACGAAGCCAAGGCACTGCACGACTACTCCTTCTCAATCTTCAAACAGAAAGGCAGCGGCGAGTACGCCCTGGCCTACATCCTCGCGCCCGGCGCCTACGCTCGCCGACCCATGATCAACCGCATCCACGAAGTCGGCCGTCAAGTCATTCCTCAAAAGGATGACGACACTGGCAGTATCAGCGGCAAGTCCGCTGCCGTCAGGGAGACGGGCATTCCCATCGTCTTCATGTACGGCGAAAACGACTGGATGGACGTCGCCGGCGGCCTCGCCGCCGAGCAGAAGCTCAAGGAGGCCAAGGCCAAGGCCCTCCTCCACGGAACCGACGAGGAGAAGCGTCGCGAAAACGGCAGCACGCGCGTCGTCATCATCCCCAAGGCGGGGCACCACTTGTACCTGGACAACCCGGACGATTTCAACAGCGTGCTGCGAGAAGAAGTCGAGGCCACGATGGAGGCCGAGCGACGGATGCGCGCCTCCCAAAGTTAACCGGGCATCGTCATCAATTCATAGCAAAGTTGAGACGATTATGCATGGGCGGTGGACTTCATGAATTCAAAGCGGCGTTTGGCAAAAAGCGGGCATCGGCGGATCATCCAGCAGCATCCCATGGCCAGCCCTTTGGCGGCGGGATGGCGAGAGCATAGAGCGGGCGTTTTGAATCTTATAACAATATTAGAACCAATATCTTTCTGGTCACTAGGTATCCATAATCTACCACACGTTACACCACCGAGAACAGTTCATGCTAGGAAATCGTGTATTGTGCTGTTTGGTTGCAAACACTTCGCATGGAAGCTGTTGTTTCGCACCCACGTAAATCAAGGCGCACGCTAGGATAGGAAAACTCCTGCTGCCAATAACACCCAGCGGCTCTTAGTCGCTCTCCAACCTGCGAATCACGCCTTCGCACCCTGGGAATGTCTTTGCGCTCCGCTCCAAGCCCCAAAGTAGTCTACTCAATCGCGCCTGATGCATCTCCAGGATCCAAGAAGAGACGAGCAGCTGTGCAGGCTTTGCTTTACAGGCTGATAATGTCCACCTCGGAAAAGTCGGGCGGATTCTTGCCGTACACGACACGCACCTTGCTGTCGAGCGCCGTACCCTCGTTGCTAATCCAAATGTGCTCGCTGTACGCCCTCGTCCGCCGGATCTCGTCGTCGCTGACCCCCAGGTCGTCGCGGGGAATCCAGACCGTTGGTCGTCGAGCGCGCAGGGCAGAATGCAGGAACGCGTGTCGCGTCAGCGCGTCTCTCTCCTCGGGCGTCAGATCCTCGATATCGTCATGAATACCGCCGTACAGGGCGTCCCCTATGGCGCGCTGAGCCTCGAGGTCCTTTTGGCGCTGCTGGCGTCGGTACTGCGCGGCCCTGGTGTTGTCGCCGATCTTCTTCAGCTTGCGAAGCTGGTGACCGCCATCCTTCGCCCACGTACCGACTTGTTTACCCCCGCCCTTTGCCCAAGAGCCGACTTGCTTGACAGGATTTCGCAGCTGTCGCCTTTGTGCTTTTTGCTGCGATGGCATCTGCTGCAGCTCAATGTCCTTGTCATCGCCCAGCGGATGATGCGTCTTCTCTCCGATGCTATCTACCTCTCCATCTTCATCATCGTGGGACTCGTCTCGGGTCAAGCCGAATCGAATGTCCTGGGCCCGCTGGAACGCTTCGTCGCGAAGCACCGCTTCGTCCTCGAACGTGATCGGGAGGTTTCTGAAGAGAGGCGAAAACGACATATTGAGGAGTACTTGGTAAACGATTGTTAGGGCCAGGACCACAATCATGATGGTGCCGTGTGTAGTGCAGGTGTGAACTCCTTTGGTATCTACCGTTATGTAGAACAAGCCGGCCATGCAGAGCTCCATGAAGTATATGCCTGTAAATGTCTGATTTATGGCTCGCGGGTAGAGTACGCCGCCGGTGTCCATCTCGAACCTGTTGACGTACAGCATGGAGTACCTCTGGGCGAGCCACAGCAGGCTGAAGGTGATGACGGCAAAGATTGAAATCAAAGGCGCAATAACGCAATAAATCAGACCAATGCAGGCGAAATTGGTGTAGACGGGGAAGAAAGAGCCCCACGTAACCTGGCTCAGCGTGGTATTTCGTGACCACTTGTTTCGCGCTGTGCTGTCAAACATTGGGGCCAGGATGAACCAGCCGAGTAGGGCACCAATCTGGAGCAGAGTACCAGAGCTTGTTGAGAGCGCCTGAAGGACCATGTAGGAGAAGAAATAGTTGGCAGAAGCAGGAAGGTTATTGGCGAGGAGCTCAAGGACCTTTTGAGGTTGGGAAAGCTGGCTAATGTTGTCGACGAACTGATGGAGCGACCGCGCGAAGAACGACGCAATCGACACGATGAGAAAGACTTGAACGAATAGGAAGACGAAGTAGAAGATCTGCACAAACTCTGTCTTCTGAGCGCCTGTTTTGGCACCCTTGAATCCGGCCAAAAGTGTGAGAATGATTGGGACCAGAATGAGGAGAATTGAAAGCATTGCTGCGGGAAGCACACCCGCAATAGCCTTGACGATGGTTCCGGCAGTCTTGTTGTCCTTAAGAAAACTGAGAAACTCGGCATTCTCGATGAGCTTATCCAGCTGGCTCAAAGCCGCCGTCCAAGCCACAGGAATGGCCCATAGGAATATCATGGCAGAAACAATAGCGATGACTATACCCGTTCGAAGCCATTCCTGCCACCAACTCAGTGCCATGTTGTTCCAAACAACGTCCCGGGGAGATATTTCATTCATGCGCGGCGACATCTGCCGCGGTAAATGATGGACAACACTTTGGCAAGCCATCTGTGCCGCGACTTGGTGATTGAACTGAATGAAGGCAGAAGTCATCAGTGGGAACCGTTCTGGGTGTTTTTGGTCGTCTTCGATTTCCAGGTTCAGTCGTGCGAGCTCTTCTCGACACCAGTAGATGGTGTCCACTTTCTTGTTGAAAAGGGGTAGTCCGGGCAACCAAGTAATTCCAAACGGCGACAGGCGACGCGTAGGGCGGTCTTTCTTCCTGAGATATTTCTCCCATTCAGCGGCCCCGTCGTCTTCTCTATACTCGTGATTGTACGCGGTAGGATACTCATGATGGACCTCATCCTCGCCGCCCATGAATGGTAGAGAGCCTTTGATCTTCTGCCACACCGTCTTTTGGCTCTCTGATTGCCTGGCCATGAATTCCTCGGCTTCGGTACCCTGAGGCACTGGAGAGGCGTAGCCACCGGATGGAGGTTTCCAAAATTGCCAAAATTTGGTGTGTTCCTGCACAACCATATCGTCGGCATTTTCGAGTCTTCGGACCGTGTTACCAGCAGCCGCAGGGCGGCTGGTCGTCTTCTGCATCGCTCTGGTCGAGCCTTCCGAGATGCTAGACGCGGGGCGAGATTGGGTGCGCTGTGCTTCTAGTAGCTCTGTAGGGAGCGGAGCTTCATGTTCAGTAACGTCCTGAGTCCTTGTTGAGTCCAAGGGCTGTAGCGTATCGGCCGGCTCGTCCATGGGATTGTTGCTCATGAAACCATTGCTTGTGCCCAGAGTGTCGTTGACCTCGCCGCCAGCCTTAGTAGCAACGTCCTTAAGCCCTTTGCTGACCTTTGAGAACGGGTTTGTGACTCCAGGTATCCTGAAACCGCCAGACTTATTGGGCTCCTCGTCCTCCTGAACCGTGTCCAGGTCGTGTTGGGCATGCCCATGCCCATCGCGCCCGGACTCGTAAACCCCGTCATCTATGGTGTGAGGCACGTCGTGCTGGTTTCCGGCATTCGTTCCCTCGTTGTTGTTAGCTCTCTGAGCCGCGTCCGCATCCTCTTGAGCATCACGCGCGGCCCTTTCCTCCTTGGTGAGCGACTTGAGATGCTGGCTCCTGCGCTTCTTCTTCTCCTGAACATCTCGCTGCTTCAACTGCGCTTTTTTGGCAGCCTTTATCAGGTCTGTCTCGGCAGACTCAAGCATGGAGTGGATCTTGTCTCTGAGTGAAATCTTGTCGAGCAGCTTTGTCAGATCCCGGTTCAACCAAATGTTTCTAACACCACCGGGAAAGACATCGAACAAGCCCATTAGAGCGTCCTCGCTAAGCCACTTTGGAGGAATCGAGTTGACCAGCACAGTAGTAGCCGATGCTCGCAGTCGATGCTCTGCGCTCGTAAGATAGTCTTGTCGAACCTTGATGTACACTCGTAGCTCGAAGAAAAAGACGGCGCAGACCCAAATGACCACCAGAATCGCCATGATGAGATGAGCAGTGTAGCGATCTGTGTGGTCTGGGCTGATATTTGTCCATCCGAGCGTATCAAGACCTGTAGGAGTGCTGTTGGTCGATTGACCGCCATCCTTGACATCGACTTCCTGTCCTAGTCCACCGACATAGTTGATAGGAATGAGTATAGGTATAACAATGGCGCAGATGGGTATAAAGATGACGAGTAGGGTTTTCAGGTAGCGCAGGAAGAAGTAGGCATCCAGGCCGCACTTATTGATGACCTCGCGGTCGCTGTATGCGATTAGGCCTTTAATCATGGCCACGAGGCTACCAGGCGGTGACTCGGTTCTCTCTCGCTCGGGGACCAAGTACGTTTTCGGTTTGCTGGGAAGAAATCAAGGTCAGCGAATAAGTCGTGAATTGAATTTTTGGGGGTACGTACAAGATTCGAGCCAGCTTGTTTCGCAGAAGCATGAACAACGTAAACTGAGCCGCAAAGATGGCCGCAGCGACACCGATGGCGGTGAGGAAACTGACGATTCCCATGCCCTTCGAGTTCTGGGCACTTCCGCTTTGACCTTGGCCATCGTCCCTGCGAGCCAGCGCCGCCGTCGACCGGGCGGACGAGACTGAGAGGGAAACAGGATCGACCAAGGCAGCGTCTGCTGCGATGGTGTCCGCCCACGAGAGGGCGGAGCCGAGTAGAATCGCGGCCATGGCCAGATGCAGGTCGAAGGTTGAAGTGTGCACCGGCTTTAGAACGTCGTCCGCCTCCTTCGTTTCAGGCTTCCGACGACGTCGAGATGGGTCGCAGTACGGAAAGTTGCCCCCGCGGGCAAAGAAAAGGAGGATGCCCCTGAGGCCAAATCAGAAAAGAGACAGCGTGCTGAACAGGCTAAACAAATCCATAGGGAGACAAGAAAATCATGGGGTTGGCAACAAACAAGAATCAGTGGCGCGACAAGTGTGCTTTAATGACTGCGCTGGGCGCTTCGCCCAAGACAGGTTGCGTCAAAGAAGCCATGACCTGGCAGCTTCAAGGTGACTCCAGTGTCGTGATTGGCAGTCGATGCTCTGTTTCGAGTCGACGGGGTGCGGCCAGTGACATCAGAGGCTTCACTGGTGGCAGCCCAGGGGACGTGACCCCTGCCTGCCCTGCTTGGGGTGCGGAATCTGCCCAATGAGAGCAGCCCGGACGGCCTGCCTCGCCTGCAGCTTCAGCGAGCCGCGCCTTTTGGTACCCGCTGGGTCCTCAGTGGTACGCTGGTGCCAGCTGGTAAAATTATATGGCGATAAGCCAGGCGCCTGTCGATGTGTTGGCGTTCTCACTGGGCAACCTGAGGCACAACTTCGAGATCAACTTCGGGTCCAGGAAGCGCTCCAAATTGCCTTCTTCTACATGCATTCTACTGACGAGTCAAAGGCATTATGCTTGGGTTGGTAAACGACCCTCCAGTATGGATAGCTGTTGGTCCCCGCGCTTGCTGCACAGTCCCGTTATCGATTTCGACCCCAGTCACACATGGGTTTGCTGCGTGATTGCGCAGCGCTCTCGCTGTCAAACCGGCTGTTGGCTCCACGGCAAGGAGGCCATCTGCCGTGCGCTCCCTTGCTTCCACGGTGCAGCTGGCAGATCAGTACCCCGCTGCAACCTGGGGTGCTATCCGCAAGACGTGCACGCGACGAACGGCTCTCGGCGAGACTGAAAGACACTGCAGATTGCTGCAAACAACTCGCGCGAGCGAGACGCCGGCAGCACCAACGTCACCCTCACGAGCAAGGTGGTCTCACTCACAACAGATCTGAGACTCAAACAAAGCAGCACCAAACGCCACAGGGATCCAATGCCACCGCAGTTCTTTGTGTTCAGACCATCAAGTCCAGCAATCATATTACGATGCCCAGTGCGCTCACCGCGGTGTATTACACCAATGCAAAACAGGGTCTTGGATGTAGATTTCAAATTTATCAGACGCTCCTCCGAACCTTTCATATCAAGTGGTGCTACAATGTGAAGCATGAGCCTATCACATGGAAGCAATCAGATACCACTCGACTCTATGACAACACTTGGTATTCGAACATTGCAAATACTTGTACAAATGAGAAGCCTTGCATGAAAGCGACAGCATGCTCGCAGGTATGTGCTGCAGAGCCACAACGCCCCTGACTCCCGAACAACCAGAACAAAGCCCCCTATTATCTCCGTTCCTTCAACGCCAAAGAAGCAAAGCCCCGCCGCCGGAGTTCCAGCAAGCACAACAAACACCTGGAAGCTCGCCAACGGCCTGTCAGAAATCCTTCAATATCAGAACGCATTCGTTCGCTGCCGGATTGTGTTTGACTTGGTTTTCAGCCCTTGAGCACCAATCCGGAGACGACTCCTTTAGCATGTCAGCGGCCAACGTTCCACACAAGGCAGCTCCAACGAACTTACAGGTGACTTATGCAGTTTAGAAAAGAAGGTCCAAGCAGCAACAACACGCCAGGCCAGCCAGCAAACCCTCCATCAATCCAGGCTTTCTCTGGTCTCTCTGCTGGGGATAATAGCCGGGCCCCGAGGGATACTGGCCCTGTGGTCCGTAGTAGCCCTGCTGAGGTGGATACGGGCCCTGGCCAGATGGAAATGGCCCTGGCTGCTGCTGGTTGTAATAACCCATCTGAGGCCCTGGCTGATAGTAGCCTTGCTGTTGCTGAGGCCCCGATTGATAGTAGCCTTGCTGCTGCGGCGGCTGCTGGTAGTAATTTTGCTGGCCCTGGGGATAGTAGCTCGATTGGCCCTGCTGATCCCTCTGGCCCTGCTGGTCCTGCTGGTAGGGATTGGAAGAGCTGGCGCCGTAGGCGGGCTTCGGCGCCTGAGGTGGTTGGGGCGCATGCCCATACGCCGGTGGAGGCTCGTCGCCTTTGTTGGCCATGTTGATGGGCTTCGGCTTCGCGGTGGTGGTAAGAAAGGTTCGGTGTCCGCAGAGATTGCAATCTGGCGATTGGTGTTCGATGCAGAAGGAGAGGAAGGAGAACCTAGGAAGTCGCGCGGGTTGAGGAGGTCATCGTCGAAACTCTGCGAGTGTCACAGGACGCTTCGGCGGCACGGACGGGGCCAATGTGGCCGCTTCCGATTACGCGGTGGCCAGATAGATTACGTGGAAGTATGGCGCAAACGTCGCTTGCTGCGCCACCCTTGGCTGGGCGAGCGCGGAGGATCGAAGCCGCTTGAGCCAAGCTCGTATATAAGTCCGGAGTACGGAGTACCTAGGTTAAGGTTGGCTTGTTCCGTCGCCCGCAGTTTGGATAAGAATGTTTCCCTCAACAGCGCATCAAGCTGGGTTATGTGTCTTGCCTCAAGGGAGCTCAAAAGTCTAATACTGCAGGGCGGAACCTGAAGCTGTCTTTGCGCCACAAGTGACTGATGGCGTCTGCTTCACATGACACGGGGGGAAACACAACGATAGCCCGCCAAAAGTAGCTTTTCAGAATTACAGAAGACGACATACAGGAATTAATTTAGGAGACAGTCGCAGCAATGCATTTCCATCATTGTCACCATTCTACTTCAAAGTGCGGATAGGCCGATTTTGTATGTTCCGGCGTCCAGTTGGACGTGGCTTGAAGAGGGACGCTAGGTGCACGTGACTCGATGTCAGCCACATTCAATGTGGCTACTGTCTTGCCCCACGCCTCCTCGCATCGCACATCGAAAAAGTGTGAAATTCAGCGAACGACGAGAAACCCCACGATCACGATCCAGGCGCCCCCCGACCTCGTTCACGGTACTGCAGCGAGTAAAGACAGAGCAAGCAGACGAGAAGGAGAGGTGTCCGAATACACCACTTTCATCATGGCTACCACCGCGCCGCCCAAGCCCAAGTGAGCAGTTGTCCTCCACCACGAGAGTGAGTTGCGTGGCTAACCCCACCATCAAAAAGGCATGACTGGGCCGACGACGACGAGAACGAGGAGACAAGCACCGACCTCCCGCCGCCCCAAACCATCTCCAACAAGGATGGCACCAAGACTACCATCACCTACCGCTACAATGACGAAGGCCAAAAAGTAAAGACGACGCGCCGCGTCCGCTGGGTCACGCACACCGAGACGGTCAACCCGCGCGTTGCCGACCGCAAGACTTGGGGCAAGTTCGGCCAGAGCGCAAAGGACGCCCCCGGCCCGGCTCACGACACGACGACCGTTGGCGAGAACATCATCTTCCGACCCAGCATCAACTGGCGCAAGGATGCCAAGGACGAGGAGAAGGACCCGAACGCGCAGTCGATGAAGGACAAGCTGAAGGACAAGAAGGTCAAGTGCCGTATTTGCAACGGCGAACATTTCACGGCCAGGTGTCCTTACAAGGACACGATGGCGCCCATCGGCGAGGGTGGCGGCAGCGCGGATGTCGCCGCGGGCATGGCCGACGAGAACGTCGGAGCCGCGGGAGCTGGAAAGAAGGGATCCTACGTGCCTCCGGCGATGCGTGCAGGCGCCGCGGGAGCTGCAGCCGGAGAGCGGATGGGAGGAAAGTTTGGCGAGCGGGACGACCTGGCGACGCTGCGCGTCACCAACGTGAGTTGCAGCGACCGTCCAGCATTAGTGCACAGGCTAACGACCTTTCCCAGGTTTCCGAGATGGCCGAAGAGGGCGAGCTGCGGGATATGTTCGAGCGCTTCGGACGAGTCACCAGAGTATTCCTTGCCAAGGATCGGGAAACTGGCATGGCCAAGGGATTCGCCTTCATCAGCTTCGCGGACCGCAGCGATGCCGTCAAGGCTTGCGACAAGATGGATGGATATGGTTTCAAGCATCTCATTCTCAGGGTCGAGTTTGCCAAGAAGGCTGCGTAGGCTGGTTCTCGTATTTCGTCATAAGGTTATTTAAGGGCACGGATGATGCATTTACGGCTGTGAGCTGGTTATGTGGAGAGTGCTTCAGAACGATACTGGCGGCGCCATTGTGAGCGACGCTCTTGGGTGTCTTGAATGGATCTCTTTTGTGGACGATGGCTTGCGTCAAGCTCTGGGCCTGAAGCTAACAATGTCCGGCCCTTGAGCCAGCAGGTTCGACAGGGACCGGACTTGTCGCGCAGCTAAGGCAGGCAAATCACATGCTTGTGAGTCTGCAATAGAGGGCCGGCGTCATTTGGCAGCGTCCTTGTACGGTGGCCGAGCCACATCGTAGCCGGCATTCCACTTCAGGTTAACCTAGCCGACACGTACCTTGGCTACTCGGTGGTCGCCTGACGGTCTATGCCGTGTCCGCTGGGGCAATTGAAAGCCCGCAGGTGTGATCCAATGCATGCTGCGTGTCCAGTGTGTGTCAGTTTTGTGATTAAAGCCTCAACAGGAAGAAGTGCCTTCTTTCGAGGGAGTTCCCCGCTACAGATTGTTGGGACGGACGTTAGTGGACCATTCTCGAATACCCATGCTGGCTGCGCCGCGAGTGGGTTCTTCTGACAGAGTACGGAGTACGAAGTACAAGGCTGTCCGTACGTACGTCTGACGAAGGCGCTCAAAGACTCAACACTGGGAACGTGGCCCTCGCCGGGTTGCGGCGGCAGCTTGCAGAGCCCTCGATCGGAAGGAGTTGGTTGCAGCAGTCAATATGAGCATCTCGGGACGACGCGGGCGTGCTCGACCAACGGGGAGTACGGTTGAGTTAGTCGCGCATCCAAGCCTCGAGCCGGTGATAGCCTAGCCACTCACAGAGCGCTGCGAGCTGCTGTCGCCGGGTGCAGCACGACGTCGCCGTGCAGCGTGGCTACAGGCTGGGAGCGTGACCTGGCGGGCATGCTGTGCCACTAATGCGGTGGAGGCTCCCTCCCCGCGCTAGCTCCAAGACGTCCATCCGTCCGCCCAATGCCTCGACCCTGCCCATTCCAGCACCCTGCCAGGAAGCAAGACGGGAGCCCAGCAAATAATACGACGGCGACAGGCACATGTCAACACCTGCTCGTCGAGGAATGAATTCTACGCTGCGAACGCAACGACATTGACGCCGCTGCGCTGCAACCCTCCCTGGGTTACCAGCTCTGGACACTTAACCTCGTCTGCCGAGTAACGAAAGTTAGCTTGGTGACGCTTGGTTTCCAACCTTACGGAGTACCTTACTTCACGCCTGCTTCACGTCGACCGCCATTGGGGCACGCGAGCTGCTGCCCTTCTCCCCACAGCGCCAACCCGATTCCCGCAGTTGGCTTCGAGGCCCCATGGAGCGCAATACATAATCGAGCCCACTTTCCGCGCCATTGGTCTCGAACTCGCCGACCCTCGACTCTCTCCCTCTTCATCGACTCGCTTTGGCTTTCAACAGAGCCCATTTCGACGTCGTCCTCGTCGCCGCCGCCGCCATGAGCACTGCCGGTGAAGTTCCGTCCGACGCCGCCGAGCTGCGCCAGCGGCAGACTGGGGGGCAGTCGTTGCATGCCGTGCAGGGCATCAACTCCAAGCATGCCGCCTCGGAGGGCAACCTGCCCCTCGATCCACCGCCGGAGCAGGAGAATGCGAAGAAGAAGAAGAAGACGTTTGGCCGGACGCCAGACGGCACAGGTGCGTCATTGGCTGAGCTGCATCAGGCATATGCACGGCTAGGTAGCTAACAAGATCCTCCACCCACAGTCTTCGTTGTGCCCACTACCCATGACATGGTATCTCAACTCCTTGACCCTCGACAGCCCAAGAACCTCTCCGATGTGGTCGTTTTGGGGATTCTCGCGCTGCACATCCTGCTCGCCTATGCACTCCCTGCTGGTTGGAAGCGGCCCATCTTCGCCCTCATCTTCCTCTGCTGGAGGGCGGCCTACAACATCGGCATCGGCGTCCTGCTGCATATTCAGTCTAACCATCGCCGACTCATTACTTGGGCCCGACGCTGGAAGCTGTTCGAGGATCCGAAAACGGGCAAGAACCCGCGGCCATGGCTGTTCCACCTCCTCAAGCGCGAGCTCGAAGCCAAAATCACCGAGGACTACGAATTCGAAAAGGCACCTGTCGAGTACAACACGTGGCTGGTCTTCCGAAGGGTCGTGGACTTGATCCTAATGTGTGATTTCATGTCGTATTGCCTCTTCGCCATCGTCTGCGGCCATACGCCCGCTGGTGAGGGCAGCGTCATGGGCATCGCCCGATGGTCGCTTGGCGTCGCCCTTGTCGGCTTCAACCTATGGGTCAAGCTGGACGCCCACCGCGTCGTCAAGGACTTCGCCTGGTACTGGGGTGACTTTTTCTATCTCGTCGACCAGGACTTGACGTTCGACGGCGTGTTTGAGATGGCACCGCATCCGATGTACTCGATTGGCTACGCTGGCTACTACGGCATCTCCATGATGGCTGCTAGCTACGAGGTCCTCTTCATCTCCATTGTCGCCCACCTCGCTCAGTTCGCGTTCCTCGTGACCGTGGAGAACCCTCACATCGAAAAGACGTACAACCCTCCGCCGTCACGCAAGGCGGCCCTGGCTCGGAGCCAGAGTGATCCCAGCGTGACTCTCGACTCGCAGGACGACAACTTCTCTGACCGCTCGTCGGTTGCTGCCAACGCGTTTCCCCCTCAAGAGTCGCCCGCGGCGGTGCATGACATGGTGGGCTTCGGCAACATGGACTTGTTCCGCGTGCCTGACACTGTTGTCGTCATTCTGCCTGTGTACGTAGCAATTCTGACGCTCGTAACGCCGTCGACGCCGCTGTGGCAAGCCGTCTTCGTCGTCCACGCTCTGGCCTGGCGTGTTTGGTACCACCTCGGGCTCGGCATCATTCTGGACCAGCAATCCAAGACCAAGATGTGGACACGGCACTTCCTCAAGTTTGGCGAGAGCGCCGGCGAGGCGTGGCGGCAGTGGAAAGGCATGCACCACATCAGCATGATCATGTGCAACACGGCCTTTGTCGCCGCGTGCTGGAAGATGTACTCGCCTCCGGCGGATTGGGGCTACGGGCTGGTGCTCCTCAAGCACGTCATCGGCGCGTCGCTCGTCGCACTGCAGCTCTGGACGGCATTTAGCGTCTACGACTCGCTCGGCGAGTTTGGCTGGTTCTGCGGCGATTTCTTTTTCGATCAGGAGGCTAAGCTCACTTATACGTCCATCTATCGTTTCCTTAACAACCCGGAGAGGATATTTGGAACGGCGGGCGTCTGGGGTGGCGCTCTCATCACGTGGAGTAGGTCCATCTTCATCATGGCCATCGTCACGCAGATTTTGTCTCTTTTCTACCTTTCTTTCATTGAGCGACCGCACATGCAAAAGGTCTATGGCAGAAGCCTGAGGCGGGAGGCCGGTCTCACCAAGTTCATCAAGCGTTCGCTACCTCCGCCCGTCAAAGGCTGGCAGGAGAGCATGGACAAGGTGCTCGACGGGACGACGCACTTTGTCGAGGACTTCCTGGAAACGGCACGGCCCAAATTCGCGTCGGGCGTCAAGACCATTGTGCGCGATACTTCGGCTCTCTTCAACATGGCACCGGCTCGGCTCACGATAACGAGGATCGCGCCGGACTTGGCCGGTCTGGATCCCAAGGACTACTCGCTGTCAGTTGATGGCGCCGTCTCCGTGCACGCGTCCTCGCGAGACCGAGCGACAGGCAAGGAGAGCTTGACGGGCAGGTTTCCAAAGGCGGTCAAGACCATGATCTATGAGTATGGCGCGCCCCTGAAGGTCAAGTGGCGAGCTCCGGCAAATCACAGCAAGAAGGACTGGATCGGCCTGTACATGGTCACGGATAACCGCTCCAGAGATGGGACGGAGGTATCATCTCTCGGCCGCTGGGCGCCGACTACTGCCGGGAGCTACGATTCGTTGACGGCAGACAGCAGTATCGTCACGCCGGAGCATAGCCTGCCAAAGACGGACCCATCCGAGCCTGACATGGTAGAGGGCGAGGTGATCTTCCAGGGAGACAAGCTGTGGTGGACGCAAGGAGTGTTCGAGTTCCGCTACCACCACGACGGCAACCACAACGTAATGGCACTCTCAGAGCCGTTTGAGATTCACATTGGACAGTTTGCCGAAGACGATGTTGACGTAGACTCCAAGGGCATGTACGTCTCGGCGGTCGAGTCTGCTGTTCTGCCGGTCATCCAGAACTGCCTGGACCGAGACCCAGACATCGCGCCAAGCACGGTCGATGAGTCGTTTGGCAGCCACGTGGAGCGTGACAGCAAGTACTCGAGGAGGATTGTGTACGCCATCCGCGAGATGTTTGGCATCGAGTTTGCGCCAGCCGTTGTGCTTGCAGACCGCAACGTGAGGAAACTTGCGTGGAGGATCTGCAATGCCAAGGCGGTCTTGGTAAGTGAAGTCTCACCTCTTGCCGGTACTGAATCTGACATCAACAGGCCCCCTACAGCATGTCCCACTCCAAGGGCACGACGACGCCTGCTGCCCTCGACTTTGCGGATGAAAAGGCGTGAGGTGAGGGCGTGCAGTAGGAAGGGGGTGTGAACGGATTTGGGTTTCAAAACGGAGGGTAGCGAACGGTGTGTGACTTTCAATGGGGAATTGTGATGGTCTACAACTAAAAGGAGGATTGATACAATTGGAAGATACCACTTATTAGTAACGGAAAGGTCTTAAGGATGAGCCGATGTACGTAGCCTTGACGAGGGTCATGTTCGCTCTGGCATTGAGGGATTGCTTTCGTAGATGGAGAGGATGTGCATCCGCGCATCGACAGCAGCAGCCGCGATGTGATACATACTTGGTAGATGCTGCCGATCTATGGACACTTGTCGATGGCAAGTCGCATGCCTTGGGTGGGGTGAGCGAGCCGATGACGCTAAGCCCCCACGATGCCCCCACGAGCCATCACACATTCTCCAGAGGGCTTGGTCGCAGAAACAATGCCTGTAGGGCCTCAAGAAACAAGACAGGAATTGAGGACTTTCGTTTCTGAAGGAAGGCATTGGACCAGGTGCTCTTTTTCTCCCTGCTGCAAGCCTAAGCGCGGAGGCCCCTTCCACATCAGAAACAGGCGTAGTCGCGTGTAAAATGGTCCCCATCGAATCAATCAAGCCTCCATGCGGCCGCCCACGGACCCCACCGAGCTACGACCAGCGACCGAGTGGGCAATGGCCGCTTCCCCGGCCGGGCCTGTTGAAACGAGCGGCCGGGCCCGGGGGCCAATTGGTATTCTGTCGTACAGGAGAGCACGTTGCCTGACCCAACGCCTCAATGTTTGGTTCCAGCAAGTTACACGGGACTCGATGGCTTGGCCAGCTCTGTGTCAGACTTAGCGTCTGCGCTGCAAACGCCTGCGGGCAATTGGCAGGTGAGGCGACGGCGTTCGCTTGGGGCCAAGCTTCGGCATTGCTACGTTACCCGGCGCTGCATTGATTCCATGCCGGGCGCGCTGGCCGGGGCGTGTACTGGTGGCATTTAGACGACGGCAGGGTTTAAGGTAATGGGTGTCGTGGTTGCAATGATTCAGTGGCTTTTGATTGTCGGTCCGTGTGTGTAAGTTGACCTGCCTACGTGGGGTCGCGAATGGGACGCGCCCTGGGGTCAATGCCATGCCCTTGAAAACATACATTAGAAGGCTCATCATCCTCTTCTCCATCGTCCCCGGCTACTCGGATCCTACATTTTCTCCTACATTGACGTACGTACTCACATTCCTTTCTGCCATGCTCAGCTCATTGTTCGCCAGCGGCGTCGTCTCCTCCCTGCTGTGGAGCGGAGCCCACGCCTCATCCAATGCCACGATGCTCTACGTCTCCTCGTACAGCGGCGAGGTCACGACGCTCGACATTTCCACCTGCGACTCGTCGTCGTCGTCGGCCGCAGCCGGCGTGCCCAAACTCAAGTTCCTGTCGTCGACGAACGGCTGCGCGAACAGCCCATCGTGGCTAACGCTGGACCACGACCGGTCGACGCTCTTCTGCATCGACGAGGAAGTGCAGTCGACCGGCGGCTCGTTGTCTTCATTCGAGACGAATGCTAATGGGTCCCTGCACATGCTGAACAGGGTGCTCACGCTGGGGGGGCCGGTGAGCGGCGCGCTGTACGGGCCTCGGAACGGCGGCCTGGCCCTTGCTCATTAGTGAGTTCATGTTGGCGCGGCGAATGCTCTGGTATGGGATGAGACTAATGTTCGGCCTCAGCGGCGGCTCTGCCTTTTCCACATATGACATCTCCAACCCGTCCAAGATTGAACCCGTACAGGCGGAGACGTTCAACTTCACCAAGCCGCCCGCGGACCCAGCCCGCCAGAATGCGCCGCACCCGCACCAAGCCGTTGTCGACCCTATGGGCAAGTTCATCGTCGTGCCGGACCTGGGCACCGACGAGGTCCGGCTCTTCGCTATTAATAGCGGAAAGCTGACGGTGGAGGAGCTGACGCCCGTGGCCACGGCTCCCGGGAGCGGGCCGCGGCACGCCGCCTTTGTGGTCAAGGGCGGCCAGACCTTCATGTACCTCGTCACGGAGCTGGCGAGCACCATCATCGGGTTCCGCGTCACGTATCCCGCCGACTCTATCAAGCTCGAGGAGCTGTGGACGATTGGCGCGCACGGCAAGGACAAGCCGGTGCCCAAGACGGCGTATGCCTCTGAGATTGTCATTTCGGTATGTCTCACTTCCGCGTTTCCTCGGCCAATATCTAACGTGAGGCAGCCCGACGGCAACTTCGCCATCGTGTCGTCTCGCAACGAGAATACCTTCACCCTCCCCAACTTCGACGCCGGCAACAGCACCGCCATCCCGTCGGATCCCATCATCAACTTCCGCATCGACGCAACCACGGGCGCTCTCGACGCGATCGAAGAGGTTCCCGCCGGCGGGCGCTACCCGCGCCAGTTCTCGATGAACAAGGACGGCACGTTCATCGCCGTGGGGCTGCAAAACGACGGCCGCGTCGTGCTCATCAAGCGAGATAGTAAGACGGGCAAGCTGGGCGACTTTGCGGGCTATGCGGAGCTCACAGGCCAGATTACCTCGGTCATTTTCAACGAGTGACGTTGACTAGCAGTGATGGCAACTCGGGCCGCAGTTGGATCGATTATCTAGATGTGTCTTTCAATCAGTCTCACAAGGAGTTGCCTCTGGCCTCCCGAGACAGTATTAGGCCCGGCTGAGGAACGTGGCGCCGCCTCGGCCGGCGGACCGTCAGTGGGTGGGCAGCCTAGAATCCCGCAAAAATGCTTCCATGGCCAGTCTGGACTCGACGGTGGACTGAGGACTGCATGGCTTCGGGCATGCATGGGCGCTGCTGGCCGTGGCGTGCGGCTGAGCCTGAGGTTGGCTGTCGCGTCGCTGGAGGATAGATCAGCCCCAGCGAAGCACCGAATAGGCAAATAAACACTGGACTTGGCGTTCTAGAACAGGCACATTGCTTCCCAGGTCTGGCGGTCGGTTCGGCACCGACCGGCTGACCCCGTTCCCAGACACGCAGCGGGCGTAGCGTGGCGGGCGTGGACTCCACGAGACGACCCCGGTCGTTCGCGCTGCACGTCGTCGAATGCGACAGGGCCAGACTTCGTGCATGCTTCGCGGGCTCAAGCAACAAGGTACCATCGCTTGTGTGGGCCTTTTGCACGCTCCCGAGTGTTGGGATTGTGTCTAATATGCAGTCGCCGCGGTGGGCGCCTCGCAGACTGATACCATATTAGGCTAATAGCACTGCCAGGCTCACTGGGCTCTTACTGCTGACAGCCTGACATCAAGCTCCTCGGCTGAGCTCTCCGAAGCCAGACGCAACCTCAGCACGGCGCATCCGCAGCATCGAGCTCGCTCAGCACCGCCTCGCCATCCCTCGTTTGCCCTCTGCATGCTGTCGTGAGCCAGTGTCTGGACGGAGTGGCACAGCATTGAGCTCGTCGTCCACGATACTCGAGCCTCACCGCAATGCTGAAGCAGGCTGACTTGCCTGTCATCATCCTCTGCGACGTACTCAAAGTCGAAGGCTCGCCGCCCGAGCCCCTTCCTAGTTCCCATGCCAGTCCAAAATGGGCCCCAGACCGCCGGCATGAAGGCCCCGTCCAGCAAGCGCACCTCGAGCTCGAGTCACGACGCCGCTGGGAGAGCGAGCCTCATCTCGCAGTCCTCCGACGCGGGCTCAAGCAGCCAGGTCTCCGGCGACGATGGCTTCCTAAATCCGCTCAAGAGGAGGCTCCTCGACCCTGGCATCGACTATCCTCGCCGGAGAGCCACCATTGCTGTACTATGCGCTCCGCCGTCCCCAGCTCGATGGGGTTACCTACTGACCAAGCCTGCAGTGTGAGGTCTGTCGATCGAGAAAGTCTCGCTGTGATGGCACCAAGCCAAAGTGCAAGCTCTGCACCGAGCTCGGCGCCGAGTGTGTCTATCGCGAGCCGGGCGTCAAGCTGGACGCCGGCGACAAGCTCATCCTCGAACAGCTCAACCGCATCGAGGGGCTCCTGCAGATGAACATCAGCAGCCACGCCAACCAAACCTCGCCCTCATTGAGCAACGGCACCGGCCTCAGTGGCGACAATGGTCTCATGGCCGGCTCTTCTAACATCACCAGCGCGATGCCCAACGGCGGCTTCGGCACGTGGACCAGCGGTCCCCCGGGGACCAACATCTCCACCATGCCAAAGAGTCACACCAACGCAACCCTACATCTGCTGCATTGGCCGCTTATACGCGACCTGGTGTCTCGGCCGTACGATCCACAAATATTGCTCCAGCTCGAGATGGCCCGCGAACCTCTGCATTCCCTCACGAAAACGCCCTGCGTGGATCTATCCAACACGCAAGCCTACATAGAGGCGTACTTTGAGAGGGTAAACGTGTGGTATGCGTGCGTTAACCCATATACATGGAGGTCCCAGTACCGCACGGCCCTCTCTAACGGCTTCCGAGAGGGCCCGGAAAGCTGCATTGTGCTGCTCGTGCTCGCCCTCGGCGAGGCGAGCCTGCGCGGTAGCATCTCAAGGATCGTGCCCCGGGAGGATCCGCCAGGCCTGCAATACTTTACCGCGGCCTGGTCTCTCCTTCCAGGCATGTTGACCACGAACAACGTCCTTGCGGCGCAATGTCACCTTCTCGCAGCGGCCTACCTATTCTACCTCGTCCGGCCCCTGGAGGCTTGGAACCTGCTCTGCACGACCAGCACGAAGCTGCAGCTTCTCCTAATGGCGCCGAACCGAATTCCCCCACAGCAGCGGGAGCTCGTAGAGCGCATCTACTGGAACGCGCTGCTATTCGAGAGCGACCTGCTGGCTGAGTTGGATCTGCCACACTCGGGAGTCGTGCAGTTTGAGGAAAACGTGGGGCTGCCGGGGGGCTTCGAGGGCGACGAGCAGGAGCAGCCCGTTGGGCGCGATGAGCTGTGGTATTTTCTCGCCGATATTGCGCTGCGGCGGCTGCTGAACCGGGTCAGCCAGTTGCTATACTCCAAGGATTCCGTGTCGTCCACAAGCAGCCTGGAGCCGGTGGTTGCAGAGCTCGACTACCAGCTCACACAGTGGTACGAGAGCCTTCCGCTGGCGCTGCAATTTCCCTTCACGCGGACCGCGCTGCAAGATCCGGTCCAAGCCGTTCTTCGTCTACGCTTCTATGCTAGTCGGACCATCATCTACCGGCCGTACATCCTCGCCGTGTTGGAGAACGAACAGGCCGTGTTGGATCCCTCGGTGCGTGACTGCTGCCACAAGTGCCTCGAATCATCCATTCGACAGCTTGAGCACATATCCGAGCAGTAAGTTGCAGTTCCTACACCGGCAGCATATATGGCTAACACGGTGCGTAGTCAAGCAGGCCACATGCCCTACATCTGGCAGGCCGCCCTGTCCATGGTATCGCAGGCGCTCCTCATCATGGGCGCTTCCATGTCACCGTCCCTGCGGAGCATCCTCCTCGTTCTGCTGCCGCACCGCGATGCGCTAGACGGAATCATCAACGAGGTCATCGTCGAGGTCGAGCGCTACGCCTCATTGGCCCCGAGCCTGAAGCTCGCGGCGGAGATTGTCAAGGAAGCAGAGTCCAGGAGGCAGATGTATCTCGCCGGCTGAGAGGTGTCTCTTTCGCAACAATGCTCATTGAATGACGATTCCCAGAGGAGCGAGCCGTATCGGAAACGGTCAGATCGCATGTGGCTGGTCGGACCCGAGCAGACGTACAGGCACGACTCGTGACTGAGCCTGTGTCTCTCAAGAGCTTAAAGTCCAGAGGCTCAACCCAAGAGGCCACAGGCGAAAGGCAAAAAATGGGGTCAAGCTCAGCATATACCGGCCTCATCAATATCTTGGAGCTTGGCGTGCGAAAGAGGGGAGCGTCGAATCACGCTTCATCATGGAGCCAGATTCGAGACCCCATATGCGATGGGTGCGTCCTAATACTATAATCATACTCGCAACTGATCAACATCTTGGATTCGAGAATCCATTCTTCGCCTGCGCTCACTGGTCGTTGAAAAAAAGAAACTGCTCTCTGCTCTCCTCACCGTGGGTCGAAGTGGATCAGTACGAAGAAAGCATTGAGCGGGGTCCAAGGATTGTTCCATGGTGAACCAAGTCAGAATACAAAAAGGCCTAGTCAAGGGGGTCTAGGCCTCGTTCTTGTCAAGGGCATGTTGGCCTTATTTGGGCCGTCGTGGCCACTCTTGCGTTTCAGCGTTGGGGGAGCTAAGCTCCCGAGATTGTTTTCAAGCTTGCAGCAAGCGTTCACTTGGAAACATGGCTCTATTAGAATAGAAGTATAGAATGCGATGCCGTCTAATATAATATGGTATGTACATCAAGACCTCCCCGCAGCTTGATCTCGAACCGCCTTCCCCTCCTGTCCGCTGGGACTCTTGCTTCGTCCCCTCGCCCCCTTCCCCACAATCTTCTCCGCCCAGTTCCACGATGACGGGCTCAGCGGCGCTGTATGGCCCTCCTTGTGCTGGTGCTGTCGCTGCTTGTGCTCCTTTGCGTGGGCGTCCCCAACGTCGACGTCGCTCTCGTTATCGCTGTCCGCCCAGTCGCGATCGCTCCAGGTCACCGAGTCGGCCCTGTCCGGCATGGCGATGCGCGGCGTGCTGTGCGCGCTGTGCGTGCTGTGCGCGGTCGACAAGAGGTCACTATCTTGCGGCTTAGGCAGGTCGGGCACCTCGTCGAGGGCCTCGCGAGTCTCGCTATCGTTACGCGCGGCGTCACCGCTAGCGCTGGCCACGTCGGGGCTGCTGGACGAAGGGGCGACCTTTGTCTCGCCGCCGTGCTCGTCGGGGGGCTGATTCATGGGGAGGGCACGTTCCCCGAGGTTCTCATCCTCGTTCCGCATGCGCGCCGTAGCAGAGTCGCTAAAGTGGGCGTCCACCAGGTGCTTTACGACCGGCCAGCCGAAGGCGTTGACGAACATGCGCCGCACAAAGATGTTGTTGTGCGCGTCGGGCTCCAGCTTGACGAGGACCTTGCGCCATGACAGGTCTCTGTGGTAGCCCCGCGCAATCTTCTCCTCGACGCGCATGCTGGACCCGTCCACTACTTCTTCGGGGTATTTGTCGGGACTTAGGTTGGCAGTGTCATCATGGTCCTTGGTCGAGTTCATGGAATCTTCGTGGTTGACGGACAGATTGGGCGACGACGACCCACTGCTCGCGCCCGCGGACGGCTGTGAACCAGACAAGGCTCTGTTAGCAGTCTTGCGGCGGACCAGCGTGGATGGACGTTTCTTCATGGGAGGCGGCGGGATGTCTGTGGGATGATAGACCCGATCGTGGAAGATTGCCCGTGGTCGTTTCGTAGGGTCGACGATGTACTCCACGGCAGGCACGGTTGGGTTGAGGAGATCGCCCGCCGACTCGAAGAACGTCGTCTTTGGCGGTGCCATCAGGCTATCAGGATCTTCTTCCAGCTCGTTACCAGAGGTCGCTTGGAAGGGTTTGTTTGGCTCCTCTGATGTAGGGCTGGCTGCGCCACTCGACGCTTGGTCGAGAGGCATTGTCTGACCCCTGCGCAGAATCTTCCTCTGTTTCTGCGAGATGGGCTGTTCCTTCGGCGGCTCGTTGCTTCTAAACAGGTCAAAGAAGCCGGCTAGCGGGCTGTTGAGCTTGCTCATGTTGGGTGAACGAGTGCCGTCCTCGGTATACGGCGTGGACACGGACCGAAGGCTGGCCTTGTCATCCTCAAGCACGGCATCGTCAGACGGCTGAGGAACCTGACGCATGGACTCCCGCGGCGTCGTTGTCCCCGAGTCGGACGGCTGCTCGTCGTTGGGCATCGACTTTTGACGATTGCTTATGATGTTTGTGCCCGTCAGCTCCGCCCATCCAAACCCAACGACTGTCTCGACGAGTCCAGCGTCTCTTCGCGCCTTTTCGACACGTCCCAGTCCCTGCCAATCCAGGAAGAGCAGGCAGCTTGTGCGGAGCGGGACGATGCCGTCATTCACAACGTTGGAGTAAACAGTCCGATTTCTGAACTTCTTCAACGCCGTGTGCGCTGGGCCCGTGGGGAGGATCCGCAACAGGGGTTTAGACTCTGGTTGCGTCTCCCCGTACACTTTCTTGTGCGCCGACTCGCCCAGGTTGCTGACGAGGGCTCCCCAGCCGCTGCGGGCAATGGTCGGCGCCCTCCATGTCAACCCCAGATCTTTACCCGTCCTCCCCACAAGGCCAAAGTCGAGTGCGAATTTGACGTATAGCGGATTCTCGTTGCTGAGCCCTAGAAAGGGAGTTGCAAGCGTGATGAAGTTGATGGGCTTGATGAGGTCGAAGAATTGGGGAGAGTGCTTCTGGATATATGCGACGGCATAAGTCTGCACCAGTCCTCCGAGCGAGTGAGCAACAAAACTGATGCTGGTAATTTTGTATGGCCGCTCGTGCTTCCTGCGACGCGCTTTGTCCAGGTCGACTTGGATCTTGCTGTGATTGTGCGCCTTTTGCAAGTCAGCATCTTTGTGATGATGGTGTTCTCCATTGATGCCTTCGGCAATGCCATCTCCGGAGCCTTTAAGAATAGGGAGATATGGCTGGTCGGGGTAAGTCATGGAGAGCACATATCTCGCCAGCCTCTTGCCGAGATACTTAATTCCCTTTTCCGTTTTGGTGGCGTTTCCTGAGTATCCGCGCACCATGACCTCCTCGTCTTCATCATCATCAGTGTCATCGTGTTTCGAACCACTTGAACCGGGGTCCTGTTCATCGGCCTTGACGGGCCCGCCTTCGGGGTCGGGCCGCGAAGAGGTTGATCGTCCTCTCGATTTCCGCTCCTTGGCCCGCCTAGCCTTGGCGTCGATCTTGGCCTGCTTGGCGGCAGCATCGATGCTCTCCTTCATGAAGAGCATATCGGCTCCAAGGTTGCTGTGCAGTCCGTGCGTCAGGACCACCAGGTGGACCTTCTTTTGTTTCTTTGGCATTTTGGTCTCTTCGGTCTCTTTATCGCCCGTCTCGACCACACTTTCCACCGGTACGTCCGCTCCCTTGCCATGCTGAGCACGCTCTATGCCGGCGTCGTCCCAGCAAGGCAACCTAGGCGTGTTCCAGAGCGTTGCCGTATCCTCCACCTTGACGTGCACGGCTCGCGAAAAGACGCCCTTGGGCTGCGCCGGATGGTGGCCGTCCTTGGCCCCGATGCTCTGCTGGTAGTCGCTGATCCTACCCGGCTGCGGAACGTGGCTCTGGTTGCCTACGACGGGTAGCGACTGGCTCAGATTGAGCGACTTGTGGTCGCGCGCAACGACGACCTCGTAGCCTACGGCAGCCGACGTGGAGAAGATGACTTGGGACGATACCTCAATCACCCAGCTCGCGCACTCGTCATCGTGCTCAGCAGACTTCCCGAAACCGCCGTGGCGACCGGTGCCCGCGGCCTGGCGAATATCGTCCGGGACGGTGAGCTCGCACTCCCAGGAGCCACCGGCCTTGAGCATGGGCTCGAACTCGGGGACGCCATAGCGGCGCGGGTTGTCGAACTTCTCGTTGGGGCTGAAGGTCGAGGGGTACGCCGAGACGGACAGGGTGTAGGGCCCGTGAACGAAGGCGGCGCGCAGGGCGATGGTCGAGGTGTTGCGAATGCGCACGAAGAGCTTCTCGGGCGAGGGCAGGATGCGGTCCTGCGAGGGCGTGTAGGTGAGGGTGTAGCGGACGACCTCGCCTATCTTGACGCTGCCGACCTGGTGGAGGAGCAGCATGCTGCTGCTGCCGCTGCCGCCTCAGGGTCTGGGCGGAGCAGGGGTCGCAGGGGCTTTTGGGACGCGTCCGAGACTGTTCGTCACTCGTCGGCCCGGGTTTAGAGTTGCAGAGGGGGCGGTGCAGGCAATGCGATCGAGGTCTGCTATCCACTGCGAACCAGCATTGTCCCGCTCGTGGCTGGTGGTGCCACGGTCCCAGCCTGAGGGGGGAGACTTGATTCGCGTCGGGGAGTAGATGAGAGTAGATGACAGCGATATCTTGGCCGAGCCAAGCAACAGGGCAGGTCGACGAGGATATGAATTAGAAGCCAAGCGATGAGGCAGGATGTTGAGCTGGCGACGGTGGGGAAGCGCTTGCTTGGCACGAGAGGCCGCCACATAACGTATACATAGGTACTCCCCACAAGCCCGATGACGGCACGGCTTACAGGGGTCTTCCGACGGGTCCGGGACCCGAGCCCGCGGCTCAGTTTGCTCCCAGGGGCACAGGCACACTCTCACAGGCACGCGCATCCTCGCAGTCCAATTCTATTATTCGTGTTAATTACTCGATGCGGAGGTTGCATCCGGTCCCCAGGGGCTTGTGCTGACGCCGCTACGCCGAAGTCAGGGAGCATGGTACCCGCTGTCATCACGAGCCGATGCCCGCCTCAATCACGCGACCTCAGGCACCGCCCATGACATGGCCAGCTTGCCGCGGTTCAGCCAGTGTGCGAGCAGAGACAAACGAGGGTTAAGCTCTCCAGACTACTCTCGTCATATCACCTTTCTCCATTCGCTTCAACGCAAATCGACGCCATGTCGACATCACCACCAGTCCAAGACGCCCCCGAAAGTAAATGAGAGGACAAACTAGCCAGACTCGCGTCCAACCTCCAAGGGCACTGTCACGCCCAGGAGTCTGTGGTATGAATGTGCCGTGTATGCACGCTATCCTCCGTGATACAACGGAGCTATGCCAGAATTATAGGTCGTTACTCGTGAGAGGTCATGTCTATCTCTTCCAGTCCAAGGCTCAGAACTCAGGCGAGCTCAGCCGTCGCCTCTCCCTCCGGAAGGCCAGGCTCGACAAAACTCCTCCACTGCGACACCCGGTTCATCCCTTGGCCACCGCGTCTGTTCAGGCCCGCCATATCCGATGATTTGGGCCGCTGCTCTCGCGCGGGCCGTCGTCTGCTCCTCGGGGATTCTACTTCGATCTCGTCTTCATACGCCCGCGACAGGCGCCTACCCATGACGCGCTCCGATCGCGGTGTATGCGTCGCGCCGTCGTACAATTCTTCCTCGATGCTGTGCTGCCGCAACCCGCGCCCCCGTGGCGCCGGCGGAGTGCCCATACTCACGCCGCCAAGATCCGCCGACGGTCCCATTGGTGGTGATCGCATCGGCTGTGGCATGGGTGCCAATCCGGAGCGCACCCCGATGCCTGGCCGAGACTCTGACAGTCGGTCCGCCAGACGGCGCTCCATCGAGTCTCCTCGGCTGCCTCGAGCACGGCTGACATCGACAACGTAGTCGGCACCCCTGTCTACCGTCATTACACGAGGTGGCGGCACCGCTGCCCCAACCCGTCCACCGCGCCTGTAGTCGTCGTTCAGATAGTGTCCTGCCGCGTTTCCGATCCCTCGAACATCGCCAATGCCGCCCATGATATCATGCTCGTCGTAATAATCGTCAGAATACTGCAAAGTCCGGGCCATGTCTGCGTCCCGCTGTTCCTGTAGTCGTCGGAGGAGCATCTCCTCCTGGTAGCCTCCCGGCCGCGGCCGCATCGGCAGCGCCATGTTCGCTGGTTGTTGTCCGTGACCTCGTAGCTCTCCTGGTGCCGGGGGTCCGTCACCGCTGAAGATATCACGCAGATCCCCCCGAATCTGCGGCACGGGAATATTCATGTGCTCAAGAAAATCCCCCCTGTAGTTGCCATTATTGAACCACGGGCAATCGCAGCCCTTCCACTTGACACCGCATATCATACAAAACTCGGCACCGCATCGGCTTCCAGTTCGTCAGCAACGGCGTGCTGCTACGTAGCGCAGCGGTGGAACGGAGCACTTACCACGTCATATGGTTGCAGCCCTCTTTCAACTCAACAATCGCTTTGCAACGGTAGCACCTCTTCCAGCCCTCCTCTTTGGCTTGCGCCAATAGCCTCGCAGTCTCTTCGTCTTTCAGACATTCCCCAGAACCGTGCCACTTGCCGTTACAGACGCCGCAGACTTTGGTCTTGCACCGACTACACCGCGCCACCTTGCGACCATTCTCGCGACGAATATTTGATGGCTTGATCCACTCGCCGCACTTCCTCGACGGGCAGTACAATCGATTCCGCGTCGAGAACTCAGCAAACTTGCGGTTCCACGCCTTCTTGAACCTGTCGTCAAACAGACGGTCCACGTGTTTAAGCGGAATATGATCCGTAGTACAGCATCGTGGGGGCATGTGCTGCGGGTCCGTGACGGAGAGCCTAAAGATGCGGTCCAAACATGAGCGACACATTGTATGGCCGCATTTCAACTTTGCTGCTCGCGAAGGCGACATGTCGCTCATGCAAATGACGCATTCAACGCTGCATACTGTCAGTAATGATTTCCGGTACGCTCCCTTCATCATACTTACCGCTTGGGCGCCCTCGGCTCCTTTGAGTGCTTCTCTGGAGACCCTCGCCCCGACGGCGGCGCACCAAATAAAGTACCAAGTAGACCAGAGGGGCCAAAGCCGGATGCTGATCCGGCTCTGCTGCGACTGGATCTGACCGTGCTTGATCTCCGTGGTCTGTCATCACGCTCAATGGGTTCTGCTGACCGATACCTCCGCCTCACCATGGACCTAGAACCAAGGTCAATAGGGACTGCTCGTGGACGCCGCGCAGATCAACAAACCTCTTTGATGCTATCGGCGGACGAGAGTCCTCGATCACATCCGGCATCTGCCGACGACGGTCCTGACGAGAAGACCCACTCCTATCTGCCGTGCGCGAGGACTCTCGTGCCGGAGAGCCGCCCTCACCGAACGAATGGCGGCGCCGCACCCCCTCCAGTTCGTCATCGGAATACCTCGGTCTTCCCCGTCGCCTGTGGTATCTCCTGTCCGCAGAAGAAACCATATAGTCGTCACGACTGGATTGTCGTTTCCTTCTATATCTTATGGAATCGTCCTCGTCCCCGTCCTCCTCTACTACTTCGATATGGTTGTCATCGTCCTTATTCTGCGCAAGCCCGCTGGCTGACGAGTATCCAGAGTGTTCTGCCACCATTTCACGGTGGTCTTTCTGAGGAGACGCATCTCGTCGCGAGCGGCGCCGACCACTGACGGAATCGAGGACGTCGTCGTAGGCTATCCAATGCCTCGGCCGCCTATAGACGTCCGTCGAGGAACGATGGAGCTGCGGCGGCGGTGGCGGCATCTCAGGCTCTGTCGCATCCAGGCTCCTCGAGATGCTCTCGGCGCGGCGCGACGTCGTCCTGCGGGGAGGCCTATGTACTCGGCCGTTCCGACGGTGAGGCGGCGAACCATACGCCGCCTCGGCCTGTATTTCCCAATCGTGCGGCCGGCTCAGATAGTATTTTTGTCGCCCTAATCGTCCGTCGCCATCTCCGACGTCTCGTTGTGATTCCAGCCCCATCTTTGCGCAGCCCCATGCGGGGATTTGGGCCTCAGACTTCGACTCGGCAACCGCGGCGATGGCACCCCGTCGTCGGTCGGGGGCGCAGGCTGCAAGCCTGACTATGCAGGAAAAACGACGGCAGCCACAGTGGCCAGTCAGGGCATCCCACGCTGCAGGAGCCTACTGCGACAGACGGCGTTGATTGGGGTGGGCGTGTCGCTCGTGCATGGCCTCGAACCGCCGCAAGGATGTCGTTGGGCAGCCACGAGCATATATATACTCGCCCTGGAATGCTTCACCGGCAGCCTAGGCTCGATGGCACCGCAGGCAGTGATTCAGGGTCTGGCGACCCAAAGTCGTGCGTTGATCGAGTCAGGAGGGGGGCAGCGACGCAGGGTGTGGTCAAGTGGCCTGCCAGGATCAGAATCGTTCCTGGAGTGCACAAGGCTTGCGTGATTGGCCACGAACCAGCCAGCCCAGGTTGGCGAGGCTTTCCCGCTCGTATTTGCGCCAAAGACTTGCGAAGTCGGGAACAGAAGCCCGCTTCTGTTTGCTCCTTGCTTTGGCAAAATGGCGGTGGTTGGATTTCAGCCGTCACGTGGAGCGACGTCAGAGCCAAAAGCCGTGCATGCTGGAACACACGTCCAGAGCCTTTCAAACATGTTCAGTTTCTCACCACCAGATGACACATCCTCCATCACGGCACCATGCTCAGTCCTCGACATTCCTTGTCCCTGCACAATGCTGGAGGCGGCAGCAGTTATTCACGTGGCTCAGGCACAACGGCCCTGACAAGCGGGGTTTCGGGCCGGGCCATGGTGGGGTGGGCCCCGGCCTGTCGGCCTGTGCTCCGTAGGCAGCCGGTGCCGAATGCGATTCACACAGGTACGAGTTCACAACTGTGCGCGCCAGGCTCCCCTGCCAAGAACTGTCTTGTGGCGGGCCTTCAGCATTAAAGGATTAAGGTACAGTGAAAAGAACCCGGGATATTTTTTTTTGGAGTCGACGACAACACACGAGAGCCGAGCCGACATTCTCTCGTACGAAGTCACCACGGGCAACAAGTGGACATGTTCTGCGAATCAACTCAGCCAGCAAAGACATGGCTAGACAGCAAATTTTGGGAGTAGGAAAACCTGTCTCGTCTGCGTGCAAGCCGCCCACCGCTATGAGTCTAGAAAACTTTGCGCCATCTAAAGGAGTCGTCCGGATTAGGGGCGCTGGCAGAACGAGACACCCGCCAGCTGAGCACATAATTCTTGTATTCCTCGAGTTGGGTCATTTTGCCCGGCCAAGTCACGCAGTTAAGCGGAGCTGCTACTGCGGCATCCAGCATCCGTTGCCTCCGGGCTCAACTGCGAAAGAGACACTGTTGGCGGCGATTCACAATATGTGAGCGGCAGAATACGCATAGTCTTGCGCAAAGGGTCGCCTTCCGGTTGGGAACTGGCAAGGTCAAATTACTCTGAGGTCTTGGACTTGCCTACTTCTGCTGCGTCGGAAGCAAGCTGGGCTTGGCCAAGTCCATGGGCAGCATACGGTACTCGGCAACCTGTTATGCGATTGTCTCAAGTCAAGTTGAGGATTTACGTTCTCTCTTCATTAAGCAACCTTCAAATGCTGAGTGGGAAACACTGAGGGTCCTCCACTTTCCGGCACAGAGTGAAAGTGCAAAAAAAAGAGCCGACAACGAGGCCTACTCGCCGCAATGATCTCTCCGTCTCAACCAAAACGCATAAA
>JALHBW010000138.1:0-159280 GCA_024339985.1 Tolypocladium endophyticum
TGGTACGTTGACTCATTCTGAAGCAAAAAGGTAACAAAAAATAACTGGGCTTCTGTATCTTCTCCGGTACAGGGAATCGAACCCTGGGCTGCTCGGAAACTCAAGATGAGAGCGAGCGATGTTAGCCACTACACCATACCGGATATTCAAGCCAATTATTGGATGGATTGTTGAAGGGGGTCGGACTGAATCGGTTTATATTTGTTATGGTGGAGCAGAGGCTGAAAGCGGAAAAAAATTAAGAAAAAAAATTTGGGTGGAGAAAATAATATTCTGGTTTGGTTGAAATAAGAGCAAAAAGAAAACTCCGGTACAGGGAATCGAACCCTGGGCTGCTCGGTGAGAGCGAGCGATGTTAGCCACTACACCATACCGGATGTTGATCCTGTTGGATCGCTTTTGTTGAGGTGCTTTGCGCTATTTGGTTATATGAGGGTCCTGAATGCGGCCATGCGCCTCCAGCCGCACCTGAAGGAACCAACTATCCACTTTAGACTTAATTGTCGTTCCGCTCGCCGTGACTTTATTCAGCTCGAAAGGTTGATATTTCTTTATTTATTTAACTTTCTTTTTTTTGCGAAAAGAAAGGACTTTGCCTGTAGCACAAAGGTTCATCTACACTGCATGGCTACTGCAAAATATACGCAATGGCCAAGCCAAACATTGCGAAATACAGGGGGATGCCGGCTCCCATGCCAGGTAAAGAGGGTGTCCGTGGTAGTGCATCCGCCCGAGAGGCTTTGTTTCCGGTCTGTTGAGACTGCTCACCTGTCGCCGTGGCCGTTGGGGGAGCAACGCTGACCGATTCCGTCGGAGTTGAAGATGGAGACGAACACTCACTGTCGCCGGTGCCCTTGTCGCACCCTCACGCAGTCGGCAAAGGCGCGTGGATGAGGCGCTTTGAGGCGGCCTCTTGAATGCTTCGGTGCCAGATCTTGGCCATTTTGTTGTAGCCGACGTCGTTGGGGTGCGTGCTGTCTGCCATGTCGCCTTTCTGGGGCCCATCCGAGCTATGCATTTCGGCGAGAACGATGCGCTTCTTCTCCAACGCCTTTTGCTTGGCCAGGTCACGGAATTGCTCATTTACACGCAGGACGCGCGCCTCGGTAGTGCCGTTGAGGTTGAGGATCAGCGTGGAAAGGATGATGGTTGAGTCGGGCGACGCACTCCACAGGTACTCAAGCATGTCGCTCATGCGCTTCCCAGCGTGGTCGACGTCGAAGTTCTGGACGCAGTCGTTGGTACCGGCATTGACGGTGAACAAATTAGGTTTCAGGCCGGGGACGGAGAGCTTCGCCTTGTCCTCGACCTGTCCGATCCGAAAGCCAGACCAGCCCTCATTGTCGTTGTCCTTCATGGTGCCAGCCTTGCGGGAGCCAACCATGTCAACGGGGTAGCCGTCTTTGACGAGCATCTCACGCAGGTCGTTTCGGTAGCCGTTGCCGTCCGATGAGTGATAGCCGTAGGTAATGGAGGCGCCGAGCGGCATCAGACGCAGCGGCACTTTGGCGTCGGCTCGACTATCATGGTGCGACTCTATGCTAGAGGCAGGAGTCGCATGGACTGTGTTTTATGTGTGAGCGGAGATGCTCTCCCACAGGAGGTGCGTGTGAGAGTGGCCGAGTTGTCACTCACCACTTGAGACGAGGGCAAGGGCCACAACGGCCACCTTGCTAAGAGACTGAAAGATGGGAGCCATTCTGCGGTATCATCAAGGTGTAACTGTGGTTGAACTGGGCTGTCCGGCAGTGAAGTCCAGCGACAGCCAATTTTATATCCTTTGCACATTGCCACATTGGACAACCACCGAGACAGTGGGCCCACTGTCAGACATGACGCTGCTTGCGATGATGACGCTGGGAAGACCGTTGTCGTCTGCGGGGACAGCTGGCTCTAGAAAAGGGAAGCTAGCAGTTAATGGCAGTGATGTGCCACTCAAAATAGAAGCAATAACCACATCCTTGAAAAGCGTTGCCCGATCCCTCGGCACCCAAATCTAGCTCCGACTGCACACCGCTATGGCCTGCTGGAGAAGAGAATCAGCTCACGGAGACAGCTTTAGAAACAGATCATCTTGCACCAGCTGATTACAATTGGTGTACTCGGGACTCCTGCGGCATGGTCCCCTTGGAGGTGCACCGCAGTGGGTCATCGCGCCTTTCATCGGGCCTATGGCCGACTTCTGGGAATTCCCGTGACCGGAACCGGCGGCATTTACTGCTTACTCGGTGATATCGAGAAGAGATGTCAGAGCAGCCGTGATGCCGCGCAACGGCCCGTTTCGAGCGGAAGCGGGAGGGAGGCGCAGACGCAGCCGTGTAGGCTGATGTCAGCGAATCAGCGCAAGCGCAAGCCAAGGGGCGCTGTGGGGCCGAAGCTGTGGTTCAGCTGGAAACTTTCCAAACACAGCCAAAGACAACCTGGTTCACGAACGACGAACCGCGTCACAGCCCGCACCGTGCCACGGGCAAAAAATGTGCGGCATTCATGCTGCCATTTCAACCTCACCACACTGCTCTATTTCGTCAAGCCTGGAACAGCGTCTTCGAAACCGGGGCCCAGATCACCTTGGCCGCGTCGAGGCGAGCCTCGTCCACAGTGACAAACCTCTGTTCTTGAGCTTTACATCGACCGTTTTGTCCTTGCGCGGAGACCATGTCGCGCGACAACCTCTGGTTGACCGGACTACTGAGTCAGTCCTTTGCTGGAACGGAGAGGCTTGGAAGCTTGGTGGCCTACCCATCCAAGGCAACGATGGGGAAGCCATACTCTCTCGACTGAGTGCGGCAAGCCGCGAGAGCAATGACGCTGTTCTCGATGTCCTCCGTGCAATCGAGGGTCCGTTTGCCTTCATTTACTTTGACAAACCCGCTGAGCGCGTTTACTATGGGCGTGATCGTCTAGGACGACGCTCGCTGCTGGTCAAGCCCGGAGATCCCTTTTCGCTGTCGAGCGTTGCCGAGTCCCCCACGTCTGGCTGGGTCGAGGTCGAGGCAGACGGATGCTATGTTATCCAACTTCATGCAAGTAGCTTCTCAGCTGAAGCCAACCCCATTAGATATAACTGGGTACAGGATGACACACTCGTGAGTATTGCTTACCAACCCGCACTTGCAAACTACCGCTTACCTACCCCGTCTGCCCAGGTTTCGAGTATCGCTGTCTTCAATGCCACCACCCCCCAAGAAAATGTCAAGCTGACCCGGCAATCACCCTCGGTGGCCCAGCTTCGACGTCATCTTACAGAGTCTCTCCGGCTTCGGGTGCTGCAAGTGCCAGTACCGCCCAGAGCGTCGTCGTCAGACGCGAGAATTGCCGTTCTATTCTCTGGAGGCCTGGATTGCACCGTACTGGCTCGGCTTACGAGTGATATCCTGCCCCCTGGCCAAGCCATTGACCTGATCAATGTGGCCTTTGAGAACCCCAGGATAGCAGCCCAACACAAAGAGGCAACTCCAGCTGAGCTGTACGAACTCTGCCCCGACAGAATCACGGGTCGAAGGTCTTTTGCGGAGCTGTTGACAGTCTGTCCCCAAAGACGATGGCATCTCGTAACTGTAAGCAGACATCCTCGGCGACCTTCGCCCTACGGTGCTAATCGGGCCTCAGGTGAACGTCCCCTTTTCCCTTACGTCGAGCCACAGGTCTGAAGTCATCGACCTGATGTATCCTCACAACACTGAAATGGATCTCTCAATTGCTTATGCTCTTTATTTTGCCGCCAGAGGCAACGGGATTTGCCAAGAGCGCCCGGATTGGGAACCGCTCTCATACACCACACCAGCGCGTATTTTGCTCTCTGGCCTCGGCGCGGACGAGCTCTTTGGAGGATACGTACGGCATGAAACTGCTTTCTCTAGACAAGGCTATGCTGGTCTCATAGATGAGCTCAAGCTTGACGTCTCCCGGTTGGGCAAGAGAAACCTCGGGCGGGACGACAGAGTCATGGCTCATTGGGAGCGAGAGGTGAGGTTCCCTTATCTAGATGAGGAATTTGTCAAGTGGGCGATGGAGTCACTGGTGTGGGAGAAGTGCGACTTTGAGAACGAAGGCGTCGATGGACACGTCGAGCCTGGCAAGAGAGTATTGCGACTCTTGGCACAAGAACTGGGTATGATTGCCGTTGCAGGGGAAAAGAAGCGAGCGGTAAGTCGCAACTTCATGCCCGGTACCTTTGGCGAGGCTAACGACTTTCAAGATCCAGTTTGGAGCTAGGACAGCGAAGATGGAGAGTGGCAAGGTCAAAGGGACCACGCTAATTTCGTGACTGGTTCAAGCGGCAAGCGCCTCTCGCAATTAGCAGCGGTCGGCTGTGATGATACTTTCAGATACTTCCGAGCCATTGCGCTAGACGCAGCTTCAGAGGAGCGCATGCGTGTTTGCCGTTGGCGAACCCTTCGTTCCCGACGAACTGCAGCGGCAGCTGGTGATGACGTTGTAAAGGCAAGTCTGAGCCGACGGTGAGGGAACGTTTCTTTGACAGCCACACAGGCACACATTGCATGTACACAAGCCGCTTGGAGCAGCGCAAATATAAAGACTCATTTGGCAGATGGAAGATTGGATGGAACTCGCTGTAACGGCAAGGGAGCGGACGTGCCCGCACATGACATCTTACGCCAACTGAACCTTTGCGGTGCTTGGCCCCATCTTTTCTTTCATTCAGGTCTGAGCCCGCCACAACAGATAGGTGCTCAATTGCGCTCGGGTGCTCCCAGGTCTGATCGCCGTCCCAAACGGTAAGCCCTTGGCGCGAAGTTAAGACGAGAATTTTGGGAACCAGTACGGCTGATCGGCACGCATGCGTGGAGTTGTGGAGTCTTCAGCCGTGTCAACATACGGGACTCGGCCTTCTTCGGTATACGGAACCTGAGATAATAGCGGCAAGGACTGAGAGTCGCTGACTTGCTAACAAGGCTCGGCGATGCGAGGCGTTGCCTTGAGAAGACTTTGTGGTAACCAAGAGTGTTGACGGTAAGACCAACGCTGAAGCCTACGCTAGGCTCGACCGGTTTTCACGGGCGGCTGGCTGCACATCAACTTCATCGTGGACCGTTTCTCAAGCGCGGTAAACAGCTCGAAGTCGCTCGAGAGCAATCTCCATAGGCGACGCCACCGAGATGGACCACATGGCAACGGTTCTTGAGCCGGCAAGTCGGGCGGCACAGAAGTCATCGCCGGACCAGGCTGGCGAGTGGAGCCTCAGCCTACAATACAAGTCGGCCGGACAAAGTGCTCCATGTCTGTCTGCGGCCGAAGCCGACGGTGCTAGCAAGGAGCTTTGCGCTATCTCGACGTGTGTGGCAGCTCTGCCTGGAGTTGAACATACAGGGTTGCCGTGAACTACTGCGAAGATCTGAATACAAGGCGCTACATGCACCTCGATCAAGCAAGCAAGCATGCATGAAGCATGGAAGCCGCCGAGGAAGAAACAGAATTCTCCTGACCTGATGTCCTGCAGCGGTCCGGAGATCTGTTTCTGTTTGTCTCCCCTTTATCGAGCCCTGCGCTGAGGGAGATCTGCGTCAGTGTTCACTCTTAGTCTGTGCTACATGCTGTCCGTCGACGACAATTTGCTTGCGGACAGCCACGGAGACCCAGAATCTGCAGGAATCAAAGACATTTCGAGTCACATGTTGGTCAAGACGGCTGTTGGATTGGCCAGAGGCCCCGTGCGGGTGGGTTGAAGGTCGTTGTCCCTTGCGCAGCCGAGGCGTGTGGACCAGGCGTGGTGGCGTGGCTTGACCAGGGTCCGGCCGATCGTCATTCTTGGCTCGACCCTGTTCCCCGGTCATGACGGCCTCGTACTCTTAGCCTACTCGAGCAGATATCTCGTCCGGACTACTCGTACGAATACTTCGGATAGCTCCTTACCCCTTTGGGGCTCTGTCGAACATCGGTCAAGTTGTTGATGGAGCACGCACGGTGGCGCTGATCTCCATCTGACCATCTATGACATCGACGATGGCGGGTTTGTTGTCTCTTTGCTCTACGATATATTGTGTGGACCCAACGGGCAATTTCTTTTTTGGGGTTCTTGGATGCAGAGCGTCGCTCGTGTTATCAATAGAGGTAAGACATTGTCGAGTCGGGGCCCGAGACGCCACATGGTTGCAGCATTGCTTTTGATATTCGCACAGGCGACCCGTCTCGGTGCTACCGGCGCACTGGGACCGCATGAAAACATGTGAGATTGCGAATGAACTCGTAGGACGAGCTGGCGGCTGCTGCCCTCGGCCGCTCGTGATGATGACCCGGGGAGGTCAAGTCGGGGTTGAGTCGGGGTCCGTGTGGTGAGCTAAGGCCAGGCACAGGGCCACTCTCCCGGAACCTGAAACTCCACAATTTTTGTTTGCCGACAAGGGGCGGCGGGGGGGGCTCGCGAGAGGCGCATGGATAGCATGCCGTGTAGAATGAGAAAGGGCAATGTTTCCGCCCAACGAGGCAATCTACGTGTGCGGAGTAAAGGCGCCAGTATCCGAACCTGTCCGGGCAGCCTCTTCATCTGCCTTATCCTCCGCCATGTGGGGTCGCCGACTGGCGATGTCTCGCTTTGGGCCGGATCGTGGATATCAACGGAGCCTTCGCTTGGTCAGCTCGCTTTCGGCCACTGACTGTGCCGACGGCCCTGCCCTGTCCGTGGAAATGTGGTCGCCGGCCTGGCCTGGCTCGGTGTTGGCGATGTAACTCGCGCGCGCTGTTGGATGTGCCGGAGGCCGCATCCGACAAGATTGCCCGCACGACAACGGAAGAGTCCATAAATAACGACTATCACGATCTGCCGCCCGCCGCCCAGCAGGGGACGAGCCCGCAAAAACTGCCGGCTGCGGGTCGTGGTGGATAAGCAGCCCGCCTGGGCTGTCACGGGCACGACGGGCAACCGACCCAACCAACCCAGCCATGAGGCATTGAGGTTAGCGACAACCCCGTGCGCGTCCAGGCTTCATCAATAGTGCGCCGGGCCCTTGCAGGATGCTGCAGCGGTTGGCTGCCGCCGGCCCAATCGGACGCAGGCGGTACACGGTCCGTTCGCGCGTCTGCCTCCATCTGCTTGCTTGCTCAGTCCTCCGTCTCCTCCACTCCACACCGGCCTCATCCACCCAATCCGACCCGACCTCACCTCACCTCACCTCTCTTCCGCGAAAGGGCCAACTGACTGCGCCCGCTGCCGCCAGCCCCCTCTCTCCACCCTGGCCGTTCCCCCAATCTGATATTAACGGCCCCCCATGCTCATATCCTCCCCGGCAGATCGACGCCCCGGCGCCAACGCCAACGACACGACGAAATTCTGACAGGCCCGGCCGAGGTGGCGATCAACGGTGACACAGGCATCATGCCGGCCACTGCCCTGACTCGACCTCTGTTGTCGCCATGAAGCATGGGTCTTCCCAACAGCCCTTTGGTGCCTTGACCGCTGTCAGCAGGCAGCCTCCCCAACTAAGCTGCGAGGTCCCCGGCAGATTGCAGCCGCTACTCTCCAGTCTAGACCAGGACGGCGATTTGAGAAAAGCCCATGCAGCGGATTCCATTTCGCCGCCATCTGCGGCGTGCGAGTAGGCCAGACCCGGCCGACCGGGGCCGGCCAGGGGGCTTGAGCATCTGGTAATCGACAGGAGATTTCTCTCAGGGGAGCTGTGGGCGAGAGAGGGAAGCGCTCGTCCAGCCTATATAAGATATGCCCACGAACGCCATGGACGCTGATCCTTTTCCCTTTCCCCAACAGCTTCAACTCCAAGCCGCAACAGCAGTCGCACTTGCCCTTTGCTCGGCAACAGTCATTCCTTTGCTTTCATAGCACCACATTCGTTCAATACCTGTTCTTCTTCCAAGACCTGCTGTCTTACGCAAACCTCCCGGCTGTCCTTTCCGAGCCCTCTTCGAAATGCGTTTCAACGTTGCTATCGCGAGCCTCCTGGCCGGCTCGGCCACCGCCGCCGTCGTCGGTGTCGGCGCTGATGTCGATGTTGACGCCGGTGTCGCCGTCCGTCGCTCTCTCGTTGGTGTCGAGGCTGATGCCGATGTCGATGCCGATGTCACTGTCGGCCGTCGCTCCCTCGTCGGTGTCGAGGCTGATGCCGATGTCGACGCCGATGTCACCGTCGGCCGTCGCTCCCTCGTCGGCGTCGAGGCTGATGCCGATGTCGATGCTGATGTCACTGTCGGCCGTCGCACCCTCCTTGGTCTTGGCGCCGATGTCAAGGCTAAGGTCGATGCTGGTGTCGGTGCCGTCGTTGGCACCGTCGTTGGTGTCGGTGCCGATGTCAAGGCCAAGATCGACGCCGACGTCGATATCGATGTCAAGGTCAAGGCCGCCATTGATGCCGCCGTCGGCTTCCAGTGCCCCACGGGCTTGAGCTACTGCTCCTGGACCAAGGCTTGCTCTTGCCCTCCCGGCCAGAAGCTGGACCTGAAGTCCAAGACCTGCGTCGGCGAGGAGATCAAGGGCTGCTGGCCCAAGCTCGACCTCAGCGTCTACGCCCACGTCGGCGTCGAAGTCGACATCTTCTGCGCCCGCTCTCCTTACCAGATCACCAAGTACGACCCCAACCACCAGTGGTGCCAGGCCAGCCTCGACAACCTCGTCTTCGCCGCCGACGCCAAGATCGCCGTTGAGGTTGCTGCGCTTGCTGACGTTGAGATCGATGTCACTGCCAAGATCAGCGCTGACCTCAAGGCCGTCGTGGCTGCTCTGGTTGGTCTCTACATCGAGACCGCTGCTGAGGCAGTTGCCCTCTTCAACACCGACGTTGCCGGCCTCGCCACCATCCAGGCTGACGTCGATGCTCTCATCTCCCTGAACCTCGGCAAGACCCTGAACGGCGCCCTGTGCACCCTTGGCCTGGGCAAGTGCAACTTCGACTGCGTTTCCTACTGCACCCGCGGCTGCAAGAACTACATCGACGTTGGTGCTGACGTCGAGGTTGATGTCGGTGTCGGCATCGACGCCCTTGTCGGCCTCTGCATCCTGCCCGATGTCCTGCTCATCGTTGGCAAGGCCAAGGCCCTCGTCTCCGTTGCCGTCGAGGGCCTCCTGTGCCTGGTCGGCAGCCTCATCAAGACCCTCCTCAGCACCTTCGACTGCCACTGCCACTAAACCGCTTCAGGTGGCAGCTGAAGCCCTGACCCCGAGACGCAGCCTCGCGTCGCGGGATTCAGTGCGTGGAAGTACTCCTAATGTCTTTTTTATATAATAATTGGGATGAGAAGGTGTTTTGCCGGCCGCGAAATGGCATCCAAAGGATGGAAAGCATCCAGTATCGCTTGCTTCCGGGAATGTCGACGGATTCGGGATTCATGCCAGTCATGCCGCCACGATGTACATAGCTCTTTTCTTGCGAGGCGCTCGCGCATCCCCAATTAATTCTAATTGAGAGGCTCTAGACAAAATTTGCAGTCTTTTGGTGAACACATCTGTCTCAGCCACATGTGAAATGCAGCTTGGCGTGATTTGTCTGCGAATGCCTTTATCCGATCGTTGATCGACGACAAAAAGATGGCGAAAAGTCAACCGGTGAGCCAGGGCGCCGCAGGTGATGCGCGCCACCGCGGTTTGGCACTGAACTGCAGTGCAAGAACATCGTGAGACTTGAGGCGTACTCTGCTGTCCGGTGACCGACCATTCAGAGGGCTACGCACATAGGTATGCCCAACATCCTCCCTTATTCATGTTGAGTATTGAACACCCGTAAGTAGACAGCAAACTCAGGTGATACATAGTGCTGCAGTAATGTCTGTTGGGTATAGCTGCTGCACGTTCCTTCGTAACAACCCACCCTCCCCAGGCTGCCGCGTCGTCCTTTCAAGCACACGCCACGGCGATGGCCATCTGCTTCCCGAACTTGTCCACCATGAAGTGGCTAAACGCCTCCTCGTCGTTGTCGTCCTCGAGGAACAGCCTGTCCTCGTCCTCGGGGGGAAGTTTTGCGTATAGGCCTTCGCCGGCCTTGGGCCACGTTGGTGGCAGGGTATCCTCCTCTTCCTCCTCCTCTTCCTCCTCGCCATCCTCGGCGGGGACTTTGTCCTCGACCTTCATCACCGTGATTCGCTTGAGGACTTTCCTGCTGCCCTTGACTTTGCGTGACGCCTTGGGGTGCACGAGGGTGTGGCCGTGGCGTGGCCGGCCGGTGACGCGGGAGCGTTGCGTGGTCGTGATGCGCTTGCGACCTGTGGCGCTGGATAGGTTGACCCTCCAGTCTGGGTGGTCAAAGATTGGTAAATCTGGGTGCTTCTTAGACACCGAGACTAATATGTCGACCAGAAGCTGAGGCTTGAGCTGGTCACAGAGTGACAAGATGTTGAGTAGATCCGTCCTCTTTTTGTTGTAAAAGTATTCGGTGCGCTGATGACTTCACGTTAGCACTGGTACGAGAACGTCTAGACTTGGAATGCATAAGTCATCACTCACTTCTGAACTCGATGCCTGCCGGGCGAAAAACCCAACTAGCTCCGGCTTGGCAGGAACGACGCCAGGAGGCAAGTTAGACATTCGCTTTCTCGAGATCCTGTCGATGGAACCACCGCGGTCCTGGACTCCAGTGCCGTCGATGCTGGCTTGTACCTTGTCGCCAGCTTCGCACTCCAGGCACAGATATCTGGTGATATTGGCGGCTCCGTCGGTACTTGCCGGCGGTAAGCAACCCTGATGCCACGAATTTGAGCAGCCGTGGCAAGTGGTGAATCTGTTTTCCGGCGTTGAAGTGCTCTGCTCGCATTTGAGGCACTTTCGGGGACCGGCAGCCCCTGACGGGGTCATCTGCGTTGGCGGCATTGGTGCAGTCATGGCTGGTATCCGCCCTACAGGTGCGCGGAATGGTATTGTGCTTCGGGTGAAGTCTATCTCGCCGGCATCTGGGCTGCGTTTCCTCTTAGTACCCGGAGAATAAGATTGAAGAAACCTCTTTGTGACACCAGACACGTCAGACAGAGACTGCTGAAGGCCGGGCGCCCGCGATGAGGGCATGGCCAGCGTGCGCCTCAGTTGGTGAGACGGTTGCGCGGTGATTTCCGTAGAATCGCCATTATCGGAGCCAAGACCCAGTTGGGCGACGCTCGTTTGTGTTTTGTTGCCGTTTCTCATGCGCTTTAGTATCGAGGAGCCGGCCATGAGGAACTGAGGTTTGTAAGTTGCCAGCGGTCCGGGGCCCATGCACGTCCCGTTTGGCGCGATGGCCGACCCTTCGCTTTCTTGAGGTTCCATGCGGGAAGGTATTTGGACATCTTTCGCGAAGGGACCTGGAAGCCCTGTTTCCATGGCAGACGCTGCTGTGAGTAGCGCTTCCATGTCGTGCCTTGGGTGTGGTCAGAATCGGCACATTGGTGCAGATGTCCGCGTTCGTCGCAGCAACCCAACCAGCAGTCCAGAGGCAATAAAATGACCAAGGATCAAAGCCAGCTGGCAAATGTCGCGCTCTCTCCGTCTTCAACGACCCTTACTTAAACAATTGATGAAAGGCAAGACGGGTTGATGAGCGACGATGTATGGGTCGATTGACGAGATGAGACTATGGCACGTGGGAATCACGTGACGCTCAGTGGCCTTAACTTGTAGCGCCTCGGCCACCTCCTCCCAAGGCACTTTGAGAGTCATTATTGTGTTTATTTCTGATCTGTATAGCTGTTCTATAGATACTAGCTGATAATTCCTTGCTCTTTGAGGCCTGCAATCTCGGATTCGGTGAGGCCTAGGTGCTCGTTCAGCACCTCGTCGGTATGCTGGCCAAGCATGGGAGGGACGGAGCGGATGGTGGGCTGGGTTTCGGAGAACTTGACGGGCGAGTTGACCATTTTGATGGGGCCGCAAGCTTCGTGGTCCATCTCGACGACCATGTTGCGCGCCTTTGTATGCGAGTGGTTGAGGGTGTCCTGGACATCATTGACCGCGGCGTACGGCAGACCGGAGCCCTCGAAGATTTCTAGCCACTCCTGCGTCGTCTTTTGCTGCGAGACGTCTTCGATCTCGGCCTCGAGCTCCACGCGGTTGGCGACCCTGTCGGCGTTGGTCTTGAACTTGACGTCTTCCTTCCACTGCGGTCTATTGAGTCCGTCGCACAGCACACCAAACAGGCGGTCGTTGCCGCCTCCAAAGAGGATGTCTCCGTCCTTGGTCTTGAAGGAGCGATAAGGCACAATGGAAGCTTGAGGTGCGTCAGTAAGTAAGCGATCAGCAGCGAGCACGGGCAGGCTACTTACGGTGCGCTGTGCCCCATCGGCCCGAGTCTCGCTTGCCGCTGATCAGACAGCTGCTGGCAATATTCGCCAAAGTCGCCGTTTGACAGTCGCTGAGTGCGACGTCAATGTGCTGGCCTTTGCCGGTCTTCGCTCTCCCCAGGAGAGCGGCAAGGATGCTGTTGCTGGTGTAGAGCCCGGTGGTGAGGTCAGTCACTGCCACGCCGACCTTGACAGGCGGGCCATCGCGGGAGCCGGTGATGTGCATCAGGCCGAACTCGGCCTCGACCATGACATCGTACCCCGCGCGGTTAGAGTACGGCCCTGTTTGGCCATATCCGGTGATGGAGGCGTAGATGAGGCTTGGGTTGATCTTGCGGAGGGTCTCGTAGTCCATGGAATACTTCTTGAGCGTCCCCGGGAGGTAGTTCTCGACGAGGATATCGCACTTGGCGACGAGCTTGTGGAGGATGTCGACGCCCTCCTTGTGCTGGAAGGAGAGGCCTAGAGACTTTTTGTTGCGATTTGCCTGGAAGCACGGTGAGCTGAGCATCGCGCGTGTTTAGAGGACAAGGACCTGTACCCCCAGGAAGTAGGCGGCCTCGCCCGGGCCCGTGACGCCAGAGTCTGGCTTGTACTCGGCGTAGGGCGGCCCCCATGCCCTGGTGTCATCTCCGCGAGTTGGGTGCTCGATCTTGATGACTTCGGCACTGCGTGGAGTTAGTCAGGTACATCAGAATTGACGTGCAGAACTGACCCAAGATCGCCCAGGATCTGTGTGCAGTATGGCTGGTGCGATGCGTCAGCTCATGTTGCGCGGCAGATGGCATGGCGCAGCCTCGTCGACTTACACCGGCCAGCACGCGGGTCATGTCCAGCACCCGATAGCCGTCGAGGGGCAGTGCGCCGCCGCTCGCGGGGGTGGAATAGCGGCGGAAGCCATGGGCTGCTACGTGGGACCAGCGGGAGACAGGCCCCGGCCGCAGGCATCTCGCAATGGCGGACATGGCGGAACTTGGGCACCTGTTCTTCCGAGCAGATGGGCCGCGAAGGGATGGATGGATGGAAGGATGCGAGATGTGTCAAGCAGAAGAACAACGGCATCGGGGTGGTTCGGGGGCAGCTAGCTCGGCACAATGACCCGCTAGCAGGCAGTCTAACGCGCTACGGCATCGTCTGGGGTCGCCCGCGGGCCCGACTGGGCACTTCGCAGCGGCTGCCCTGGGCTGCGGCGCTGCACCCCGCGGGGGCCGGTTCGCAGCGGCTGACGCTCGCCCGCCCAGCCAATCGCGGCGGCGGGCAGCAGCCGAAAACATGGGGGAGGCGCTCTGCCGCCCCGGGCAACGGCTATCTCGACGTCAGCCTCGCTGCCGAGCACAAACACACACAGCGCGGCCAGGCGCAGCCGCGTCTGCGAAGCCGCAGCTGGCGCCATGAGCCCCCCTCGCCCCAAACGCAGCGTCCTCTGGACGTCGCAAGCGCGGGCAGTGCGCGCAGCAGCCGATGCAACGGCTCCAGGGCCGCGCGGTTGCATCGCGGCCCGCCCTCGCTTGGGGCCGCGGGCTGTGCCGGCATGGCGACCACTCACGACGCACCCTGCGGCCCCGATGCGGTGACGAATGGCGGGGCGTGGCCGTTCCAGGCAAGACACCATCGAGTCTCTCTTCTCCAGCTGCGCTGCAACGCTGCCTTTGATTGCTATTTGGGGGCCTCGCGGCCGCTGCCCTCCTTCGGCCGTTTCCTCTTCGGGCAGTCTCTTCGAGCGGTCCAGCTTGGCCTTCGCTGCTCCAATGTTCTCTGGCTGCGCTCTTTGGTCAGGCGCCGCTCGCACCATGTCCGTGGAGTCTATGATTCACGGTAGATGCTCAATGCCGCGCCTCTGGGACGACCAATTGGCCCACTTGGATAGTCTTAGGTCCTGGTGGCTGCACTTGCACCCAGGAGACTGTTGAGACAGTGTGCAGTATCTATTGTTGGCGTCCCTAAGCTCGCTGCTACATGGGACATCCATGGATCGCATGTCGTTGCATTGTGCGACCCAAACCGTCACCCTGCGTGGCTAAGCAGCAGCCACCCTGCTTGAGTGAATGCATGATAAGAAAGCCACCGGGCACCCTTTGCTTGACACTGGCCGGCCATCTTTGTGCCTTCTGCTTCCCCTGCGTTTTACCTGTTGTACATCTCCGCGCACACCCCTAGCTTCTTCCATGGCGCCCACGAAGAGAGAGGTCGCCCCTGGCGAGGGGATCAGCAGCAACGTCTGGGCCATGCTCGCCATTGCCTTTGCTGGCGTGTGTGTGCTGGGCCTCATCGCCGGCCTTGTTGCCAGATGGTATAAGAAGAGGCGGCAGTACCACGAGCTCGCCGAAAAGGACAGCCCTGCCATGTCCGAGCCCCTGCCTGAGCGCAAGACATCGTCGACGTTCAAGTCAGACGACGGCGACGAAGACCATCGAGATCAGGAGCATCAGTCATTCACCAGTCGCGTGTCGCAAGAAGTCGTGCGGCCGTCGTGTGAGATGCTTTCCGCCGCCCAACCGAACCATGTCGCGCGAGCCACGGTGGAGGCCCCGACTCAGGATCGGGACCAAGGCGAGCTTACACCGCTCGAGAGCCCAATTGGACTCGTGAATGATTGGAAGCGGTGGGAAGCAAGGGTTCGACAGGACAAGACGAGATCGCTCATCCACCATCCTGGGTTTGACGCAAGCCTCCATTCTTTGCACAGTCAGACTGCTCCCGTGCTTCCGACCGCATATGTACCGGCTCGTCGGCCCGTGGCCACTCCCACTGGCATGGTCGACTGCTCGCTCGATGGCAGGCAAATATACCGCTGAGGCTCCTCCATGTCACGAGCAGTCGAGACGGGCGATGTGTGAGTAAAGGGAAGGGACATAAGCATCGGAATAAGGGAGTCATCGTTGGCCATACTCGAGCATAGAGCCGCCAAGGCACAAAGTCTTTGAATTAGTTCTGCATGTAGACATCATTTCGTCTCAATACCCATGGTAAATATACTTTTTTACGCACCAATCTCGTTGGTTACATCCACAAACCCTTGCCACTGTTTCCAGGCTTCCCCGCTTGTGATTGCCCACTTGGCTCTCCGTACGCCCTCCTTCCAGCGTTGCCCGGCGGGGCCGCGTTCCGTGATGACTTTCCCGTCGTCGCCATGTCCCATGTCGCTGGTGTCTGCCTCGCATATGCCCGACACGATGAACAGCGCAGCCGTGTTGATCAGCACAAAATCGATGAGGGGGTCATCCTCAGGAAGCTCGCCGCACAAGATGCGCTTCAAGATCTCAGCATTCTCTGCCGGTTCCTTGCCGCCCGACACTTCGCTCAGAGGATGAGGCTTGACCCCAAAGTCAGCTGGTGTAATCTTAAAGTGCTCGACCACAATCTCGCCACCAGGGCTCTTCTCCTTCAGCATCCAGCAGAGCGTTGGACCGGCACAGCTGATCTCGTCCAACTCTTCCTCTCCACAGACAATCATGGCCTTTCGGCAACCAGATCTCCTCAGAGAGTCGGCAAATGCTGGGCCGAGATCTCTTCTGCCGACGCCGATGACGCGCGCCTCCAACACGTCTTCAACTGGGTTTGCTAGAGGACCCAGGTTGTTGAAGATGGTCCTCCAGGGCAGCTGTCTGCGGATAGGCGCCACATAGCGCATCCCGGTGTGAAATACGGGTGCAAATAGGAAGCTGTAGTTGGTGGCAGAGTAAACCTTGGCCAGCGTGTCCGGCTTCACCGCGGCGATGATGGGCGCTCGTGGCTTCATGCAGTTGACCATATCGGCACTTCCCGATTTGGATGTGCTGGCCTTGTTGCCATGCTTGGACACCAACAGTAATGACGAGGCAAGGATAGATGCGGTGGTGCTGATGTTGAAGGTGTTGTGGGAATCACCTCCGGTGCCCACGATGTCACACTGCGAGATAGGTCAGAACAAGTCCTCGTTCGTGTTGTGCACACTACAGGTCTTACCAGTCCGCCTCTGTAGCTGCCCTCTTTTCTACCTCGACGTTCAAGGACGGCGCGCAGTTCTTCCACAGGAATATCTGCCGCGGCACGCATCATGGCACTTGCACACGTCGACAGAACATCTGCACGAAAGTCCATCTTGGTGAAATGCAGCGCCATTAGCAGCGATGCCGTCTGAGCCTCTGTGACCTGATTCGTGAAGAAGTGAGAAATGGCTTCCGCAATCTCGTCCGGGGTGACCTCTGCATTCGTGGGCCAGAGCTTGGTCAACAGCGGCTTGATATCGACGGGAGGAAGCCCTTCTTGGCCGGAGCCGATTACTTGGGGCGCCATATTGCGGATTGTTGTCCGGTGAGGTGCGGTGGTGAAGCAGGACGCGGGACAGCAACGGCTTTTGAGCAGTTAGGTGGCTCAGGAGGATTGCTTTGCTGCCCAATTGATCAGAACACGGGCTGTCAAAGGGACCATTGTGACTCAAGGCCACATAATACTCGTAACTTAGTGGCTGCTCCTTCATGCATGGAAGCGGCGCTTTTCGATGTGGAGAGCTCAGCACGGCATGTCCTCATAATTGGCCGATTTCGGACACACGTGGAGCGGCGCGGCAGGTGCTCGGGCGCTCTCGGATTACCAATGATCCGAAGCGGGCCAACTCCGCGCCATGACTCAGCCACTCCCAGCAGGTTCGTCCAGCCAAGCCAGGGCTGCACAAAGCCTCCTCGTCTGCCTCAGCCCATTCGCCCCCAAACCTCTCCTCGACAACCTCCCTTTGCGTCACTCGCTTGCCGCCAGAAGTTGGTCTGCACTCGCTTTCACCTCGTCTCAGCGCTGGTATTCACTGCCCTCGAGCGATCGCGACGACCACTTCGAGCCGACTATTCGTTGATCTGAGTCTCTCGCGACCTCAGACGCCTTCACTGGTCCAGAACGGTCGGCCGGCAGAAGTTTGACTGTTTCGTCCTTTGCCTCCGCTCTCAGCGTCACGAGATCTGATCTTGGAACCAAGGCGCATACCGGGCACCCAGAGCGCAAGCGACGCGCATTCACGCCGGTGAACCGGTCGGTTTCGCTACCTGCCTCTGAGCGCCTGCCCTTAGCTAGTAACAAAAACTGTGCTCCTTCTCGACGCTTTACGCCTTTTTCCCATCGTGAAGACGAAGACGGAGGGGCGACTTCATCTCACCAGCCGGCGCGAAGCCAAGAATAAAGCCTCTCGATTGGCTTTTAGCGTCACCGCGGTGACACTCGCAATTCAGAACCCCCAAGCCTTGAGACCGTCAAAGTGCATTCGCCACTTCTCGTCCAGCTTCTCCACGATCGTCTCTGGTTCAACGAGCTCGAAACTGAAGCGCCTTCCATAGCGCGAAAGGCAGTAGCGAAAAAGAGACATCAGCTCCAAAGGCGAAGGAAGGCGGCTAAACGAGCGAGAAAGGTCTTTGACGAAGTGACCAACATCTACACACCGCAGCGTTACCAACCCAAGATGATCTCCCCTGGAGGAGATGGGAGCGCGGGCGCGTTCCAGGAAGATTTGAACAATGTCCTCTGTTGCCCTGACTGCAAAGAAATACCTCCCAACCTCATCGAGGAGTTCTCGAGCGGCGACATGGTGTGTCAAAGCTGCGGCGTTGTGGTCGGCACCCGGATCATCGACACGCGCTCCGAGTGGCGCACGTTCGCAAATGATGACCACGGCGGCGATGACCCCAGCCGTGTTGGTGGACCACAGGACGAGTTTGTTGAAGGTCAACAGCTCGCTACGACGGTTGCCTTTTCCGAGTCAAAAGCACACAAGGCGCTGTCCCGTACGCAAAACAATGCCAACCAAGACAAGGCACAGAAGGGGCTCATGCAGGCCTATAAGGAGATCGTTTCCCTGTGTGAGGCCATCAACATGGGCCAGAATGTCTCCAACGCCGCCAAGCACATCTTCAAGCTCGTTGACAAGTACAAGTTCATGAAAGGGAAGCCGCAGGAGGCAGTCATTGCTGGCTGCATCTTCATTGCCTGCCGACAGAACAACGTCCCGCGAACGTTCAGGGAGATTTTCAACCTGACGAGTGTGAGCAAGAAGGAAGTAGGCAGGGTCTTCAAGCAGCTCCAGAAATTTCTCCAGAAGTTACAGGATACTGAAGGCGAAGGTGCGACGGGTTTGAACACCGTCACCAACTACGAGAACACTTCTGTTGGCGCAGAGGACCTCTGCGGGCGCTACGTATCACAGCTCGGCTTCAAGAACCAGCAGAAGATCTCCAAGATCTCTCGGGACCTCGCTGAGAAAGCAAACGATATCTCGGCCCTAGCTGGACGCTCTCCTCTTTCTGTCGCCGCTGCGTGCATTTACATGGCATGCCACCTTGTCGGGGAACCTCGGTCGTCAATGCCGATTGCGAAACAGGCAGGAGTGAGTGATGGGACCGTCAAGACGGCCTACAAGCACCTTTTCGCAGCGCGCGAACAGCTCATCAGGAAGGAATGGCTGGAAGGCGGCATCACCATGGACAGCATCCCGCAGGTCCAGGCATGAAAAGACATGATAACGGACGTCACGCCAGGATAACCCCTCTTCCGCCTGCGCGAGTCGTTGGCGTCTAGAACGGTTTCAGGGTGGCTTCTTGTTGAGAAATGGTGCCTTATCTACCACGAGAACTTTTTACAAATTGCGTATGATGATTCAAGGCGTTTTTGGTAAAGGCAGGCCCGGCGGCCCATCGCCGGTTCCGGGCACAAGATTGTCCCTTCGTGCGCGTTGTTCGAGGGTAATTGAAAGGGCTTAGATTGGGATACGGGCGGAAGCCTCATAGTCAGAGATTGATCTAGTGCAGCGTCGCAAGCCTTGAGCTCGCCGCGGTGCGTTGTCGGATGCTGAAAGTCCCAGCTTTCACCGAGGTCTGGCGGCTGCTCGGGTACAGGCAGTTCTGCACTGCATGTAAGGTAATCCGTATCTAATGAAGCGGAACCTCGCGGGGGCCGTGCCACAATATAAATTATTCTATGCGTGCCACTGTACCTCTTCCTGCATATATCGCGCGGTGTCACGTTGGCTTCGCAGCTCGCCTTATCAGGGTCCTGACCGAGACTTCAACCAGCTTCAGCGAGCAGCACCCACCCGCGGTCGGTGAAGAGGCGAGCAAGCCTCAGCCAGCCGTTGGCAGCCAGCAAGGAACGCGAGTGGTTTCCCACAATCTGCGTGAGCGGGCACCCACCGCCGGATATCCTCCTTACCGGTTGTACTTCGCAAAGCCACCGCGTCCCGTGGCCAATAATTGTCGCCCACCTTGAAACCGTGACACGCAACGATGCAATAGTGGGGTGGCTGGGCTCTTTCGTCTGAAGTTGATCGACGTTTTGCACGCCCGGGCAGCTGAGATGAATTGTCGTTGCTCCGTCGCCGACTATCCGAAGGCGGGAGATCGAGCAGCCACTTACTTCCTAGACAACGCGGCACAACCCGCCCCCGGTAACGGTTTCGTCCAGGGTCTAACAGCCCAGTGAAAAAGAGCACGCATGCACATATGATGTCTGGGCTACATTGAGGTGAATCGTCTGCCTAAGTGGCTAACATTCCAAAGGGCCTTGACTCTTATATCGATCTCCAGGAGACCTGGCAGGACGACAGATCGCTTGAGGTCCTCGATAAGATGGCCCCAAAAACTAAATCCTCCTAACTTGACGAGAGTGGCTGTTTTTGACGACAGTTTCTTTTTCTGAGCTGGTGAACAAAAGACTTCAAAAATCGTTCCTCACACCTCTCCAGCAACCGGCGAGCCTGCCGAAGACGTAGGTGCCGCCGTCCCGCCGAAGAGATGGAATATGCCACTGAATTTCGGCAGAGAGAAGCCATCGTTTCGCGAAAAGCCTTGTTCATTCTGCGAGAAGCTGTGATTATTCTGCGAGGAGCTGTGATCAGGTCGCGAATTTTGTGAGATCTTGGACGAGAAAAAATCTCCTCATGGCCCTTCGTATAAAGCTGCCCCCGTGGCGGAGCTTCACGAGAGATGTGCCCCTTTGGACAACTCAGAAGCAAGTACGAATACCCTGCCAAAGTCTCCCGACTCTGCAACAACCGTTCAGCTCTTTCCCACCATTTTCAAATCACCAGCCTCCTGCCTTTGCGCCGTATCGGGAACAAGTTTCTGGAAGATCATTGGCAGCTGTCACAATGCCTCCCAAGGTTACCATCTACGGTACGGGCGGCACCATTGCGGGAGCTGCGGCCAGCGCTGGACAGACCATGGGATACAGGTCGGGAGCAATCTCGGTTGGTGAGCTCATCAAAGCGGTCCCCGAGCTTGGCGAAGCTGCCGACCTGAATACCAGGCAGATGATCAGCGTCGGCAGTCCCGACATACCGGAGGGACTCTTGGTGCACATGTCCCAGCAGATCCAGAAGGAGCTCGACAGCGAAACGACGCAGGGCGTGGTGATAACCCATGGTACGGACACGATCGAGGAGACGGCATTCTGGCTCGACCTGACTGTGAAGACGGACAAACCAATTGTACTGGTGGGCTCCATGCGGCCGGCAACGGCTCACAGCGCGGATGGACCGATGAATTTGCTGTGCGCCGTCAAGCTGGCCGCCAGCGAGTGCGCCAGGAAGCGAGGAGTCATGATAGTGCTCAACGACCGCATCTGCTCACCACGCTTCACAACCAAGACGCACGCAAACTCACTTGACACTTTCAAAGCCGAGGAGCAGGGGTACCTGGGCTGCTTTGTAGACTCGCAACCCGTGTTCTACTACCCGCCGTGCAGGCCACTCAGCCACCATTACTACTTTAACGTAGCCGGCTGGGACCCGAAAGAAGGTCTGCCCGACGTGGATATCTTATTCGGGCATCTTGGCCTGCGCCCGGAGCTATTCCAAGCGGCGATTGAGAATGATGCAGACGGGATTGTCCTTGCCGGCATGGGCTCGGGATGCTGGGTCACTGAGGCAGGCGAAGCCATCTCCAGATACATCGAGGAACACAGCTTCCCGGTAGTCGCGAGTCGACGCACACCCTGGGGGTACGTGGGAGGATCGAAGAACTATGGCCTGGGCGACTCGTGCATCGGGGGAGGGTTCCTTGATCCTCAGAAGTGCCGCATTTTGCTGCAGCTCTGTCTGGCCGCAGACTTGGACAACGATGCCATCAGAGCCGTGTTCGAGAGCAACAAGCCCGGATCGCAGGCCGCAGCGCCCAGCTTTCGCGAAGTCAAGATTGCATCGTCGTAATCGCGAACTCAGACCTGGTAGTCTGGATGCGCGTCAGTCACGGGGCAGCGCCCTTTTCCTTGAGAGTTGGGAAATAGATAAACAGGACATGGTAACATGGCACGACCTGGGATATTCGAGGAGCATGGGAGTTTCGGGTCAACAGTCGTAGACAGACCCCAGTTTGGCTGGCTTGATAGACGTTGCTCAGTCACCTGATTAATTGTTAAGAGTTCCTTCTTCTCTGAATAGACGAGGCTTCCCTCTCTGGGACCTGAAATGAATGAGTGCTGACTGCCTGTCGGTAGTATCGACGCCAGGGTGACGTGGCGCCCGCTGTGGACCTCGATAGTCCCGCGTGCTAAGGTACCTTATTAAGGTAAGGTAAGGTACTCCGTGTTACTCGCAGAGGAGATGGTGTTGCAACCCCAGTAAAGGGACGGCAGGCCGTTCTAGGCGGCTCGAGGCGAGAACAGTGAAGTCTGCCTGCGGCCCTCAGGGGCCGGGCGTCGCCCCCTTGTGCCTGGACCGTGGCAGGCGTTCCCGCTGGCGAGTCGCGCCGCAGGCCTTGCGCCTCCTCGGCGCAGTGGAGGGTGGCCCCTGGCCGTCAGCTGCAGCGCATGACTGGCCTGGGGGCGGGCTTGCGTCCGCTGTGGGTGTCGCGGCCGCTGGCGGACCAACCACCGGCTTCGGAAACGCCAGGCTGTGCCCGCCCTTCCTTGACTCGTCAGCCGCAAGCGGCCATGACCCCGTATTGACACTCCACAGAAGTCCACCCGGATGGCGTCGATTGAGCCATGCGCGCGTCGATCTCAGACGGGATGGCGCTCGGCCGTCGCCTGGGATTTTCTCCCTCTTGCCGCCTTCTCTTGCATGACTTCTTCGACGCTCAGCGAGACATTCGTTGCATCGCCAACTGCTGCAAGCGTCTACGTCACTCGTTCCATCGCTCTCGTCCCTGTCGGCTGGCCCGATCCCTGAGCCCACTCGATCGCACGACAACGCAATTGTTCGTTGGGAGCGTGTTTTTGTGGCATGTCGGAACGGATGTCATTCAGATGAAGCGCTGCGACGCTCTTTCGCCGCACCTCGTCTCTTCTATCCCATCGATGCAGATCTCCCTGTGAGTCTGCCCGACGCTCGTTTTCACGCCGCTATGTCCGACAGCGACATCCTCGCCGCGGAAAAGCGCCCGGCGAACGATGCTGCGAAGCCAGTCCGTCGACCGAGCCTCTACAACAATGCAGCATCATCGAAGCTTGCCTGGCATCGCCGAGCCCAAGATGCCGCAAAGGCTCTGTACCAAGCCACTGTCGTGGAGCTCATTCTGCGACGAAAGCACCTCCAGGCCTCCACGGACGGGAGGCACATCCCGCTTGCCATTGAGCACGATAAACCGCTGATCGACACGAGGCGAGGCCACGCGTACATATCCAATGACGTTAGGACCTCTCGCTACACCATCTGGGACTTTGTACCCAAGCAGGTCTTCTTTCAGTTCTCTCGCGTTGGCAACTTTTACTTTCTCTGCGTTGGTATTCCGCAAATGGTATGTCCACTCAGTCTCCTGTAAGCTGCGGCAGATAGGCGCTAACGGCGGACCAAGATTCCTGGACTGTCGACGACCGGATCCTTCACAACCATACTGCCGCTGCTCTTCTTTGTCATGTTGACTATTATCAAGGAGGGCTATGATGATTACAGACGGTACCGCCTGGACAAGGTCGAGAACGCCAACTTCGCCACGGTGCTCGGCCGAGAGGACAAGTACACCGGAAAGTTGAAGCCAACACGTTCGATCGATCGGTGGAACCCATTCCGTGTTAAGATAACCGCTCAACCACGACCAGTGCCCGATGAGGAGTTTGGCGGCGTCCGATGGGTTCCCTCGAGATGGAGCAGTCTCAAGGTTGGCGACGTAGTGCGCCTGTCACGCGACGAACCGGTTCCTGCCGACGTCGTCCTATTGCACAGCGACGACGAAAACGGCTTGGCATACATCGAAACCATGGCCCTGGACGGTGAGACGAACCTCAAAAGCAAGCAAGTTTCCCACACTCTCAAAGGATGCGACTCGATCGAGGGCATAGCGAAGTGCCAGGCGCATTTTGTCGTCGAGGACCCAAACCCAGAGCTGTTCAACTTTGATGGGCGGGTCACTGTCAATGGAAAGCCGGTGCCATTGACCCTCAAGGAGGTTATTTACCGAGGCAGCGTTCTGCGCAACACACCCTATGCCACCGGCCTTGTCATCAACACTGGAGAGGAGTGCAAAGTCCGCATGAATTCCAACCAACATCCGCATGCCAAAAGGCCAGCCTTGGAGAGGATTGTCAACACCGTCGTTCTCACCTTGGCCGTCTATGTGGTTATCCTTTCAGTTGGCGTCTCCATGGGCTACGTTAGGTGGCAGAGGGATTATGAAAACTATTCATGGTACCTGAAGGGCGCTGCTGTCCCTTTTCACGAAATCATTATTGCATTCATCATAATGTTCAACAACGTCGTGCCGCTGGCACTGTACATAAGCTTGGAGATTGTCAAAATCGGACAGCTTCTCCTGCTCAACTCAGACATTGAGATGTACGACGAGGAGACGGACACGCCCGCTCGATGCAATACCAACACCATCTTGGAGAACTTGGGACAGGTTGGCTATATTTTTTCTGACAAGACCGGAACCTTGACAGACAACGTCATGAAGTTTCGCAAGATCAGCGTGGCGGGAACGGTGTGGCTGCACGAGATGGACCTTGAGCCTGTCGAGCTTGAGAAGCCGTCCGGTTCCGTTGAATACGACGGATATTTCAGCAGAAGGCCGTCCGCGTACAAGTTTGAGCCGCCTACGGTGGTCATCCCCGAGGATGAAACCGACGCCGACCCGATTGAGACGCCCATGTCGCCGAGGTTTTCAATAGGAACCGGCAGACGTTCATCTTCGCATTGGCGATCTACTGGTCGCCCTGACCACATACAGCCGGAAGTCAATACCTCGGACCTGCTCGAGTATCTCAACCTTCGACCACATTCTGCCTTCTCAAGGAAAGCAAAGGAGTACTTTCTGGCAGTTGCGCTATGCCATACTTGCCTGCCAGAGATGAAGGATGGCAAGATGGAGTTTCAGGCGTCGTCGCCCGACGAGCTTGCCTTGGTCAGAGCCGCTCAGGAACTCGGATTCTCGATGACCCAGCGCACGTCGCAGAACATAACCCTACAAGTTCCGCATGCCAACGGCCGCACGGAGAGGATGGTTTTCCAGATTCTGGATGTCATAGAGTTCAGCAGTGCTCGAAAGAGGATGTCGATCGTCGTTCGCTATCCCGACGGCCGCATTTCCATCATCTGCAAGGGCGCAGACTCCGCCATCCTGCCGCGCCTAAAGCTGTCGTCTTTGGCCATGCAGAAGGCTACCGAGGTCCGAAAGAGCGCCGACATTGAACGCGAATTGTATCGGCGCAGCGAGCAGCAAGAACCTCGAAACAGCTTCGGAGGCAGACCGAGCTTCACCACACGCCGGAATTCAGGCTTGCTGAGAGACCGAAGCCACGCGGCGCGCCCGATGGGCAACAGGAGCAAATCATTCGAGATCAACAAGCTGGCATGGGCTTCCGATGACCGGCCTCGAGCCTCTGTATCCTCGCCCCGTGGGGTTTCCTTTGATGTGTCGAGGAATCAGTATCTGAGCGCCAGCCCCCACCACGCGTTCCCTGTGCCGGACCGTTTGGATTTTCTGGACGAACCTTCTATCTACGACGAGTCGGATGTCTTCGCTAAATGCTTCAAGCACTTGGACGACTTTGCCACAGAGGGTCTACGGACGCTCTTGTATGCTCAAAAGTTTATTTCTGAGCAAGACTACCAGACGTGGAGAAAGGTTTACGAAGGAGCCACCACTAGTCTTGTAAATCGTCAAGACAGGATTGAAGCTGCCGGCGACATGATTGAGCAAGGCTTTGATCTGGTCGGTGCCACTGCCATTGAGGACAAGTTACAAAAGGGCGTGCCGGAAACCATCGACAGATTGCGCCGGGCAAACATCAAAATATGGATGCTCACGGGTGACAAGCGCGAAACAGCCATAAATATCGCACATTCCGCGAGAATCTGTCGGCCGGGGTCAGAGTTGTACGTGTTGGACGTCACAAAGAGCCCTCTGGAGTCACAACTCGTGGCTCTGGCAGAAGACCTGAACGCTGGATCCGTCCACAGCGTCGTCGTCATCGACGGTCACACTCTGAGTGTCGTGGAAAAGTCAGCCGAGCTGTCTGCGAAATTCTTTGCCATCATGATTCTCGTTGACTCTGTTATTTGCTGCCGTGCATCTCCTGCGCAAAAGGCTCTCCTGGTGCGCACGGTGCGCTCGAGCTTGGGGCAATTCAAGGGCAAGGATCGACGAGGACTAACTCTTGCTATCGGAGATGGCGCGAACGACCTTGCCATGATCCAAGCGAGTCACGTTGGCATTGGCGTCTCTGGAAAAGAGGGATTGCAGGCTGCCCGCGTCGCAGACTACGCCATTGCGCAGTTTCGATTTCTGCAAAGGCTACTTCTGGTACACGGACGGTGGAACTACGTGCGCACGGCCAAGTTTATTCTCTGCACATTCTGGAAGGAAATGTTCTTCTACCTGCCGTCGGCAATATACCAGGCATACAATGGGTACACCGGTACTTCGTTGTATCATTCGACGAGCTTGACGGTGTTCAATACGCTCTTCACTAGCCTGTGCACCATCTGCATGGGTATCTGGGAACAAGACCTCCGCGCAGAGACCCTGCTGGCGATTCCAGAGCTCTACGTATACGGGCAACGAAACTTGGGATTGAATATGTGGAAGTACCTGCGCTGGATGGTGCTGGCCGCAGTTGAAGGCGTCATTGCCTGGTACGGCGTCTGGGCAGGCTACGGGTGGCACTCGCCGAGTGCGAAGGATGATGGACTTTATGCTCTTGGAATGCTTTCCTTTACGGTTGGGGTCCTCTGGATCAATTGGAAGTTATTGTGAGTATCTGCCGTGTTAACTGAACAAGGTGACGAGCAACGCTGACTTTTGCCAGCATCTTCGAAACACATTACAAGGCCAGACTTGTCATGAGCTCGTTCTTCATCACCACCCTTGGATGGTTTGCCTGGATTGCATTCCTCGACGGCGTCTACGCTGCGTCGCCTGACGGGGGCTACGCTGTAAGGCATACGTTCAGGGATGCGTGGGGCCAAGATATTGTGTGGTGGTCAACTCTCTTCGTCGTGCTCGCCTTCCTGGGCCTCATGGAGCTGTGCGGGAAGACGATCAAGCGGCAGATGCTTGTGGCGGGGCTGTGGCAGTGGCCGCCGTGGAAGAAGGGAAGGCTTCGTGAGAGCATAGAGGAGTGGGATCTCGAGCTCTGGCAGGAGCTAGAGCGGGATCCTGCCATGCGTGAGAGGCTGAGGATCCTTGCGCAGGACGAGGATTGCCTGGTGAATGATGATTATGACGAGGGGGGAGAGGAGCCCATCGATGAGGTGGTGACGAGGGCGTAGGTGCAGAGGACTGATTTTGCCTTGTTTGCCCTGTTACAATGATACCCATTAACACGCGAAGACAGGGGATAGCATATAGAAGAGGCTTCGAATCCACATAGCGGCCACAAAAAGCTCAGATCCTAAGACTAGCAATAACAGCCAGATTTGAATCTCAAGCTCATATTGTATATTTGCTGATGCAACTCCACTTCCAACTGTCCTGCCAGGTGGATACACGTATGTCTGTAGGTACAGGGTGATTCAATTTGATCTGCCGTTTTCTACAGGGCAGTAGTGTTTGCCAAACTTAAGAATCGTGGGTGAATTATCATATAGACATAAATGGACCACTCCGTAGGAATGACAATATTACTGGGTAGCAGGAGCAAGCGACTCGCTCCTTTAAATATTGCCCCTTTTCTCGAATCGTGACTACCTGTAGACGCAGAGCTAAGGTTTTGCTTATGCCTGGCAACCATGGTAAAGATATCAGTCACTCGCTATATAGTCTTAGTTGTGCAACCTTCGCGGTCGTTCGCCAGGACATCTCTATGTGGCTCAGTGAACAAGCCAGACGCTACCACAGCCAATCCGCAAATTGACGTCCGTCATCGTGGGATGCCATGTATTAATCAATAAAACAGAAGAAAAGCACGCATGAGCCAACGCCGAGCCGAATGCAATGAACTTTCCTTTTAGCTCTTACACTTTCCTTTCCTCGTCTGGAGGTTCCTCGATCATGATGCCTTCCTCGCCGCCTGACCTCGCCGGCGGCGGCTTATTCCTCGGCCTGCCGACAATCTCCATGCTGCGAAAGGCCCCGAGAACGACGGCCAAGGAGGCGATACCAAAACCAAAGTTCATCCAGCTGCCGGCTCGGATGCCCTTGAGCGTGGCCTCGTCCCAGGGTGCCATGCCGCCGGCCACATTGACGTCGAAGCCGCGGGCATCGGCCATGACGGCAGTCTGGATAGCGGTGCTGATTGCGAGGCCGATGGCGCGGCCGAACTGGCCGATGGCATTGATGAGGGCGCCGCCGACGGCCTGGTCCTCCGGCGGGAGGGCCTGCGAGGTGAAGAGCGTGAGACAGGGCCAGGTGGAGTCGGCGCCCATGACAGAGAGTACCATGGCCGGTAGACCATAGGCGAAGTACGAGGTCGTGGGGGCGATGGGTACCGCGAAGAGTAGCGACGCCAGCGAGACGGCGAGATTGCCGCACACGAGTATGAAGATGGTCGGGATGCGACTGAGAAGCTGGGAGACGATGAGGGCGACGACGGCGCCGCCGACGCCTGTGGGTACAAATCGTAGCATCGTCTGCAGCGGGCTTAGATCTTGGTAGCCCTGGAAGTAGTACGTGGCAAAGATGAGGTAAGTGTTGAATGATGCAAAGAAGAGTCCCATGATGACCATGACAGCGCTGAATCGCAGATTGCGGAAGATGGATACCTTGACGAGAGGGGGCCGATCGCCAGCCAGCTCGAGGTGGCGCTGCCAGACGACAAAGGCAGCGATGCCCAGCACGGAGGCGACTATGATGGCCGGAACCCAGGGCGTACTCCAGCCGACAACGTTGCCTTGGGTGAGAGCGAACATGAGGCCGACAAGGCTGGCGGTAATGAGTGCCGCGCCGATCCAGTCGATGGTCTGCTTGGGCGCCGGCTTAGACCGGTCAAGGACCGTGGCTTCACTCGGCGACGGAGGTGCAGAAGGGACGAAGAAAATGCCAGCGACGGTGATGACGCCACCCATGATGGCCAAGACGCCGAAGACCCATTTCCAAGTTGAGTATTCGGCGACACACCCCGACAAGATGTTGCCGCAGACGCTGCCGAGGGGTGCTCCGGCCGCTGGAGGAGAAGTCAGGCACGGAACGGCACGGCGATACAAGCGCGAGGCTTACCATAGGTGCTGAACGCATAGTTCTTGGCCTTGCCAGGCGGGAACGTGACGCCCAGGATGCCAATGGCCGTCGGGACGTTGGCCGCGGCGCCCTGTAGTCGCATCAGCACCAAGCTTGGACATGAGCATAAGACTGGGGAGGCGCACCAGTCCGTGCAGCCCGCGAAACACGTCGAAGGTAATCTTTTCGGGCACAAAGGGCTGCACCGCCGTGACGGCGGTGACCCAGACGGAGCCGAGGATGAAGATGAGGCGCTTGCCGTAGATGTCGGCGACGCGGCCCCAGAACAGCAGGAAGCAGCCAAAGGTGAGCGAGTACGCCGACACGATCCACTGCTGCCGGCTGTCGGGGATGCCCAGCTCGCGGCCGATGGTGGGCAGGATGATGACGACGCTCTGGATGGACAGCGTCTGCGCCGTGTCAGTCGACCGAGAAGACGCGAGGGCGGCGACGCAGAACTCACGTTGAGAAAGGCAGCGCCCGTGAGCGTCGCCACGAGGGCGATGCAGCGCGCCTTGGACATGGGCAACTCATTGTTCCCGTCCTTACTGCTACCACTGCCGGTGTCGGCTGGAGGGCCATTCGATGCCTCTCGATCCGACCTCGGCGTCGGCAATGCCTCCTTTTCTTCCGTCTTCGTCGCCGTCCCGGCCACGCCTGCATCTGCAACGTCTATCCTCCCGTCGTCTGCTACGCCGCCGACGCCCGCCATCTCGAATCGTCGCCGTGGGAGATGAGGCTTACAGGCCGCTTCTCTCGGCGCATTGGTGGGGGCGAGGTCGTTCGATATGCAGCGCACGGCTGACACCTCGTGGTGTGGACGAGGGGAAGGCAGCTCTTAAAGGTCAGGTTCCGACTTCGGAATTCGGAAAAGGGAGCCTCTCGAATCTCGGCATTGGCCTGCGAAGGGCTTGGCTTTCCGTCGCGCGTGGCCAAGAGATCCAGTCCAAGGGAAAGCGGGAACGTGGTCGGGGTCAGGGTCAGGGATTCAAGGTGCAGCACCTTAACATGCATATGTAGTCACCGCCGGGCAAAGATGCAGACGATCGTGAAGAGAGTCCAGCAACGGGACATCAGATCTCAGATCGGACAAGCCATGCGCCTCCCGCACCCGTCAGCCCTCATCGCACGCCAAGCGGCCCATCAAGGCTCCGGCGAGGCATTGGGATCCTCGCCGTGGTTTGCGAGCGGGAGGGCGCCGAAAGGACCCGCCTCCGGCGGCTTTCCGGATTCCCATTTGCCGGGGACGATTTGAGTTGAACGTGAGTTTCTTCGTGCATGGCATGGCGCCACCCACAATCCTCCCAAGCCTCCCCACGCGGGTCCCACAGTAATCAACGCCGGCAACTGAGTAGCGACATGGGAGCACCAACTCTGAGTGCTCGTCGCCTCACGCCATGCTTCAATTGCCAGCTTGAACCCATTCGACTACATGGGCCATTCCCTAGCCTTGCTGCCGCAATCAATTCATCTCTCCTTCGTCCCGAGACTTCACATGCGCAAATTCAGTATCCCCGGACAGCGGGCAACAACGTGGTCGAGACACTTCCCTGCACATGCAGTTTCATTCTTCGCCATTGTCCTTCCTCATGTTTTTAACAGTCTCCCTCCGCTGAAGCCTTTCCATCCCAGCTGCCTTCATACACACAGTCCTATCCATCCCTTGCGTCATCCGTTGTTGTTGATGCTACTCAAACCCCCAGAGAAAAACACGTCGACACCAAAAAAGACCCCTTCTTCGCCTTTATTTTTGTTTTCGAGCAAGAAAGCAAAGGAGAAAACACTTTGGGACCGTTTCAAAAATGACAATCAAGGAGTAACTCGACGTTGCATCCTCGTATCCTTTCCATTGCCAATGCCGCCACCCCTTGACCCCCGACCCTGTTCTTCCAGGCGATTCTCAAAATCACAATGAGAGAAAAAGAAAAAAACCTAATAAACAGAACAATCGTACACGTACGCGGCAGAGAAGCATAATTCCCGGCCTCTCTGCCGTCATCCCTCCTTCGTGTCGCAAGAGGCGCACGTATGGTGCTGATTATGTTTCCCTCCCATGCCCTCTCGAAAAACTACCTCTCATCACCAGGGGTCCCGATCACCCAGTCCAAGCTGCCTCATGATGCTCTGCTCCCGCTCGCGGGCCAGCTGCCCGCTGTCGAAGGGACGCTGTCTCCCTCGCCTCTTCCCATCGCAGCTCCTACCCCACTAATGGTAGTTTCCGCCCCAGCCGCCGCGCTGCTGCTGCTGGCCGCCGCCGTAGTAGCCGCCGCTGCCAAAGCCTTGGCCGTACGAGCCGTAGGGGCTGCTGCCGTGCTGGCTGGCGCCACCGGCTCCCGCGCCCATGCCATATTGGCCGCTGCCGTGAAGGCCGTGGCCCTGCAGGTGGCTGGGATATCCGCCGTAGCCTGCGCCGCCCATCTGCGACGTCTGCGGCGGTGGAAGGCCGCTCTGTCCGCTGGCTGCGTTGTTCGCCGCGGATCCCGGGCGAGGTCCGCCTCCGAGGGACGGCGAAGGGCCCGAGCCTGTCTTGGCGTCGCCGAAGGGCTTCAGGTCGTCAGTCGAGCCCGAGGCCGGGGGTTGAGCCTGGCTGTTGAAGGACTGGCCCTGAGACTGGAACGAAGACGCTCCGCGCGCAAAGCTGTCGTGTGCTCCACCAAAGCCGCTGCCTCCCAGGCCAGGCTGGCTAGCCGCCTGCCCGGATCCAGCACGGCCATAAGCGTCACCAAGGCCCGAGCCCAAGCCGCTGTCTCTGTGGAGAGAAGAAGGGCCAAAGGTGCCGGGCGAGGACGAGTGGTCGTAAGGCGCGTTGGGGGACACACCGTAAGGCTGTCCGTACATGCCACCTTTGCCGTACGGCGCGAAGCCTCCCTGGCCGTATCCCGAGTAGTACTGGTGGTAATAAGGGTTGCTGTAGTAGGGGTGGTTGTAGTTGGGGTACTGCTGCTGTCCGTGGGACTGCGGCTGCGAGCCGGGGGCACCCTGCTGCTGCTGCTGCGGCTGCTGGCCCTGCTGCTGGCCCTGCTGAGCCTGCTGAGCTTGCTGGCCCTGCTGCTGCTGCGTCTGCGCGGCAGGGTTGGGCGTCGAGTGGCCACTATTCTGGCTATCGCTCGAGCCGCCGAATCGAGGTTGGTTGTGGATGGCGCCACTCTGTGGATACTGGCTAAGGTTATCGCTTTGAGCATTGTAGCCGCCGAAAGGTCGCTGCTGGGACGGCGCGCCCTCGTGTTGACCGTGCGCGCCTTGCTGGCCGCCGTACTGCTGACCATAAAAGTTGTAAGGGTTTCGCTCTTGCTGGTTCGCAGTGTAGTAGTTGGAGTAGTCGCTGGGGGCGGAGCTGAAGGCGCCAGCGGGTTGTTGAGCCGGCGGCTGGGTGGTCTGCGTGGCGAAGTTGTCAAAGGGGGGCTGCGAAGCGGGAGTGGTCTGCTGGTTGAATGGGTCCGCGGGCTTCTGTGAAGTCGCTGCCACGTCCTGAGAGACACCGTGACCGAATCGACCGTACTGCTGAGCATTGGGGACAGGAGGTTGCGTGGCTACATCTTTCAGTCAGCACGGGCGGACCACACACGAATGGGGGCGGTCGTTGGGGGCAGCCTACCTTGCAAATGAGCTGCAGGGGCGGTCGGTGCTGCACCTATGTTAGCAAAATGGGCCGGAACGCCGGTACTAGGCTTCAAAGACGTACCAACTCCAGCCGCACCAGAGGGCACAGCGGCAGCAGGCTTGTGAGAAAAGGACTCAGGCACAGCAACAGGCTGAGATACCGGAGGCAAGGAGGCACGGGGATGGGCGATGGGCGAGTCAGCCGGCGGTTGCGCTCGAGTTTCGGGCTCCTCGCGCTCTCCGTCGACATCCTCATCGCCACCATTGAGGCTGAAAGCTCCGAACTGGACAGCTGCGCGATCCACCTCGCGGTTGCCCGGCATACGGACAGCCTCCTCCTGGTCCAAGACTCGTCGCTGGTAGCTGGGGACGCGCGTAGATCGCTCCGCAGTTGCCTTCATCGCGGAAGCTGCGTATCCACTCGCGGCAGAGCGTTGAGCCTGATGTTGCTGCTGAGCAGCCGAGAGCGGTGTTGCGGTCGCACTAACGGGGCTCTGTCGAGGGTCCCAAGAGTCAGCAGCTGTGCTTGCGGCGGTGTCGGTGGCAGGTGGGTTGGAGTCGTCCCTAACCTGTTCAAGATTCGTCTCCGTCAGTTCGTCCTTGGTCGGGGGTAGCGAGGTTTCGGGTCCGCTGGTGGCCGGGGCCTGGACAGGGACGGCGCGTTGGGCAACAGGGGTGAGTTCTTCCGCGGGTTCGGCGACTTCAGGCTCAGGTTGGACGGGTTCGGCAGCAGGCTGCAGTTCAACGGGTTCGGCGGCGGGCTTGGGGGCGGTAGTTTCTTTGACGACGGGGGCAAGTTTGGGGGCAGTCGACTGTCGCAGCATGCTCGCCCAGGTCTTGGCCTGGGGAGCAGCAGGCTTGGGTAGGTCAGAGACGGGAGGCTTGTCTGCGGCGATTGTCTTCGGCTCAGGCTTGTCCTTCTTGACGGTCGTCGCCTCGTTGTTCCAAGCAGATGATTCCTCAGTCGGCACCGAGAGCTGCTGAGTCTCCTTGCCACGAGCGCCGTTGGTGCTGGCATGGGTGCCTCGGCCTCTGCCGCCGCGAGCACCTCGTTCCGAGCCTCGACCTCGACCCCGGGCTCCCTCTGAAGCAACACGGCCGCCACGGGCAGGTCTACCGCCAGCGGCGGATGGCTCAGCGGTAGCAGGCGCAGCAGTCGTCGCATCCTTGGCCTTTGCGCGAGTCGTCTTCTTAGGCTTGGAGACTTCGCCCCACTGCGAAATGGTGCCTGTGGAGAGAGAAGGAAAATGTCAGTGTGATTCACTTTCAGGACGCTTAGCCTTGGGGAACCAAGACAGCAGACTGCGACAGCAGCACGCCACATGAAGTTGCTCTAGCAAGAGACGAAGATGGATTGAATGGGTATTCAGGCTGGGTCGTACCTTCGGCAATGCGCGCCACAGCCTCGTTCTGGTCGCCATTCGTCTCTTGGAGGGCAAAGAGCACGTCGGCCTCGGACCAATCCGGGAACATTTCGCGAATCACAGAGGTCTTGTCGCCGTATTGCTTTCGGAGCTCGGCGAAATCGCCCTCGTCGTCGAAGGCACCCAGGCTGTCATCAGCCGCCTTGTGATCAGACTTGTCGCCATTGGCTCTGCGGCCGCCGCGACCGGCGAAGCCTCCTCTACCGCCGCGGCCAGAACCTCTGCCGCGCGAGGCGGCAGGCCGTGAAGCGACTTCGGACATGGGAGATGGTTTGGATGTTGTGCGGCGAGCGCAGGGCTGGATGGTGTGGGAGAAGCAGTGGCCTGGTTGCCAAGCCTCTGCAGAATCGGCAAAAGGACAAGAGGAGGGAGGGAGGACGGCAAAGAGCCAGATCCGTAATGCGGAGATGAACGCGTGCGTGCGAATGCAGCGACGTGATGCAGGGTGTGTAGGCTAGGCAGAGTTGAGGTCGTGGAGGTGGAGGGTTGAAGGGAGGCACGAGGTTTTCCCCAGAAGCAGAAGAAAGGATCCAGGCTGACGATGGAAGGTTTTGACTTTGGCGGACAGCTGGTGGTGCTGGCGCTGGTGACGCCCCCCAGCCCCCCTGTCCGCTGCGTCTCCCAGCAGGCCACCCGCGGCCGCCAGATGGCCCTGCCCTCCAAGCCGCACACCACCAGCTCGAGGGCTAGGCTGCTGCACGACCCAAGGCGCTGGCCGCCAACGCCGCCAAAGCCCACTATGGCACCTGTCCGTCTCCGAAAACGCCATGTACCTGTACTTTCCGCCTCCCCAGATTCACCTACCTGGCCGTCGCTGCCCAGCTCCACCGGCCGATCCATGAACCACTGGGCCGCCGGAGACTCGCTGCAAGGAAGCAAAGAATCCAATTATCAACTTGGGCGCCATGGCGGAGCGGCCGATTGTCCTACTGATCGTCTTCTCGTGATCGTGTTCGCGGAGCGCAAAGCATCAGTCTTGGGAGCTGCTTGATGCGCCGTCTGCTAAGCCGCCAAGGCCGCCTCAGCCTGTGGAGCCCAGCGACCTCGGCCACGGTGGAGGACCTCGCCAGTGGCAAGTACTGCGGGCCGCGCTCCACGGCAACCTGCGCACATGAGCACGCCAGACGAGTAAGGCTGCGGTACAGGTACTTCCGGATCTGCCAGTGCGCTGCGACGTCGGCAGTCCGACCGAGGAGGTGAACGGCCTGTTTCCATCACCGTGCCTGGTACCAGATAACTAAGGCATTATGAGTACATGCCTGACCTAGCTGTTAGGCAAACAAACCTTGGAAGACCCTTTGTCCCCCCGCCCTCAAGAACAAGACGGCGAATTGCTACTGTATACGAGTGAGGTCTTGCTGGCAACTGGCGAGTTCCCGCCAGAGGAGGTGCGCCGGGCGAGCGCTGCCAGCAAGACGAGCTCTCCATCGTGTTCCATTACTTCCAAGCACGACATCCCGCCCTTACAGTGACGGCGCGGCCTGCAAAAGCTCTACTCGTACGAGGAAAGCTGCTCCCTCCGGCCCTCAGTCAGACAAGGTGCTGCCGCACCAAGACAGCTCCACCCTAGGCCAGCTCCGTCCAGCGCGCCACCTGACAGATGTCACGTGATGACCAAGTGTTCCGCGACTCTCCCGGATCGTGGGCCGACGTTCATGGTGTCAATCCAGTCAAGCCCCAAGACGACCACGCAACGCTGCTGGCACACCTCTTTGATTCCAGCCTGCCGCGGGCAGTGCTACAGTCACTTGTGTCCATATCTTGTCTTGTTACGGTTCCTTCGCCATGTTTTCTACCAAGTCAGCACAGTCGCTGCGGAAGCTGTTCGCTGGTTATCACGAGCCCCTGCCACTATCAAAATCACAGTCCCAAAGACTCCTCGATGGCCTCAAAGCGTCTTTTCGAAACCAGCTGGACCTCGAATACGGGCAGGCTTCAAACAATGCCTTAGCTCCCGCGGAAACCGCAAGCGATGCTGTCCAGGTTCGTCACTCGGCGGCAAGCCAGCATCTAAAGTCGATCCTGTCGAATCCCTTATTCAGCTACCAAAGAGAATCACTGGCGCAACCCCTGTTCTCTTCAATAGCTATACCGAAACGAGACCCTATGGATGTTTTTGATCATGCTGTTGCAAGGGGCATGATGACACTCAAAGCGGCGACGGGCTGCCTTGTAGCAAAGCGACGGCTACTCTCAGCTCCGGATTCAATCACAGACATGTCATCATCAGAGACCGCGTCGCGCATCGTGCGATGGCTCCGATCAAGTGGTGCCGAGGCTGATCTCAAGTTCCTGGATAATCAACAGTTCATCCGTGCCTTAGTCCCGTTTCTGATCGCGGAGGGCTTGGAAGGGATTGCCTGGGAATGGGTCACTCGCGCGGTCAACGATAGCTCAGCCGCTCTAAACAATGAGTTGCGAGTCCAGCGTGCCTCTTATGTGCTGGCTGAGCTTGTCCGCACCAAGAGTCAGCCGCAGTACGGCAACCTAGATGCTGCCATCTCGACGATCCTGGACGCAGAGCACCGCTTTCACGGGAACCCCTTGCTTCCTGACCTTTTGATAAGTCCATGGAGGTCAGTCTCCTGGCTCTCCACCGTGGAAGCATACAGCAGGACAGCGCCGTCGGAAAAGCTCTTCGACGCTCACATGGCGACGGCGGAGCTTCTTCCCAAAGCTTTCACCGTTGAAAAGGCACACCTGCACCTATATCACCCGACACACCCAGATCACACGCCAGCGCTTCAATTTTTCAACGACAGGAAGAATTTGCGCAAGCTCGTGCAAAAACTAAGTCCAGAGAAACTCGACCTGGCTAAGCTAAGGGGCATGGGCATCATCCCCTGGATCGCATTTCTAGGTCACGACACGGTGAATCACCTCACCCAGTCGGGCAGAAGCCAGGAAGCAGAGGACGTCACGGAGTTGCTTCGGTCGGAGCTGGCAGACGTCTTCGCACACTCTCCAAGCCCGACATGACAATCACGGGAATCTTTGGCATCAACCATCCCCAGAGACGCCAATACTCCGCCTCGCCACACAGCTCACCAACCGGCTAATCCCGCAAGTCAAAAGCTGGGATGAGGACGTGCTTACAGAGGAGCTACTTTTCCACCCCAGGTGCAGCATCTCTTATCGACGAAGTTACGAAGTGGCCCACGTTGAACGAGGCGAGACGTAGCGCCCGCTGGCTCGCGATATGAGGTCTTGCCGAGCTGATGCTCCAACGGCAATTGACCCTTGATGAAAGCCGGCTTGCTCTTCTACAGAGAATGGCCGGACGTATACAGACACATTCATTTGTACTTTAGTATACCATGTCACGACTACGTTATGAACGAAATAGCCACAAGTGCTTCTCAATATACCCCAAAATCAGTCTTCCATGCTCGAAATCAGTAGCTCTTGTTGATTGTCATCTTCTATGTGTCAACTTATTCCGAGTCGCTATCCTCCGCGTCGGAAAAGCCATTGAACTCTTCTTCCTCCGACTCGTCCGAAGCTGGAGCGGCGCCTTCCCCGTTGTCGCTATCACTGTCCTGCTCCTCGACGTCGAAAACACCAGAAATATCCCACCGGTCGCCGTTTGCTCTCCGGCTAACATACTTGACAAATTTAAGGGTGTCACTGTCGCGCAGCACAATGGTCATTTTGTTCCAGGTGGCGGCCTGGAAGAAGAGAATGTTGTCATCATCTTCGGAAGACTTGTAGATGGCGGCGTCTTCGTCGGCGTCATCATCACCAGCCATGAATACTTCGTGGCCGCCAACTCCGTCGTCTGCCTTCTTAGCTTCGGCCTTGCCCTTGCCTTTGGCCTTGCCGTTTGTTTTTGGTTTTTGCTCGGCTTCGGGCTCCATTTCATCATCCTCATCACCCCAACCAGAGGTCGGTGTGATGCCCAAGTTCACCTCCAGGCGCGGTTTGCCGGTGTGGCCAGTAGCCAAGGTATAGTCTTGACCGCGGCGGAAGCGACGGGCCATCACGTCGGAGCTCTCGACAGTGCAGTTGGTGGCCAACTGCAGCCAGTGCCGAAACTGGCGACTGGGCAAGAGGGTGTCCACTAGCTCTGTGATTGGCGACTCTTCTTGAGAGGTGCGAAGCTCGTCGGCCGCGCTGGAGCGCTGGTACAGGTATCGATGCTTATGCGGCGGCTTGGCTACCTTCCATGCGGTCTTCTCCTCGATAGCAATGCTGTCTTCAGGCAACACCTGCTTTTCCTCAGCTATAACGTAATCCTTGAGCCTCTGGGAGAACCTTTTGGACAGGATGTTGGCCAGCGGAATGCTCGAGCACTCGATGAACTGTTCCGAGATCGACTCAAGAACATCCGGCGTCAAATACGTAGGCGTAATGTATTTGAGCAGGAACTCCAGATCAGCCTCGTCGAACTCGTCCTGGCTGGCGCCGGAATTGTTGACCTTGACGGGTCGCGCCTGAGGCATGTCGTACTGGGCGGGGTTGCCCTGGAGCTGCATCAAGCCGCTGTTCAGGGCATTCTTCTCCTCCTCGCCCTCGACGTAGCCGTCCTCGCCGATCTGGGGGATATGAAACCATCCACTGATGGCCATGCGGACCCGGCCGCCGTCTTGGTCCTGCTGGGCCTTGGTCTCGGCGTGATACACCTCCTCTACATCGTGAAAGCTCTCGCCGGGCTGGACGGCGAAGAAGCTGAGTTGGTTCCAAGCGGGTGGGATGACCTTGACGACGTCAGGGAGCGGCGTCTTGGCGACCTCACCGTCCTTATTCTCCAGCTTTTGGACGGGGAAGAGGCGGAGGGCGCCTCCCCACTCGGGCTGCCAGGGCTTGTCCGGGTCTGTCAAGTAAAGAATGTAGCTGACGCGACGGCTTCCGATGACATCGTCGTGGCAGAGGAGGTAGCAGCCAGGGGTATAGACATTGATGGCCATGTCCGTCTTTCGTCCACTCAAGGGGCCGCAACCCGTGATGCCGGACACATAGTTCCTGAAGGTCTCGGAGTAGATGGCATCTCGCAGCGCAAGCAGCGATGGGAGCTTAGCCAGGGACTCGTCGTCAAGGCCGTCGAGGTTCGCAAGGTCCCCGGACTGGTGAATTTTGTAGATGTCTGTCTCCTTGGGCGTGAAAGAGACGTTGTTGCGGACTTCGTCGCGAACCGATCGGAGCAGCTTGTCGTCGACGAGCTGGTTGATGACGGCGTGCTTGTAAGGGGCCGAGGTCGCATACTCTTCCGTATATGTGCTGAGAACCGACTCGTCGAACAGCCCGGCGCGGAATCGCTTCTTCGCAGCCTCGGCTGATAGAGCTGCAGCGAGTGGATGAGCCGGAGGGTCAAGCTAGAGGGGCGGCGGCGCATCTTCTGGACGACATACCGGTCTTGGTCTTCTTGCTACGGGCTTCTTTGCCGTTGGCCTGGTTCTCCGCCTTTCTCTTCATGATGACTGTGACGTAATTGGGCCTTTACGGAAAGTGCAAATGTGCGGCGCAAGCAGAAAGAAGAAAAAAGAAGCGACGAGGATTCCTGGGCCCGGCGGACAACGGGTGGGCTGATGCCGTCAGTGGAGGTCTTAAATTTTTCTGGGCCGCACCGGGACCCTTGATAGCGCCAGTCTGCGGCCCCCAGCGAGCATCTCCAATCAGGCCATCTTTCAACGCGACGACATTGCATTCCATGGCCAATTGAAGCCCCCAAGGACCCCAATGAAGCCCGTTGGGCGAAACAGGGGCTTTGTGAACCATCAGAAATTGCTGACCGGCGATGCGGTGTCTGGTTTAGTGCGGCGGCGGCGGCGGCTATCATGATGCTTGAGCAGCAACGGCGTCCACAACTTTGCACCCTGCGTCATGCAAATGCACGCACGAAGCAGTTGTATAGACGCCGGCAGCGTACTGGCCCAGCTCGCCAATCGTCCACGCAACCGTCGCGCTTTTCACCGGTTGTCCGAGGGTCGCGCGGGTGGTGGTGCTACGGTGTAAAGGCCAGTCACGGCCGTCATTGACGTCCATCAGCGCCCTCACCCACAGAACATGGCCGATGGCGCATGTTCGAGCCCAATCAGATAAGACGAGCGCTGCCCCCTGCCTAGGTAGGTAGCCAGTATCATCGCTGGCCAAGTCTGGTTCGGTCGATCCCAGGTACCTTTAAGCATGTAACCTCAACGGGAATACCGACGGCGCCTTGAAGGCGGGGGCCTTACACGTCGACTCGCCGTTGAGCAGGCCGAACAAAGCCTCATCCGTAGACATATTATCACTGCTCCCAATCTTGTGTGGAATTAGCCTTCAGTCATGGCCTTGGACGTGGAATCCATTCGGGCCAAGTTTCCAGCCTTGCAGCAGGACCAGGTCTTCCTCGACAACGCGGGCGGCAGCCAGACCCTCGGCGCAGTTATCGACTCTATCCGCGACTATCTCAGCGGCACCAACGTCCAGCTCGGCGCGTCGTGCGCCGTCGGCAAGAAGTCGACAGCTCGGTACGACGCCGCGCACCAGGCTGGCGCCGGGTATGTTAACGCCCGCGTCGATGAAGTCGTCTTTGGAGCCTCGACCACGCAGCTCCTGCGCACCCTGTCGTATGCCCTGCGGTTTGATTCAGGGGACGAGATTATCGTCTCAGCCATCGACCACGAGGCTAACATTGCCCCGTGGCTCGACTTGGCGGAACGGCAGGGTCTGGTTCTCAAGTGGTGGAGGCCGGTTGCTGGCACGGATCCAAAACTGCTGCCCGAAGACTTGGAAAAGCTTCTCTCGCCCAGGACGAGGCTGGTTTACCTGCACACACGCAAGTAACATCCTTGGTACCATAACAGACGTCAAGACTATTGCCACAGCAGCCCACAGGGTCGGCGCTCTGGTATGCGTTGACGGCGTCGCCTCCGCACCCCACCGCCCTATCGATGTCAAGGCCCTCGGCGTCGACTTTTACTCCTTTTCATGGTACAAGGCGTACGGGCCGCACATTGCCATTCTCTACGCGAGCTGGTGAGTGCTCAGACGTACATGAGAACGCTCGGTCACTTCTTCAACCCCTCCGTTACCCTCGCCGACAAGCTGGGTCTGTCGGCTGCCAGCTATGAGCTCTGCCAATCCGTGACACATGTCGTGGACTATCTCGGCCTGGGAGAGATGTGGAAGTCAATCATCAGTCACGAAAAGGAGCTGCAGACTGCGCTGATCGAGTTTCTCAAGGGCAAACCAAGGGTCATCATTTACGAAGCGGTGGACTTGGACAGCGGGTTCAGTGGGGCTGTCAGGCAGATCGACCTCAGGTTGAGCAGCTTCCTCCAAGTACAATTGCGTAACTTCCCCGTAGACTCCACCCAGAATTGTACGATTGTGCTTTTTAAGTCTATCCGAGGACGGACTTCTTTGACTGAACGTCAGTCTAAATGGAAGTTCAAACGCTTGATTGATTGCATTAATGTAGGTCAGTTGCATCGCCCTGGAGGCGATGGCCCAAGGAATTGGTTCTCCGACAGCGACGGGAAAGCATTCAAAAGCTATATCGTCGGAACAGAAGAGAATAGCTGAGATGATACAGTGCTTTGGAAGGTATTTGAGCAAGGTCTCCCCATCAGGTCCGTGTTGATCAATGCATGGCAAGCTGTACCAGAAATAGGTGCAATATTATTTCCTACTTGATTTCCGCAGGCTGCCATGTAGCCCGCATTGTAGATCGCTCATATTGTTACGAACAGCATATTAGACGCTCCTCGGCAGTTCAGCTCGGCAGGCCATTTACAGAGCCGCCAGCATGACCACGACAGCACCAGCCAAGCCTCCCATGTTGGCCACGACGGGAACAGCGGCAGCCTTCGAAGTCGAGGTGGCAGAGGCGGACGCGCCGGTGGCTGTCCCAGAGACCGAAGTCGATGCGGACGTGCCCGTCGTCTGGGGCGCGGTAGTAGTGCCGCTGGCCGATGCCGCGGCCGATTGGCTGGCTGAGGCGCTCGCCGAGGCGCTCGCCGAATCCGAGGCGCTGGATGCGCTGTTGCAAGTTACCTTGTCAGGGACCTGGACGCCTGAGGCGGAGCAAAGCTGCGTCGCAAACTTGACGGTGGAGTCTTGGTCGGCCGGGCTGCAGACGCCGGCGAGGCAGCAGGCGATGCTGTTGAGGAAGTCCTTGTTTCGGCACACGCAGGCAATGTCGGCCACTTTGCAGCCCGCCACGCTTGTTCCGCTGATGTACTTGGTCACGCAGCTCTTCTACACGAGCAACTCTTGTCAGCACGAGTTGAGAAACCAGCAAGATAGCGGCCAGATGTGGCCTAAGCTGCACGCACCGCGCAATCGGGAATGCCGCCGAGGTCCTGGGCGGCGACCAAGCTGGCGGCGAGCGCGAGCACCAAAGTAGGCTTCATGGTGTAGGAGCCGGGAGGCGACGCGATGGAAAGTGATGATGGCAGAAGAGAATAATCTCGGGTGGGTGAGTTACTTGGGGCGGCCTGGTGAATGTCTCCAGTATGCAGAGGGAAGGTTGGACGAGATGTCGATTGAATCCGTCGACAGATCGAGGCAGCAGGTGGCCTGTCGAAGCACCTGACGTGGGAAATTGGGCGAAGCAGGCGGGAGCGTTGCGCGCACGATACCCCGGAAAATCCCAGCGCATAATAATTGGGACCCTGGCCGGCAGAGCGCGCTGCGACCGGGGTTGCCCCTTAAGTTAGTCCCACACGTTGGCCAGTGGGTATGCAGAATGGGATGCGCTGTGACAGCCGCTAATAAACTGGCTCGCCTCTCCTCGCCGTGGGTGCGAAGTTTGGTCCCCTGTTTTTCCTACAATAGGTACCTCGATCTAGGCCAATGGATTCCGACTATTGATGTTAGCTGGCGTGCGTCGTCAATGCCTTGCGGTTGGGCATGCTCAAGTACGGCTGTGTCACCGAAGGCCAGCTGCGCCGTCGCCACCTACTCGTAAGGTGAGGTGCGGAGTAGACTCGCATGGAGCGCGCGCATCATGCATAGAAAGGCCGGTTCAGCAAATTGCGCCAGCACCTATGACGACAAAAGGCGCAGCTGTATCCAAAAACGGTCTGATGCATCCAAGGGACGGTCGGCTGCCGCACGGATCAGAAAGCAAGGATCCATGAGTGGCCGATGGCAATCGTGCAATCGGGCCATTGTCATCAAGCAATCGAGTACAGCGCGGCGAGCACAAAGACAACATTATAGCAGCTCCAATTGAATTGCGAAGCTGAACTCTGCGGTTGCGATAGTATTGAATAAGCCGCCGCGGTGGGCCTCGGCAGCCGCGCGTAGTCTATCGTACTACGTCCCTTGGCTCTCCTAATGCTGGGAGTCGAGACGCCATCGCCCATCAGTCGGAAAACGCCACCAGTGGTCCAGGCCTGGCTGTGCCGGGTATCGGCACTTTCATAACAATCCAGGGCATTTTCTCCGGCGTTTGCTCGTAGGGGTATCGCTGGTTAGTAACATGCACTCCGTAGTGGTGCAGATGCATCGTGCACGTTGCCGCGGCGAAATTCAAACAGCCCGTCTCAGTGACATGTAAGTCGTAACGTGGTAATGATCCCAGACTATCCTTTGCATTTCTCGCCGACGATGGTGTGCGTCGCTGTGGTATAAGTCTATTCGAAGGCCTGGTTCACTTCATACCTTTTTGCCCTGCTTCAAAAGATCAGACACCTTGGGAGGCAGCACAAGCGCACTCCTATCGTTCCTCCTGTAAAAGTCCGCCAACGACGTCGCCGTCTGCTCTGGTATATCCTCCTGAATGAAGTGTCCGGCTTCCGGGAAAACTTGCAAGGCATATTTTCCTGTTCCAACCCAAGTCAGCACAGACTGCATTGTCCTTGGCGCTCGGCGTGGATTGGCATACCTTGCATCTGCCCTATTGTGAGTTCAGTATCCAGTCGGTCTGTGCCAGCCAGTAACAATAGCTTTCCTCCCTTGGATTCCAGGAATTTCTTGCTCAGTCCCACAAACCAGCCTTCCCAGAAAGGTTGCGTAGCGGCCAGGTTCGTCCTCCACCGCCAAGGTCGGGCTGCATCCGCGCTCTCGTCCAGTCGTAGCAACGCAGGGACCGACGTCCGAGCAGACGTCGAGTTGCGGACCGTTCGTGACCGAATATGCCAGTCGATCGCGGCTTCGGTCGTAGCAAAACCTCCTGGTCTTGTTGAAAGATAGGTCTGCATGCTTTGCAGCGCATCCATAGCCGAACCCTCAACCACGTCCAGCACCGCGTAGCCGAGCAAGGATGCCTCGAGCTTCCCCGTCTTTGCCAAGTCTGTTACCACCGCCCCGCCCAGCGAGTGACCGACAAGGACTATACTCGGGAGAGTCTTCCAACCCATCTGCATTTTCGTCGACTGCACCATGAAGAAGAGGTCGTTAGAGAGAGTGCCCAGACTCAAGTCCAGAGTCATGCCCTCTGGAGAAACGGTCGACCCATGCCCTCTGCAGTCAATAGCAAGGATACCGGCGGACGGCAGCCGCTTCCGAATCTCGGAGCCAACAACAGCGAACGTGAGTCCTGAAGAGCCAGCGCCATGATGCATAACAAACAAGGGCCCTTTATCCACAGGCGAGGTGAGGTAAGCGTGGAACGTCACCTGGGGGTCGTTTTCTGACTTGAGGAACAGCTCGCGTTCGAAATATGTCGTCCATGGTATTTGCTCCAAAGTTCTGCCTCGTGCAATTCTGGGAATCGTTAGTTAAACATTTTGCAGGAGATTCCCTTAATTTACCCCTCTGGACGCGCGAATAGCTTCTGGCTGGGAGCCGGGATGATTGTACCGGTGGAAGACACGGATGACGCGGAGGAAGAGTCGTCGTCTACATGCTCTGGCAGCTCGGGCACCTGGTCCGTCTCCTGCTCCTCCAGCTCGCTAAAGGGCTCATGGGTGAGACCAAGCTTGGACCTTGCCCATGCCCGCTGCAGATCGCTCATGACGCGCCTCGTCCCTGCTCAGTCTCAGAGCAGCGCGAGACGACAAGAAGGTTAGCGCTTGGCAAAGAGTTGCGCTAAATACTGATTCCCGGCCCAAGCAGAATCGAGATCTCGGGCGTCTTATTTCATCCGATCGCTGAGCATGCGCAGAGTGGTTTCGCCGTCATTTGTCCGGGTGGCCGGCTGTGAGATTGTTGGATAGCGAGTCGAATGACGGCTCCAGACTGGTCAGTTTATGAGGTGCCACAGTAAGGCTGAGAAAGCGGGGCAGCCAAGCACTGTGTGTCCAGGCAGAGGCAGGAGGAGCAAAGACAGTGCGCAACTCGAGACGCGCACGATACGTTGTGTCAATCACCACATGCTTCGAACTCAAGCCTTTTCAAGTACACTCTGGTCGCTGCATTCCCTGAACCTAACACTTCGTCGTATTCCGTATCTCAGTGGTCGAGTCAATTTTGAATACGGTCCGATCTCATTGTCTCATGTCGTTGATCTTGTGGGGCACCGACGTACTCCCGTGTGACAGGTCTCATATCGCATGGATGTCGAACATTAAATATAGATAATCAGCACGGCTGTCAAGATCAGCAGAACGTGCTGTAGCCTTTTCTTGCAGCACATGAGGCCTCTGCATCTCGCTTCAATCCGAGCTTTGAGTCTTCTCTCAAAGTATGGAGTAAACCTGGTACTGACTTGCACTTACCTACGCCATTGGCCCTCGACTTTTCGTTTTTGTGACACGGGATACCCCGATGCACCAAAACAAATTGAGATCGGCTTTCTATCCCATGGGAGCCCCTAAGGCTCGTGGGTCTGAGAATTAAAGGCAAAAACAAATCGGATACAAAGGCGAGCGTCGTTCTTAGTATTTGATTGGTTTCTGCACTGTTACCTTAACTCCACAAGCCTTAGGGGCTTCGAAGGGATAATGCGCCCAACTGTCTCTTCCGTCCGTCAAGACGCATTCCAATACGACGGTCTGCTGGTTCACGCGCTGCTTACCCTAGAGGAGAACAACTGTCATTCAGAGCCATCATATAATGCTCTCACGGATACGGAGTAGGAGTACGGAGTAGACCATGCCTTAATACTTCGTAGAGCATAGTGCAGATGTAAGGAGATGCCTCCGGTACCTGTCTAACTTTCAGATTCTACAATATCGGTCCTCGATTGGTTCGTTGTGGGTGCGAGAGGTGGTGTGGTTATTGTTGTTGTTAAATAACCGTTACTACAGGTGCTTTGCTTGAATATGCCTCGATTGTTTGTGGTCTTCGAAGGCAGTTGCTGGAAGCAAATCGCTTCTTGGTTGTCAGGATTCGCATAGAGGGAGTCTTTTTACCCCTATGACGTGTGCTCCTCCATCTCCTTGTGGCCTGTGAGCAGGACACGTCTGAACACGCATACTCCCAGCCTCAAACTTGGTAGCTCTTGGCTCACCGTAAGTTATACGCTGCATGGTATTTCTTCTGTGCTTAATTGTCTCGGAACAGTCGTTGCTGCGGCCAGTGGTATTCTCTACGTGCATGGAGCCGCACGCGAGACACTCGGACAAGACGCACATTTCACGCAAGTCCCCTGACAGACAGACGAGCCTTGTCAGCCTGGGGGGTTGAACCAGCCACAAGTGTGGTCATGGCGCAGGGTGAGAGGGCCCTTGTGAGGCATTGAGCGTTTGCATAGCCCATGGCAGACCTGACCCCGTAGGTGTTGATCACTGTCTGGGCAGCACGGCGGGAGGAAAGAGGAGACACCGCAACATTAGGATCACTCAAACAGAAAACGTGCGAGGCGATCGCATTCCATGCTTGCAGGATTATCGGTGAAACTCTAGAATGATACCGCTGGCCTTGCACCTTACAACGGACTGCTCGTACAGTACGGTGAAAAGCGTGCCTGAATACGGAGGACGGAGTACTCCATAGTGCCTGCATCTAAGGAAGGCATTCTCTCATCACCTCGCGGCCTATTTGCCCGAGGCCTCCACAGGCCTGGTTCGAACTAGCGTTCAATGGTGAGGAGCTAAAGTTGCTTCTTCTCTCATCGAACGGAACCCCGCGGGAAGGCTGAGACCTTCGCTATGGGGCAAAAGCAACGACATCCCAGGGTCGGCCTTTCAAATTTGCTAGCGTGGAGGACGGATACTCGCCTTGGCAACCTCGGGAGCCAATCTCGGCAGTGAAAGTGACTTCAGGAAAATGCGCGACGGTGATACGAGAAACGTCCTGTTGGGAAAAACTCCATCGAGGTGATTTACAGTAGCCAGAGCAACCAAGGTGGTACACTGCCCTTTGGGAGCTTGACCCAGGCCGCCTCGATGCCTGTCTGCGGAAAGCGGAAATTGGAGGATCGCAAAAGAAAGAGGTGCGCGAATGGCGTTCGGGGTACTCCGTAGTGTTATCAAGCAGCAGCTCTGCAATGGCGCGGCGAGATGGATGCACTGTCCATGGCGCAACGGTGCTTGATCCGGCGGCAATTGAGACCCCTTCCTGGAGCCAGTAAGGAGCCCCTTGGCTCGTCACAAGCATTCGGACCTCGAGTGGTGCTCTCCACTCGGCCCAGGGAATTAACATCATGGATCCCATAGTATGCTCTCCATACCAATGACCAGAATAGGACAATTCAGACCGAAAAAAAATTGCCCGATCTTGTGAACTCGAGCTTGCAAGGATGAAGCTGGCACGAACTCCAATCGGGGTGGGTATCGAAAGGCGGAAGCGGTCCCGGTGGCTACGAGTGCGAGAGCCATCCATTGTGCTCTGTTCGGGCAATCTGCAGGGGAATGGGGCAACGCGAGTCTCCAAAGAAAACTGAGGTCGAGGAGCGGAGACGTGGCATGGATGGATCCATCAACTGTCTGCAACACGCTCCAGGATGGCGTTGAACACCTGATTAGCGCGGGGGACAATGCCCACCGCAATACGCACGAGATGTGCAACTACTCGTAGAGTTGCACAAACGACCGTCACATCTTGGAGTACGAGGGCTTGGTCGCTGCTCTGTACTGCCTGATCTGGTGGTGCACCGCCCGGCGCGCGCTCCGGAGGTACGTAATCTCCCTCGGCCCCCAACGGCCACGATGTGGGCTCCCTGCGGTCTTTTGCACCATTCGCAATGGGCTACGGACCCCATTCGTCCGTGCTACGACGAGTGAGGAACAGTCACGACTGGGCTCGGAGTGCAAAACCCTCTCGCAGTTTGGTCCATAATGAGGTGATATTTCAATGGACGTTTGTAGTGAGACGTTGCAGCGCAGTCCAGATCTTCAAGGACCGAAGCTAGAGCCAAAGAAGACAGAACCTGGATGTTCGTCTGTCGTTGGCTGGCATCGACTTGTTGGTCCAGTTCCACTTATAGACCTATCAAGAAACCACATGCTCTGGGCTGGGGACGGACTAGACGCCACCCCCCGGAGTGTCACAGCGGTTGCGATGCCCGCTGCAGCATTTGTTCGCCAGGAACAGGTTTGGCGAATGGCTTCGATTTCCAGCAGAAGAGCAAAAGGCAACGGGATGGCAGAAGACATCGTCGCCTACACGCGAACTCATCGCGGACGTGGAAGGTGGATTTGACGGGTTCCAATGGCTGCCGGGAGCCGTGGCGGCGTTGCCGATGACACAGTACTCCGTACTCCGTACTGCACGGGCACACGGGCAGCTAGCAGCCTTGGAGGCGTCTCGGAGAATATTAATTGCTTAATACCTACCTAAGGCAGGTAGGCCACAGGTGGCGCCCACTGGACGTACTCGTGGTCCGTACCTTGCTCATACTTGCTGCCCACAGCAGCCTTGTCGCGGCTGCGCATAGGCTGCATGGAGTGCCACGTCCGGAGGTACTTGCGGCGCAGGTAAGGTATACTGCGTGAGAGCACCAATAGCACTTCTTTCTGCCTCGGCAGAGCAGACCTACATGCCATGAACATGCGTACCCGTGCGAGTACACACCGGAGTCCGCACGGGTGCTCATGGCTATTCGCCCTCAGGAGCCCGGTCTAGTTATGCGCCAGTGGGACGCCATCCTGGCGATGTATTGTGAAGGCTGCATCTTTAGGTGGCTGGAGGCGGACGGGACCCAGACCGGTGTGGGATTGTCTGCATCTGCAGCGCGCAGGCCCGATCTCAGCGCGGTGCGTCGACTGCTTGCATGCTTGCTTGCTTGCCTCCGTGTCTGTAACCCAGCGTCAGTGGCAATGACAGCGACAGCAACATGGACAGCACTTGCGCTGCTGCGCTCAGCTACCATGGCCGGCGGGGCGCAAATCGTGTCCCATCCGGGCCTCCATGGAGCGAACTTGTCGCGTAGTACAACGTCGGCTACGTACGAGCAAAACGTCACGGATGGAAGAATGGGGCCGTGGCTGAGGTGCCTGCCTTAGGTCGTCACTCGCCGATCCACAGCACGTGCTTAACACCTTCCGAATCGCTCGTGCGGACTTCCAACGTACCTGACGGTCAAACATGTGCCAGGTGCTGAGGCCGATTCCCAACACCGCAACGACTCTGCTGAAGCGCGCAGACAGACGCCCTGGCAGCAGAGGCGCGAGACGCGGGCATCGCCTCGACCGGGCGCCGGGCTGCGGCATAGCATTGGTTGTATTGTATCGGCCGAGCCGCTCTCTGCCCAATGGGTGGCGGCCATGCGACCTTACCTTGGTCGGCCTGCTATTAGACGCTCCGTCGAATATGAGTGGGTTGGGCTTGTGATGATGGTGGTCTGACGCAGCCGGGCAAGGAGGGCATGAGGGCCAGGAGGGCACGCAGGATAGACAGGGACAGCGGGTCGGACATCCAATCGCCCCCCACGGGACCTTCTCGACCACACTCGCCAGACGCACCTTGACAACATTAGCGCACGGCGGATGTCTTCCCCGGTACCCTTTGGGCTAATGTGTGGAGAGCGAGCCCCGAGACATTGCCCGGATGGCGAGAGATCAACGACCTAACCTTTCGCGCAGAGATGGGGACATCTCTCGGCCGAGCGCGAGTCAACCGCGCCGTCGAGCCGGAGGCGGCGGGTGTCAGTCGTGCCATCAGCAGTCCAAGCGAGTCTGGGGTCGGCCCGGCGTCATCTCCTACTTGAGCCTCAGCCCTTCTGACACGGACATGGAGTTAATTCTGGGCCGCACCCGCTCCAATGAGCCACCCAACGACGACTGAACCCTGGCTGCAAATCTACGCTGCCACCGACAGGGCCCCAGCAGACGGAGCAGATCCGTACGGCGAGCCCTTCACGCCAGCCGGGTTCCCTGCCTGCATCCCACTCGGCCAGCCAGCTAGCCAGTCTGCTTGCCTCTGCCTACTCCGTACTGTTGCCCTGGGGTGCTGGCATGGGGCTCTCGCGTTGTCTCATCTGAGAGGCGGCCAGCTGCCTCATCGCTTCGCTTTAGTCCGAAGCACGAGCACGCGCGCCTCCGCCTGGCGTATTTCTTGGCCAGGGCCAGACATCGTCATCGCGGACTTCTCGAGTGGGTCTGTAGCAAAGGAACAGTACGTACGAGGTACGCTACCTTCCATACACACACTCGTAACAACTTTCGCCATGCAGTCAAGTTCAGTGTCGCATGGGGTGGGTGGAGAGGGGCTCCCGCTGGCGACATAGGTGTATACGCGGGTTTACGGTATCGGGCATTTGGATCTTGCTGGGGCGGCATTGTCTGCACCACAATGCCAGCGTCGATGCGTCGGTACGTCGATGCTCCGGCTGCTACCGCTATTACCACTGTTTCCACTGTTGCCATTGCTACCGCTGCCACTTCTGTCGATCCAGGCACTGGCCTGGGCGGCTCGCGACCTGAGCCCTTGTTCTGGGCGGTACCTTTTGCGACCGGACACAACGAACCTCTTCATGCAGTTACCTGCCACTATTGGAAATCGTCAAGCGACGACCCCATTTCTCTTCCAAGTCCGTTGGAGGAGCTCTCGCGATTGTTCTGACAGAGAGCAGGCGTTGGCCCAAGCCCTTCGATGCAACGCATGGCAAGGTTCATGCCCGGGGATGGGATGAGGGGGATCCCATGTCGTGACGCTAATAGCCTATGAGCACATGCAGTCGTGCCGCAGCTTACCTTGGGGGAGAAGAGGACAAGACGATACTAGCCCCAAAACCGTGTAGCTGGGATGCAGCTTGGCTGCGGTTGCGCACCAACGACGCTGCCTTCGACTCCTGCCTTGCACATACATGCATCCGCACTCGCTCGCCGGAGACTTGCCTCGATGGGCCCCAGTCAGATGCCTACGGAGTCCTTACCGGCGTCTCTGACAGAGCGTCGGGCATGGGAGGCGGACCCATCGCTACTCCAAAGACGGCTAGGGACGCGATTAAAAAAAGGTGGCTAGGGCTTCAAGGGTGCTTCCGAGGCGCCGTGCTTGGACTCCCGCGGGGATCCACAGGCTTGGCAGGCCTTGGATCATGCCGCATCCTGGCGCGATCTGTGAACCAGACAACCTCGATCAAGGCTCAAGTCAGCCAGCCAGTCAGCCTCCATGCGTTCTACAGGTACAAATTACACATGCAAACTCGTCCATACGTTCATCAGACATCTTCTGTGGAGAAGTGGAACGAGCACAACTAGGTGCACATTTTCCCTGCCCCTCCTACTTATTCATATCTCATGCGCGACATTTCGTCGTGTCGGCTGTCCGTCGACACTCCGCCGACTCCCCGAGATGCAGATCCGCCTTCAGCCCGACGCTGGGGGCTAATCGTGGCCCCCTACTCCCCGGTACGAAGTACCTACGGTATCTGTGTTTGGATACCTGGGTGCCCCAAGAGGACTGCTCCGGTTGTCCAATATTCGGCATCCCGCCCCCAATCTGCACAGCTATGAACGACTGTTGCTCGAGCCATCTACCACTAATACCAGCCTGCCAGGGGTAAGAGTCATAATGGATGAGAGACGTGAGCAGCCAACCGTATCCACGAACAGCCAATGTGCGTCAAGCCCTTTGAGAAGCGCTCAGCGTGTTACGCAGCCTGGTGCCATCCTTGCCAGGTTCGCATGCAGCCAGGCATGCACACATCACTCGCAAAGTGTCACGAACTACGCTTATTACGGGCACGATGAATTGCAACCAACATGGATCCACAAATGTTGATCGGAAGTCCCTCAGCGGCCGCCGCTATGCCTCTTATGCTTGGGTGGATACGCCACATATCGGAGTGGCTATCGTTCCCTGATGAACTGGGAGCCATTGTGGAAAGGATGTTAGTCCAAGGTTAGCGAGTTGGCGGATGGAACTTGTTTGGCTCCCGAACACACCACGCGCTACACTCCCCGATGCAGAATCCGCTTGGACCAGTATCTGGCTTGCACCCATGGTTTGTACACTTTGTCGGCCACAGCCTGCTCCAGGGCCCAGGCACCGAAGCCTGTCAGTTTGTCTGACGCATTGGACGGAGGCAAATGGCCCCTTATATAAGAATATCCCTCGCCCCCGCCCAGGCGAGTTCCCATCGTATAAGTTGCAGGTACTCTTCGCCACCCTGCCGAGTTGGTAGAGCTGGCATTACGGAGTACTGAGCTGAGTGATCAGGGGACGTCCAATATTGCTTGGGTGGCCTCCTCGTTTCCGCACCGCTCGCTACTTCTGACCATCTTGCCATCTTCCTGCTGATCTCAGCGTCTCACCCTCACTCACACGCCCGCGCGTTCCGGACATTGCTTTTCTCATGGTTGCCTCGACCAGGCCCTACTCACCATCATTGCTGGCGCGAAGACGCGCTGTGGACGAAGGTTCTCCATCGTGGCGCTTTGGCAGGCTCTTGTCTCTACCCTAGCCGAATCTCAAAAAAAGGTCAGTCCACGGGAGAAGAAAAGAGAGACAGAGCGTAATGCCCAATGGGAAGCCATCTGCTCGCTTGCCGTTGCTTAACCTGACCGGCCCAACAACATCTCGCGCAGAGCATACATCTGTCAGATTGCCACCTCTTCGCGCTTTTCACTCCCACGCGCTCCCGCATCGTGTGCTTCTCGCCACCTTTGTTCGCATCCTGCGGCTGGTTGTCGCACACTATAGCGGAAAGTCAGCGTTTCGCCTAGTCTTACGCATTTCTGGGCTCAAACGAAGTCCCCCAACTTCGCGTTCTGGGTCGGTGCCATTCATCACCTCATCTTCGTCAGCGTCGACTTCCCACATCCAGGCGACATCACGTCTCTTCATTCTCTTGCATTGAAAACGCCAATCAAGCGCCATCCAGTTCGATATACAGCCGATAGAATAGGGCACATCCGCGCTCGACTCTAGGTCCAAGCTTCCATTAGGTGCCTTTTTGGGAACATATTCCGGGAAAGACAGCCAAGCCCTCGGCGGGAAACTTCCGGCCACGCTTCCGGAGTCGTCTCAGTGCTATCGTATACTGAGGCTCTGTAGTCTCTTCGTTCCGCCACAGATAAGACTGGACCGAACTGATCGACTTGCCACTTCTTTTGGCCTTCTCCCTGACGACTTTTAAAGGCACATTGCATTACCACGTGGGAAAAGTTGGAAACTGGACACTCGAGCCTACACTGTCTGGACAGGAGAAACACCCTGGACTGGGAATCTCTGGGGCCCTCGGATCACTCTCCATCTGGCGAAAAACAAATTTACTAGTAGCTTTGCCATTGCTGATTAGCAGGTCGTCCGCTGGATCTTTCCAAGAACACGCTCTGATCCCGCGTTTCATCAGCCCGCAATTGCTTCATTTCATGGCCCTCGTTAGAGCCCACCACACTCACCCAAAACCGGATATCTGGAAATTCGGTTGCAGCGATACCTTAATCTACCCCGAATCTGCGTCGCTCACTACTTCCGATTTCACATTACTCCACCACCGAACGAGATTGCAATGGACATGTCACAGTCAGCACAAAACCCGCCCGGCTACACTATGCCACAGCAAGATCCGTCAGCAGCTGACGAGGATTCTAGAGACTCTGAAGGCTCATACGACGAGCACAGTTCCAATATGGGCTTGAGGAGATCATTCTCCACGCCAGACACTGCCCAGATGCAGCAGCAAGGTGCTCAGGAGACCCAATCTCAGTCGGCAGCAGCTTCAGAGAAGAAAAGAAATAAGCTTGGCTATCACAGAACATCAATCGCGTGCAGTAAGTGGCAGTCTCTGAAAGCACGGGGCGGGAACCCAATTTAACAACGTCCCATGCAGGTCATTGCCGTCGGCGCAAGATCCGTTGCATCGCATCCGCCGATGTTCCGAACAGATGCGTCAACTGCATTCGACTCAAGAAGGAGTGCAGCTTTTACCCCGTGGACCAGCAGCCTAGTTCAGACAACCGATCAAGATGCCCACCACGGCAAGCCACGGGTTCGAGCGTCGGTTCAACGACTTCATCGCCAGCTGTTGCCACTGGAAGCCCAGGGGAGGTGTCGTCCCATCCGCCACATGCCCCTGTATCTGGTATCGCCCAAGGCGCCAAATTACAACCTGCGGGTGACGAATACTATCCTCCCGATGTCAAAGGTCAGAATACACTTTTGGACAGGCAGGAGGACCGACAGACTGCTAGAGAGGTTTCCTAACACGTGTGCATAGTCCCGTCGAACGGAATGCCTTCGAGCGGCCAATACGGTTATACCAACCAACCACCCACGACTTGGATGGCGGTGGACGTGAACACGACTCCTTTGTCGAAACCGGAAAACCCCAACATGACTTGGCAACCGTATCCGGCCGAATCGCCGATGAGCACGCAGTTCTCTCCGTACGCGCAGTCATCAACAGCGTCCGCCACATGGACATCGGGCACTTCAGAAGCTGGCTCCCACGAAGAAATGGCGTGGTCCGACTTCCCTCCGCCGGGTCGTTCAATGTCATACAGCGGCGAGAGCGCGGGGAGCCATCAGCAGGTACAGTATGTTCCCGTGGGTCAGGGGCAGGCGTTTGAACGTCGGCCGTCCAACTATTCGGACATATACCCTCAGCCTTACGGAGCGCCAGTCGCGACCATGTCGTCAGGCCCTGTGGCAGGGCTGGGGAGCCAAACTTCGCTAATTGCTGGTGCTCCTCCATCCAACGCGGAAGCATGGCAACAACACATGCTGCCTCACGGACAGAATCCGTACACAAAACAAACAGATGTGTTCGGCAGCTGGCAGTACGAGAAAAACGGGGGAAATCATCAGATGTGGTTGGAGGAACAGAGACCGCCCACAACTGCGACTCAAGCCCCGTCAGATGCGTACTACTCGGCGTGAAAAGGGCGATCGGAAGACCTGGATTACAGGAAGGCAGGTCAACATGACGTATACGTGATTTTGTCTCAATTCCTTGCATAAGGACATAAGGGAAGTAAGAGAACAGGTGCCAACCAGGTCAATATTACGGCCGATTTGGCGATGAGTCGATCACATCAAACTTTGCCAACATTCCTCAGGACCATAAGGAAATTCAGAAATGGCGGTTGGTGCTTATTTACCCGTGTTGGCTACGTTTGAATTTTACGACATCATTTGAAGACAAGCGGTCCTGAGACGGCGAATAGACGGGGCAAAAGCACAGCTATGAGGATAAGGGGCAGAAACATCAAGCAACACAGGGTTCAGCCTGGCTGAGAAGTTGAGCCTTGCGATGGATCAAGGATAGACCACATTTGGGCGATGTCTCAAAGCATACGGATCTTCAACATTAGAGACAAGCGGAGCATAAATGCGCCATCAATGAGCTATTTGGTGGACGCTGGGCGCCTCGAACCGAGCCGCGGTCTGGTCGTCTTAAATACGACGATGGGGTACGCTCACCAGTACCTACATGGAGACAGCGGCTTATGCCACACCAGAATCAAGTTGGATGCATTTCACGGCATCGCTCCCAGGACCCCCGGGGTGCGCGCGGCAATGATGAGAACCCCAGAGGCGGCGCCTGTGAAGATGCCAATGCTATCGGAAAGTATCCAGCTGCCCTCATTGGGAGATAATCCGACATTAGTGTGATGGGTGGAGTCTGGGTGCAAGCTGTACCGCTGTCGGGCTTCAGCTACGCCGCGGCCGCTTGGTTCTAAGAATGGACTGGATGGCCCTGTACAACAGCCTAGAGCGACCGACGCATCTTCAGCATCAGGTAATACGAGTAAGTGGGTCGAGAGGCGAAACCTTGGCGAGCTCCAAGCATCTCACTCTGTACCCGTGACCCTTCGATACAACAACGTCCGCAGACATTTACGAGACGATTCATCACCAGCTGGCGTTGAAACATTCAAAGCGGTATGCGAATGGTTTGTCGGGGCGAGTCTAAAGCATGACGCTGACCATGGTTTGGACGAGGAGCAAGTTGCAGGGTAGATCGAATCAGCGGGAGCTGAGAGAGCATACAGAATCGGACTGGGCGGCTCGGCGTCTGCGTTTGATTTTGGTTTTGTATAGATCTGGAATTTTTTTGCGTTCTTCTATACGACGGCGAAAAGTGGTAGGTCAGCACAAGGGACCAAAGAACCAATTTCAAGACCAACCCGCTGCATATAATGACTTCAAACGACGCCAAAAACCGCGAAACTATCGTCCAGATGCAAAACGTGGTTGCTATCTCCATAACCTCGTCAGCCGGCGAGCTTCCACGTCAGAACCAGCAGGGTAGCGTAAGCGCCGAGACTAAGCGCCGTCATGAGCACAACAGTGTCGCCGCTGGTCTTGAACTTGCGGCGGACGACGCCATCAGCAGACTCGGCGCTGAAGAACTGGCGCTGACCCTGATAGCGGCGATAGACGGCGACGATCAGCACGGCGGCGCCATATGCGGCGAAGAGGGCGCCGATGGCGTAGAACTCGGAAGTGAAGATCTTGAGGATGAGGAGCGCAAAGGAAAACTGCCCGAGGGCGGTGCGAATGTAGGCGCCCTCAAAGGTGCGCTGGGCGGCGCGAATTTCAACGAGCCTGGAGTTGATTCAGCGCTAGTGTCCTGAGATGGAGAAGCTTGGGACCGAGAAGATTGGAGGGCGAGAGGCGTAGATGACGAGACGGCGGGGGCTTACTCTTCGGTCGTCAAAACCACCGAGCGCGCTCTATGAAGCCGCAAGTGCAGATGTTCCTCTGGATGTGGCTGGATTTGATGAAGCATCAGTTGAGGTTCAATAAAAAGCGACGTCAAGGTTCGAGACTGACCTGGAACATGGTGGAGGTTGGCTCAAGACAGACCGTGCAAATGTCTCACGCCGCGAGCCAAAGCCATCGGCCGCTATGGGAAGGTAGCTTCACCAACGGGCCATGTGTACGCCTCGGACCCAAAGGTTTAGACTCGTCGGATGATGCGAGGGGGGCGATGGGAGATGGCGGTGCCTTGCATGCTCGTAGATCGAGGTGATGGTGACGTGAGGTGGCTGAGCCAGTTTGGGCTTAGTGTCGGCACTCAATGTCGACTTCACCCCCGACGTTGTTTGGCATCACGTGGGCGTCGTCGAATTGACTCGGCCGGAGAGGGGCTTGGCTGGCAGTTGTACCGGGCCACATGTACGAGTAGACGGGCATGGGAGGGTTGAGACTTATTATTATTATTATTCTTCTTCTTATTATGATTATTGCCGCGCGCTTCGTTGGCGCCCATGGCGGATTGCGGCGGCCGTCGAACACGTTTGAGCTTGGTCGCGGGCCAGGCCACTTACACGCGAGCTACCGCCAAAGGAAAGCCTGCGATCGAATTACTCTATCATGTGCTTGCCACTACAGCATATAAAGAGTTTCACCTCACCTGCACCTTGCTCAGTTGTTGGCGCATGGCGTTGGCTGCTTGAGCGGCACAACCGCGTTGGCAATCGCCAGAGTACAGCACGTGCAGAAATCCGCCTCATCGCCGGCCGCAAGATGTCTCGACTGCAACGCTACAGCAAGTTGGAAGAGGGACCTTGATTGATGCAGCCAAGCATACCCACAAATATGTCCAAGTCATGGTATCGCAATGTGCCTTGTGTTCATGCGGCTGATGGAAATGCGCCTGACCCGTCTCGGCACGCGCCGTTAGGGCTGGGTGGATGGCGTCTGTCTCTGGCAGCGGATTCGCAGCCGACGAGATAGCCGCCGGCCGCCGCTGATGGCCCGACGCAGAGGGCAGTCGTACAAAGCTACTCGATGCAATGGCATCCCGGGAAGACGGAACACGTTTCCCAGCAGGGCAGTGTTTGGTGGATAGTTGGCTAGCCAGGGCCTGGAATGGCGTCACCAGAGCAATTCATTCGGCTGCGGCAAGCTCAGGACAGACTCGGTCCCAAGCCTGTTCACTAGCGGCTGACTGAGGGATTGGCAACATGCAAGCCATAGCTTATCCAATGCCGACTGGAAACCGAATGCAAGCGCGGCTATTCCGAAAGGGAAGACAGGGTTAGCTACGAGAACGTCACGACAGGAGCGGCTCTCCCAGCGGTCATCGGTGGCCCGCTCGAGTCGACAAACGATGGCGCGGCGGCAGCAAGCACGCTTCGAGGGCTCGTGTCGTTGCAAAAGTGCCAGAGCTGCACCGCACGATGGGCGTCACTGATTGGGCTGATGGTGCTCGGGGAAATGCGTCGCTGAGCCGGGAAATCCAGAGAAGATTCACACTTCGAGGGCGAGATTTTGGGCTCCGATACCCCTGGGATGGCTTATTGGGTAAGGCATAGCACGGCATGGGGTCCGGAGAACGCCTCGTGGCTCTGAACATTGCCGAGTCTGACAATGAAATGGAACGAGACTCGGGCGGCGATGCGAGGGTACGCGGGAGCGCACGTGTGGGCGGGCAGGGCGGGTGGTATTCCGCTACCATCGTGGCGCCAGCCCGGGAGGCGTTTTCACCTGAGGCTAGGCGGACTGGGTGGACGGGGGGCCAGCTCAGCCCCACGAAAGACAGACACCCCCCTGATCCCCAGATGCGCAGCCAACAGCCAAAGCTGCAGCCAGCCAAGGCAGTGCGAAGGCGCGAATCGGCCGGCGAGCGGAGTAGCCCGGAGAATGCGGCTCTGCAGCAGTCGGCGCGTGCGGCAGGCAAGGTGAAGGGCGGGCAGAAAGAAGCTTCCCCTGGCCCGTGGCCCTCGACTTGGGGGGGCTCTCAGCTGCCGCGCGGGCAGCAGACGACACGTTCGGAGATGGTGCACTGCAACGCTGCGGCCGAGGTGTACGGGTATGAGTAAGGATGAAGCCCAGCTTGTTCGATGGTGGTGGATGGCTCGTCCCAGCTTTGGGGGCAGCCGAAAGTTGAGCCCACCTGGAAGCCACCGTGGGGAGCTTCCACCCTTGCGGTTGCGCCGGCGGCCGCCAGCAAGCGACGCTTCCAAGCCTCATCTGGCGATAAGCCTCATCTCGTCTATTTCGTTGAATTCCCCACGCCTCTGGTAATCCGATGAAGATTCTTTTTTCTCTTGGTCTCTTTCAGGTGACATAAGCCTTCATTACTCGCGTCGACGGGGATTGCCTGCTGGCTTGCTCCTCTCGAATCCGTCTGCTAGCACAATTGCAACGTCTCACATCGTTCCTGCGTCCAACGAGATCGCCAGCGAGGACGGACTGTCACGCTCGCACACCCGCGTCCTGGGGGTCCGTCTAGTCTTGACGAGTCTGGACGGCGGCTGCATGGTGTGCTGGCCCCTGCCTAGCCACAGGTCATAAGCGCCTCCATCACTACCTACCTTATCCATGCGCAGCCCACCGCGTTCCCAACTTCAGCCCTCTTTCTGCCGGGCTTCTCCACGACACCACCACCACCCGCGCTCTCTCGCGACTGTCACGGCCACCCGCGCCTCCTTCTGTCCAAGGCAGCCTCACCAGGTGCAGTGCTGCTCCCGGTACCTCTCTCGCATCTCTCCAAACGGCCTCCAGCCCATGCCTCGAGCGGGCCCGGGAACATGATCCCCTGCCTGTGACCTCACCTCACCGTCCCAAGCGCATCCACCCGCTTCCTGACCCCGACCTCTGACACCTTCGCCGCCCTACATCCCCGTATATAACCACCGCTGTCCCCTCTCTCAAGAGGCGCGACCATGGCTTCCGCATTCGCTCCCGTTCCTGGGTCCATTCACAACCAGGACCGCGATCAACTTCAGAGTCCCGAACCCCGCAATCTCTCCCCGCCTGCTTCCAACCACCAGCCGTTCAGCACACCTGCCATCGACGTCGCCGACCTGTCGCGACTCCATAGTGACTCTCTCTCCCCCCCGGTCAACCAGTTCGAGACCCCAGGCGGCTCAACGACGTCCCTGGGCAACTATCAGTCCAGTGACTTCAGCGACCTCGACGAGGACCCCTTCTTTGGCGCTGACTTCAGCAACATTGAAGGAGGCACGCCGTCTTTTCTCGACGTCGCCGCTGGCTGGGATCAGCCCGCTCTCTTGACCAGCGACTCTGCAGCCATTGAACCCCGACATGAGGTTGACGACAGCACCTCGTACCCCTTAACTCCTTCGCACACAGCCTCTGTCCATGCCACGTCGCCGAGAAGCGAAGGAAAGGACCTGCGACCAATTGCAGATTGGCTTCCAGACTCCATCTCTCCGGAGCAGCTCCAGAAGCCTTTCAAGGCTGCTCCTGCCACCATCGAATCGTTCGACGGCGCACCCAGCCATAGCAGCAGCAATCAGACGAGCGAGGACGGCCTCGCGCTTCCTTCCGTTGTCATGAAACCTCTGAGCCCGAGGGTCACCGTTTCTATTTGGGACCAGGATGACAGTGCTCCAGTCCATACGATTGAACGAACCTTTGAGGACAGCCCCAATACAGTACGAGGTGGTATTCATTCCGCTGGTGATCTCATCTCCTCGGCCCACGATCAAGACTTTACCTCGGCGCATAGGGACTCGTTGGATCGCTGGCACGGCGAGTCAGCTGCGCGGCGCGGCGGGCTTGATCCTGGTCAGCGTCCTACGGATGAGGTGCCCAGTATCAACGAGGAGATGAAACAACGGAATATCGATGATCGGAACCAAGATGTCGGCAAGTGGCTTTCTGGTAACGTCGATGACATGCCTGCGCCGCGAGAGAAGTCTGCCGAGGAGATACAGGCTCTTGAACAGACTACCCACGACAGCAATGATGGCATTCCGTTCGGAGATCCAACCGAGAACCGATTCATCCCTGGGCAGACCTATTACAATGAATCTAATGGCGGCCAGATAAACGATGTTGATCGCGACATCATCGCCGCGAACCGCAACTGGGCAGATGCTCCTGTGCTCCATCAAATCACTCGTGGTACTCCTGGCGGAACCCAGCCGGTATCATCTCAAGCGGCTATTGAGAAATTTGAGAGATTATGCCGCGACAACGACTCCATCATTTCTAGGTCGGCGACTTGGGGCACTCGTCGGCGAAGCCATCCTAGCGTCTTGGACCTTGACATGGAGGGAGTGACAAGTGGTAGCTTCTTGAAGAAGCTCTCCCTCAGTCGAGGTAGCGGCGATAAGGGGCACAAGTCGGGAGGCTTGCTGAGGGATCTCCGGGGCTTGGTCCGGCGACCGAGCGGAAGTTCTATGCGGAAACGCTCTCGGAGCCGTTCTCGCTCACACGGTGCCAAGGACGTGGAGAGCACCCATCAACAAGACGACGATAAGCAAGTCAAACGTGAGAGCACACCCCATCTATCCCCAACGTCTCGAACGTCAAGCTGGGGAAAGAAGCCGCCCACCCCCAGCATCAACACCGCGTTGGTGAACATGGCCCAACATATGGCATCCATCGGAACGACGCATTCACGGAGCGGCTCCATCAGTGGCACGCCACCCATCGTCTCTCCCAGGAACAGCCTAACCAGTAGCCTCAGTGTGAGAAACACGCTCAGACGACCTCGAAGCAAGTCTGAGATCCCGAAGCCCTCTGGTGTCGCGGTTCACACAGAAAGCCACTCGAATCTCGTAGAAATGTGGAAGAAGTCGGGCGGTCCGCCCGTGGCGTCTCTCACGAAGACAAGCAATATGCCTGTTGAGGAAGATGACGATGACGACGATGACGACCTCTATGAAGATAATGACATGAAGGCGAACCCCAACATCATTGACGACTTTGCACCCAATTTCGCCGGATTCCAGCAGCACGTTATGACGCTGAACCCGGGCTTAGGGTCAAGCTACAGCTACTTGGTCGATCGCATTGCTCACCAGCAAATCGTAAGATACAAGCATTTGCTGAATTCCAAGGTCAAGCATCTTGGCCTTGGTGCCAATTGTCCGTGCGGCTCACTTTGTATTGCTCTGGGAGGAGCAGCCCACATCCTCGACCAAAAGGGGGATCCTCGGGGAGCGGACCCTCTGTCGACTCACTTGGACGACCCCGATGAGGGCACGCCAACTGAGGGAGTAATCAACCAGGAAAGCTTCCCTCAGGATATCCCCATGCCCCCGACGCAGTACCTACCAGCCGAGTTCGAATGCCAGCTTTGCTATCAACGGAAGAAGTTCCAGAAACCGTCTGACTGGACCAAGCATGTGCACGAAGACGTTCAACCGTTCACGTGTACATGGGACAAGTGTCGAGATCCCAAAATCTTCAAGCGCAAGGCCGACTGGGTGCGCCACGAGAACGAGGGCCATCGACACCTGGAGTGGTGGACGTGTGACGTCGACGACTGCCGTCATACGTGCTACCGACGAGACAACTTCCTGCAGCACTTGGTGCGGGAGCACAAGTTCCTAGAGCCAAAGGTGAAGACCAAAGCCGCCATGAAGCGGGCTGGTGGGATGGACCCAACGTGGCAGAAGGTGGAGCAGTGTCACAAGGAGACGTTGACTCGACCGCAGGAGGAGCCGTGCCGGTTCTGCGGCAAGGTGTTCCCGACGTGGAAGAAGCTGACCGTCCACCTGGCTAAGCACATGGAGCAGATCTCGCTGCCTGTGCTCCGCCTCGTGGCAGCCAAGGCAAAAGAACTGGCTGCTGATACCATTATCAGCCCCGTTCAGGACCCTCCACCGCGGCCTACGATTCCGCCCTCGAACCAGACTTCGCCAGCGGCACAGTACCCTGGGGTTGCCCAGCCGCTGCAAGGTCATTTGCATCCCGGTCATGAGCACATGGGCTACCCTAGCCATGGACAGTTCATGTACCGGGCGATGCCATCACAGGGCCAGTACCAGCAGCAGCAACAGCAGCAACAGCAGCAGCGGGCCTTCTACGCGCCGCAGTACAATAACATCGGACAAAGCCTGCAGCAGCCTGGGCTGGGCGTCAGTGCAATGAATCAGAGCTATGACGCGAATCAGCGGATCCAGGGCTTGTCGAACACGCCGGACGCCTTTGCGTCAGGCCCCCATCCATACATGTCAATTAACCATGAGGTTGAGCCATTCCCGGAGCTCGACGCCTTGGGTCTCCAGAGCATCGGAGGCGGTCAGCTGGGCGGGCAGATGCGCTACGACGCCATGATGGATCCATCGAGTGTCAACGGCAGCCCATTCAGTGGCCACGAGTCGCTGTCGACGTACTCGCACTCGCCACATCAAAACACCAGCAGCAACAATAATCAAGAGCAGCCTTGGGAGGAGAGGCGTCTGACAGGCTTCCTTTGATGCAACTGATTTGCCCTGCCAGGCTTCCTCCCATGATGTGGCCTGCATGCAAACCACCCTCGGCCTCTTTTCTTTGCCATGTTCTCGGCCATACTTTGCATCAGATGTGGCGACGACGGAAGAGCGGATTTGAGGATTTTGGATATGCCCGGACTGGGATGCTCAGTCGCGGATTGCGGCAATTATGACATAGCGCGTTGTATACCCTTTCTCTCACGACCATGATATTCTTGTGTTCACTTTTTGACGAGCGCCTCCAGAGCTGTTTGGTAGGTGATGACGGGGAAAGGCTCTGCATTTGGGGGGAAGAACATATTGAAGACACGTAGATGTTGATGAATGATAAAAGGAGTCAGGATCCGGATGATAGGATGCGCCATACTGCGTCATTGTGTGGCGGTGAAGTACATACCTTGGTGGGTTATCTAGACTAACTTGACTAACTCTTGGATATGCGCACGGAAGCTCGACCTCGATTGTCGAGGGCAAAAGGCGTGACGTGAGAGGCGTATTTTGCAGCGTCTCGCGGTGACGAAGCAAAGACGAGCCTGTTCGAAGACGGACGATTGAAGCGAACGGGAATACGAGTATATTATGATTGCGTGTGCTCAATTTACTTGTTTTCGGAGCGGGGTGTGCATTGACGATGGTGGTTTCGGGTAGAGCAGCTGCCAAGCGAGAGAGCAGGGCATCTGGAGGCGACGATCAGCGCTGGGGGCCCAGCCCATGCGAGCAGGGAGCGGCGAGCAGGGCATTTCTGGCCAGGATCGGGACATTGTGGATTGGCGAGTTAATGAACAGTACGGTAATTACGTGTGCAATTATAGGTGCACGAATATAATTAGAGCGCATCCTTTGGCGGCCTCTGCGGCGCGCATGAATCGAGACTTGGGCTCTTGTGACGCCGGCGCGTGTAAGAGGAGCGGGCGAGGAGAGGGGCCGATACGAAGCGCTGTCCTTGGGTACGGAATGGTCGCAGCGCGGCGTGATGCGGTTTCTCGAGGCAATGAAGAGAACAAGACGCGCAGACTTGGCGCATGGTCTTGCGTTGCTGCGCCTTCTCGAATCGAGTCGTCAGCATCGGTTCTCGTGTCAAGCTCTGGTACGAGCAACTCGTACGAGGGGTTGGTGGTTGGCGGCCGCCGAGTTTTGGGGCCGTTTCAGACTGCGCAGCGGGATCGGCGCGCTGCAGCCAATGGCGCTCGGCGGCAGCGACCGGAGCCGCACAGCCGCCGGGCCCCCTGGGGGGCGGCGAAGACCCCTGGACCCACTGGAGGGGGCCACCCGACCCGGCCTCCAACTCGACCGCCGCCTCGGCCTTGGTGGACGCTGCCAGGTTGCCTGTCGTCGACAGTTGACCATGCCGTCGGTGCTGGGCACGAACGGCAGGGCAAAGGGAACCTAACTGTTGTGCCGCTGCAAATGCGTGGTAGCCGACGCAAAGCCCCTGGTCCATGGCCAGTCGCCCCCCAGCGCAGCTCCTATGGCCCAGGGCTCGACATGCCAATCGCATCCGCCTTTCTTTCGCACTCTTTGTGATCTTCCACAGCGTCTTTTGCTCAAGCAAGCCACTTCTTTTCTCTTTTCCCTCGTCGTCATCATCCGAGGCAATACATTCCTTCCTTTTTTTCCTTTTGCAGGGAGGCCAAGTGTGGTGTCCATTCACGACGCCCCTACCTGTCGTTCGTTTCACCAAAACACCCCCTGGGTCGCCCTCCTCCCCCCAGACTCGCCTCCTGCCCGTCTCGCCCTCTTCTCTTCCACTCCCTCCCACCCTCGCTTTCAAACCTCTTCTGTAACCTTTGCACGGCACACTCTCGCGTCGCCGGGAGCAGGCCTGTTTTTCTCTTTGTTTCTTCCCATTCTTGACCAGGTTGATCCTCGGACCTTGCAGCCCTGTGGGCGCGCAGCTTTTGTTCATCACTCTTTCTTTCTACTTCCAACTTGCAAACGCCCTCTCTGTGCAGGAAAAACGACGTCACCTGGCATTCGATTTTCAAGACGTCTCTTTGACGACCTCGGCGGATTTTCGCTTTCATGAGGGCTCAGTGTCTGAGCCAGGAGCAGATATCCAGCTGCACTTACACGACGACGAGCATTTAGGCTTGACGACCGCCGATCCGCGACCCACGACGATTATCTTGGTTTGTCGTCACAAACCCAACCACATCGAGCATGGCTCGCTCTGGCTCAGGATGGACCGTATGGAAGGGGGTAGTGGTTGTGGTAACGCTGGCGACGAGGGCATGGGCCTCCCAGATCCTCCAGACGGACGGCTTCAGCGACTGCGGCTCCGACGCAACCGTCAAGGTCGACAGGATCAACATCAGCTACAACAACGACAACAAGACCGTCACCTTTGATGTTGCCGGCTCCAGCTCCAAGGAGCAAAATGTCACCGCCGTCCTCAACGTTACCGCCTACGGGAACCAGGTCTACTCCAAGAGCTTCAACCCGTGCGATAAGGGTACCTTTGTCCAGAGGCTGTGTCCGGTGCCCGCCGGGGATTTTGCCGCCCAGGGGACTCAGCAGATTCCGTCCCAGTTCGCGGACCAGGTCCCGGCCATCGCCTTTCAGGTCCCTGATATTGCAGCCCAGGCGACTCTGCAGCTCAACAGTCTCGAGGATGGAAAGAAGGTTGCGTGCATCCAGTCCCAGATCTCCAATGGCAAGACGGCCAACGTTCCCGCGGTCCAGTACATCGCTGCTGGTGTTGCCGGCGCGGCTTTGTTGTTGACGGGGGCCTCGGCTGTCAGTGCTGCAGTTTCGGGCGGTGCTGCCTCGGGCGGAGGTGTCGGCACCATATCCCCAAGCTTCACCGAAGTCTTTGGCTGGTTCCAGGGCATGGCTATGAATGGAATGCTCTCGGTCAATTATCCGCCCGTCTACCGTAGCTTCGCCAAGAACTTTGCCTTTTCCACAGGCGTCATCCCTTGGACCGGCCTTCAGACAGCCATCGACAACTTCAGGGCCAAGACCGGTGGTAATCTCACCGAAGACAATGTTGCCTTCCTCAAGAACGCGACGCTGCTTTTCCCGGACAGCTCGGCCAACAACCCGAATCAGGGTTCCATGAAGTTCAAGCGGGCACTCGGCGACTTCTTGACCATCGCCGCCCGCGAAATCCAGACCTCCGTCAACGACACTGCCTCGGATTCCAGCAACAACTCCAGTCAGACCTCTACCAACTTTCAGCATACAGTCAAGGGCATTCAGGCCTATGCCGAGCAGCTCGCTGTTCCCAAGTCTGATATCTTCATGACGGCCCTGCTTATCGTGGCCATCGTCATTGCTGCCATTGTCGTGGGCATTCTGCTCGTCAAAGTGGTTCTCGAGATCTGGGCTTTGTTCGGCAACTTCCCCCAGTCCCTCACCGGCTTTCGAAAACATTACTGGGGATCCATTGCTCGCACCATCACCTCCCTCATTCTCATTCTGTACGGCATCTGGGTGCTTTACTGCATCTTCCAATTCACCCACGGTGACTCCTGGGCCGCCAAGACTCTCGCCGGCGTCACCCTCGGCCTCTTCACTGGCATTCTCGCTTTCTTCTCGTGGAAAATCTGGCACACAGCCAAGAAGCTCAAGGAGATGGAAGGCGACGCCAGTGCCCTGTACGAGGACAAGAAGATCTGGGTCAAGTACTCGCTCTTCTACGAGTCCTACAGGAAGAACTATTGGTGGCTTTTCGTCCCCGTCATTGTCTACATGTTCGCTAAAGGCTGCGTGCTCGCTGCCGCGGACGGTCACGGAATGATTCAGTCCATTGCGCAGCTCGTTATTGAGGGGCTAATGTTGATCTTGCTGCTCTGGAGTCGCCCGTACGAGCGCAAGTCGGGCAACGTCATCAACATTGTCATCGCTGTCGTGCGCGTATTGTCCGTTGTCTGCATCCTGGTGTTTGTCGAGGAGTTTGGCATCAGGCAGACGACGCAAACCGTTGCTGGCGTTGTTTTGATCGCCGTACAATCGGCTTTGACGGGCGTTCTTGCGATCCTCATTGCGTGGAACGCTATTAACGCATGCTGCAAAGCGAACCCTCACCGGAAGCGCAGAAAGGAGATGGGTATGTCAAACGAAATCGCCACGAAGCTTGGCATCTGAGAACTAACTCGATTCACAGAGAAAATTCAACGCGATATGGATAACCTCACGCCACTCGACGCGCGTAACTCACTGCTCCTCGACCGGCCCCGCATCGGCGCCCAGGGATCCATGTTCTCCGTCTCGAGCGATCTGAAAGAAAAACCCATGGGCCGCTCCGAGTCCCCCGAGCGGTACTACCCTGGTGGGGAGCCCCTCCGGCCACCCGTTGCCCCATCAGGCGGGCCGCTGTACCGGCCTCTGACTCCGACGATGTCCAACGAAGGGACACAGAGGCTCATGGACAGCGCGGCGCCCATCGGCATGGGAGGACGGCAGCCGCTTCTGCCCACTGTTGAGAGGGAATACAGAGGTCCTTACGGGCAAGGATACGGATACGGCAACCGCTATGAAAGCAGGAGGTAGCGGGTCACCAGGTGAACCTTTCAGGGCTCCCTCACACTTGAGGTGATGCCGTCGCTCATTAGCATCATATCCTAATTTTTCTCGCTATCAATTTGCGTCTGGTAATGATGCGTGTCTTTCACCATACCCAAGAAGAGGGCTTGTATATTAGCGCTGAGACTCAGCAAGAACAACATCTATAGCGTCGGCCGCGGGATATCTAGAGAAAGTGAATACAACACAATCTGTAAATGCAAGCAAGCGGCTGCCAAGTCGGTACCTGCAGGCGAGGCTCGCCCGTGGCAACGCGTAGTCTGTGTCACGAAAAGGGGCCGCATGGGGACAACCGTACATCGGGGTCAGAAGGAGAATACGAGTATGGATTGGTTGGTATCTGCACTGGTTGGCGGCAATGCTGGGACTAGAAACAAAAAATAGAAAGCAAATGAGCCCGCGGCTCCGCCCAAGCGCTCTATGAGGACAGTGCAAGACACGCATCTACCGCCAATCCAACCCTACGCGGGGTCAGCATCAAGTTTCGCGAGCTAGAGGCGAGGGCACAGTGTAGACGGTTGCAGACTCACCTTCCTTCCTTCTGGTAAACGACATCGCTGATGACTTCTCGATCCAGGTCCGGGAACATGCCGGAAAGCGTCTCGACAACGTTGGCGTGCTCGAAGCGCTGCAGGCGCTGCGCCTCCGCAGCTTCGGCGCTGGCCTGCCTGGCGGCGGCCTCCTCGGCCGACAGGGCGTGCCTCGGTGACGGCAGCGGCGAGCTGTCACCTGCGCCGTCTCTGCCGTGGCGCCGGTGAAGATGTTCGGAGGGAGCGGGCGTTCGCGGCGCACTGGCGGGGCCAGCGGATGACGAGCCGCCATCGTCGGAGAATATCCGCCCAATGGTCGAGAGCGGCTTCTGGATCGTCCTCAGCAGACCAGTGATGGCCGGCCCATCCTCTCTGGGCTCGCCCTCGTTTGATGAAGTCGAGCGCCGAGGGATGGATGAGTCTAGTCCATCCATGGAGGGCCGCGTGGCCTCTCCAGGATGCAAGGGGATCTTTTCGTTGAACATGGCTTGCTGCGTTATGACAGGGGAGATGGTCTGGTGCTTCTCCGCAATGGCGGAGACTGCAGCCTCGACATTTCTCTCAAAGTCTTCGTCGGAAATCGTCAGCGATGAGCGGTCCATGTTCTCGACGAACTGGATGGCCCCCATCTTGACGCGCTGTCAGCGTAGCTCTGCAGGTGTGCGAAGGGGGGGCTTACAAGGGAAGAGAGGTAGTAGCCGGCTTCGCCCCCAAGTTTCTCCTGGTTACGGAACCTCAGGATGTATTGGACATTAGACACTAGGTGTTCGGGATTCGATTGTAGAACGACGTAAATGAGGAGGGGAATAAAGGAGTCGGCTGACGAATCCGATTTGTTATGCTTCAACAAGCCTGTGACTGTTAGTTGCGGCCGGTATTTGGCTTTCCAACAGATGCGTACCAAAAATGACCTTGGAGCAGTTAAGAACGCAAATAATCTTGTCCCGGGGCGCCCTGTATGACTTGATCTTCAAGAGCTCTAGCAAGGCCGGTTTAGTCACGTTTCTTCAGAGCAAGGCGTGCGAACGAGACCAACCTTGTTGTGCAAGTTTCAAGAACCGATGCCCACTCTCGCCAACAGGAGGAATGTCCAAATGTTCTTCCTTCACCCAGCCGTAAATGTTAATCTTCTGCGCCAGGACATCGTCCCGCTCGACGTCTTCCTGGTGCTGGCCTCGACGGCCCGGTCCCATCGGCACATCCCCGCCTTTCCTCTTAGGTTTGGCCCCGGGGATGGGCCTGGGAGGGGCAATGGCCGGCGAGAAGGTCTGCGTGTACAGTCTATTCATGACGAGCTTCTCCATACCCTCGCGGGCGTTGTCGAACTCGGCATCCGACACGTCCCTCCACACCTCACACTGTACCATCTTGTTGGCGATGAAGGCCAAGAAGTCGCTTATTATCTTGACCTGCTCGTGGACCATCCATTGCCGCTTTCCAAACTCGGACAAGAATGACTTTAGATATCTTGCCACGGGATCGGCTTTCTTGTTACGCAGCTGCTCCAAGAAGCGGTGGAAATCAAAAGGCAGGGCGGGCTCGGGCTCGGGCTCCGGAGGTGGAGGGCGGTGGATGGGTATTGTAGGAGACGCGGCAGACATGACAAGAGACGACCTGCGATCCTCTTTTGACCGAGGAGGAGTTCCAAAGGCGCCGTCTTTGGGAGGTACCGGAGGCCCATGGTCGTCTGCGGAGCGGTCCTTGGATCTGATGCTCGTGGGGGAAGAAGTCGACACGCGCAAGGCGCTGAACTCGTGCATCTGAGATGACATGGACGGCGCCAGGGGCTCCAGGCTTGACTTCCGGGGCGGATGCTGCATGGGGCCGCCCAGGATCGGAGAGGCAATCTCCAGTCGAGGGCTCATTACTTCCTCCTCGCCGGGGCCGCCCCCCGCCTCGCTGAACTGCTCCATGATGCTCTGGATTTCGGAGCGGGAACCGCCATCCTGGTCGTCTTCGCTCGTGTACCGCTTGTCCTCGTCTGATCTCGACGGCGAGTGGTCATCGGAGCGATTGGATCTGGCGTTGGACGGCGTCCGAGAGGGCGGCTGCGAGGTCACAGGAGTGGCCGGGGTGGGGTCGATGTAGCTGGGCTGTTCGGCGGAGAGGTATTGGGGGTTGGCGCTGTTGAGGGGAGTTACTTTGGGGGCTTTTATCGTGGATACTGACGATGCCATGCTGTCGGACGGCTCGGGCCCGGGCGCCATCAAGGGCTGGGCGACGTGCTTGTCCTTGGCTGACGTGGGCGGACGCAGCGCATCACTGGTATCCTGCGCCCGTAGCAACTCGGACGTTGCCTCGGCCTCTGCATGTGCTGGCGTGTCCGGGTCGGGGTGGCCGCCGAGGCCGCGCTCAGCTCCAGCCAATTCCGTGACCGAGATCCTTGAGGGCTGTTGGTCGTTGGGCAATGCAGCGCCGTCATGCTTATGCTCGTCGTTCATGCCACCACCAACAAGCCCTTGATCAGGCGTTGCGAGCTGCTCTGGGGCCATGGCCAGTCCCTCGACAGATGTTCGCTCGGCATCCGTCGGCGGCGGCTGCTTCGCCTCGCTGGCCTGCGGGCTGGGAAGCTCGTGGCTCGCAGGTTGCTCCGGCGGAGACATACACGTCGTCGTCGTCGGCGGCGGCGGCGGGGCGGTGGGAGCTGGAGTCGTCGAGCTTGGGGAGGTGTCGCGCGTCGACGGCATCCGGCGTACGGGTTCTCACCGCTCGCGACGGGCCGTGGAGAGGTGGTGAAGTTGAGGGGACGTCGTTGGCAGCTATGGGCTGCGTCTAGTCTACTTCGTCAATGTCAGTCGAGGTCCACGAAGACCCTGGACCGGCTGAGGGTCAAGAGTCGCGGAGGTGGCGTTGGTCGTCGACACAGCCCGCAGATGACGCCCGTCTCAGGCTGTGACGAAATGGGGCGGTGGCTTGCAGGGCCCTACTATAATTTCAGTGATCGGCAGCGGCTCCAGTGGGTGGTCGGCCTGTCCCCACGAGGCCGCCAACTTGGCCAGGCGACTACGTGACTAGATGAACATACATACATGAAGCAAAGGTGTGAGTTAACCGGTACATTTCATATTTTACGAGGAGAGAGCCCGTTGTTTGAATCCCCGCCGGCTTCAAGTTTGGTCAAGACAGGCTGCGGTGTACCCGAAATAGATGTCCAACACCTCCCAAATCTGATCGGACCTGCGACTCTAGCGAAGCGACAGGTGCCATATTTGAAAGGTCGAATCAGTTAACAAACCCCCGAGGACCCTGTTACTTGTTCCTTTGGGCTTGATAGCGCTTACGGAACGCCGAGTCCGACTCCAATAATGACCTTGGCGTGCCCGATTCGACCAGTTGCCCATCTCAGAGCCAGGGACTAGGCTGCTAAAATGGAATAAGGAGCAGTGACGGGTATAACTTCGAAATTTGGAAATCGTGAAGTCGCCAACACGTGCGAGCATGCCGCAAATATACTGAGCTCGGAGCAGCCACGTCGGTATGAGTTAGGTAGGTGACTTAGCATGGGTACCCACGGGGCGTCGAGCTCGGCGACGACTCACTGGGTCACCATACGCAAAGAGTAGCCTACTATGATATACGGAGTATACGGCTCCTCTTTATTCTTGAGAGGCATGACAATAATGAGACCTTTATGAAAACGGATTATTAGATATCTTCTGCGACATGACCGTTTTCAAAGCAAGACTGCAACACTAACCTTTCCACAATGAGCCAGCATCTGCAAACCCCCTACCGCCAGATTCGAGCGTCGTACGACGACGACACAATAACCGTCTATCAGGCCTACAAGCGCTCCATAACCGACGCTGCCGTCAAGGCACAACGACTCGATGCATCTCCCGACTTTCGACCAGGGCGGATGACCTGGGTCAAGCCAAGCTGGTCTTGGATGATGTACCGCGCCGGGTACTCCTTCAAAGACCCCGGACAGGAGCGCATTCTTGCTCTCAAAATGAAGCACAAGCACTTCATCGCATTGCTGGAGCGCGGCGTTCTGTCAACGCACCAGGGGCCCAGCCAAAGCTTGTCTCGTGTGTCGGCGGGAGGCAACGACATTCGCGACAAGGCCCGCGAGGTCCGCATTCAGTGGGACCCGGAACGAAACCCAAACTTGGAGGTGCTGCCCTACCGCAGTATACAGATTGGCATCCCTGGGTCGCTGTGTCCGACGTGGACGAGGGATTGGATCGCGGCAATCGAGGATGTGACGCACACGGCTAGGGAGCTCAAGAAGGCGCTGGACGAACAACCAGACATCTCCATAGAGGAACTCGTGGAACGCGGCTTGGTGCCCCTGGAGCGTCCCTATGCAGTGTCAGATGATGTTTCCAAAGTTCTGGAGATGGATTCTTCATCAGAAGTACAAAAAGAACTTCATTGAATGTCACTTGTCGCGTTGTCTCAACCTTAGGCGATGCTCCTGCGATGATCCCCCTTAACCTCCTCGGCAGTTAATCTGAGTCTATAAAATAATCTAGCATGCCTCATTTCTAGGCCAGTTACTGCCTTTATCTTCCGATGCACCCCCGCTTTCGTGCCTGAGTATAGGATATCCGTCTGCCTGGATCTCTTGTCCAGCACTCGCTCGAACCGTCCTTCCGCGATCTGCTGCCGTGGCTCAAATGCCGCCCACGGCACAAAGTACAGTGCCGGCGTACCAAATGGGTTTGGCTCAAGGGGCTCCAGGCCAACTACGAGACAGCACTGCGTCGACCAATCGTCGGTGTCAATCTCCAGCTCCAGGACACCAAAGACTTTTGCTTCTTTGAACCCGTCATATGCCGGGACAGTAACAAGGTCAAAGTTGACTTCGTAGAGCTCCCCGGTTTGTGAAACCGCGGGACTGGCAAAGTAATGCCAGGTTGCGGACCGGGACACGACTCTGACAGATGGGACACGGATCCCCTGATCTGCGCTGCTCACTTGGGGATCGAAGAGGATGCCGGCGGGAACCCGAGCCGCTGCGCACTTGTGAGGCACAAAGGTCTGCCGCAGGACTGGCTCGGCTAATGCCGTGTCCTGGTGGCTCTGATCCGCGGCTGCACTGCCGCTCATCATCGCTGCCAGCTCGTCGGGAAATACGGCGTGATTCATCATGCTGAGGGCCAGGATATCCGGACGTATCCTGACCACGTCCGCGTCACTACCCCAAGCCGTCTTCTGTATCAAAATCGCTGGTACCAATGACGTTGTGGCCCCCTCCCGGCGCACCTCGCAGTCCAGAAAGGCCAGGAATATCGTGCCCGACGCATCGTTGGGGAATGGCGCGACGGGAAGGTTCAGTCGCAGCCCTCGGTTTGTCATTATCACCGTGCCGTCCGAGATCCTGTTTTGATATCTCGACCTCATCGGCGTCATGTCCCCGTAGTTGCCAAAAGCGGAGGGACTGTCAGCCAGCAGGCCCCAAAAATGCCGTCCGTCTGTGGCTCGTGTGGGGTGTCGCCAGGCGTACAGCGATTCGTCATCAGTTGACTTGATAATCTCCTCTTGAAGCCTCTTAAATGCTTTGGTCGGACCCTCGCCGTAGAGCAGTGGCATGTTGATGTCGAAGATTCCGAGTAGGGAGTACGCGACGTCCTCTGGCCGGGTGGTCGTCCGCCTCGCCGCCCAGCTCATTCTCTGGGCCGCCGAGAGCTCGTCCAGAGCTCGTCTTTCCGTTGAGCCGCCACGTGACTGTGTTTCCAGAATGTCTTCTGGGATATTGGTGATGTCTCGAATCAGCTTTTTGAGAGTTTCGCGGGTTCCCAGCCTCGTCCACCCCGCCCCGTAAAAGAGTACTTGGACCGGTGCAATGAGCTCTTGGAGAGTCCATCCCCTGGTAAACCAATGGCTCTTTTGAAACGCGGATCCGGGGTCTGCTGCGTCTGCAACGGTCGTGACGTCGGCCAGAAAGGCGACGCATAGCTGTGCATCCGCGTACCACCGAAACATGGAGTTGATGGCCTCCGAAAGCTCGGAGCTGCTGGCCTTGTCGATACAGCAGGTGTCGAGCCATATATACGGCAAACCAAGGGAAGCTGCAACGTCGCAGCTTCGCCGCACTTTATCCCATCCTTTCAGCCGTGTGGGATCGCCGTCATTGGAGAGGACGTCAAACGATACCTCCTCCTCTGCCCAAGTGTGGGACAGGATGGCATAGTGCGGCACGTCATTGTCCTGAAAGAACTCGAGCTCTAGAGATGTTGTACTTAGGAGTCTCATCGTCCGAGAAAGACCAGTTCCGGACAGTTCGATTGTTAGTCTCAAGTGAGCACGGCGAGAATGACGTGCAGCTTATTAGCGTGGTTTATCGCAGTGTGTACATGGGCGAAGCGCCACAGCTGACTGACAGTGCATCGTGACTTCACTGCACATAGGTGGGTGGCGGAAGGGACGCTTCAAAGCACTCCAGAGCACTACACACAAATTTAATTGTCTCAGAAATGCAACGGCTGAGACGTAGACAGCTCGGGGTCGCACAGTGATGAGCGGCGGTAGATCACGGGGCCTGCGCCCACGAGTTCGCTTCGGCGCAAGATCCAGTCCGGTCCAGAGAACCTAGGGACGGTTCCGCACACGCCATTGCGAATGCAGGTCCTCCCTCTTGAAACTCACTTGACGGTCATCATTTGACATGCATTTGCAAGCCAAAGTGATACCCTCGTGCTCGAGGTTGGACTACGCGAGATGAATATGATGGCCAGCACAATGTACGAACGGATTGCGCACACGCAGTCGGAACCGTGAAGTCGGTTGACAAAAACACGGGAGGTAGCTGAAATGGCTTGGTCGAATCAAAGCGGACATCTAAGTCTCGCTGAACATGCTCTCCCCGTGGCCCCGATGTTGGGCTATCCGTCCATTCTACCCATGTAGGGCAGTGAATCGACGTCCTCAGAAGTCGACACTCGGCAGGATGGACCGTCCCCCGGCAATGCAGCGTGCTTCTATCTTGCAACACCAAAACTTTCTCTCTTCATTGTCCATACACAACTGAATCCATTCATTCCGCTCACAATGGCAGGCGAAAATGGCATGAAACTCTTCTGGGTCCAGCTGCCTATGCTGATCCTCTGCTTCGTCTTTACTGGCCTCAGAGTGTATGTCAGGGTCATCATGGCAAGATCCTTCTCAGCCGACGATTGGATCATAGTCCTTGCAATGGTATCTTCCCCTTCTTGACGACATAGCAGACGGAGACTGAGCCTCGTTGCAGGTCATGTTCGTTGCTTCAAACTGCATCAGCATGCGAGGAGCCACTGCGGGGGCCATGAGCCAGATCCATGATCACTATTCGTCTGAAAAAATATCCATCTCCTTGAAAGGCATCTATCTCTGCGAGGTGCTCTACTCTCCCCTGTCGTTGGCCATCAGAGTGTCGGTGTGCCTGTTCCTTCTGAGGATCGTGACCAAGAAGGCGCATAGGTGGATCGTCTATATTCTTCTTGCTGTCGTCTCCGTGGCCTCCGCTGGTCTCCTCGTCGCCACAATATTCCAATGCATCCCGCCTTCGTTCTTTTAGAATCAGACGAAGCTGGGCGAGGACGGATATTGCATCGATCCGCGAGTCGTGTATTCTGTTGCTATGTTGCACGGTTCCGTCTCAGCCTTGTCGGCCTGGGTGGTCGGACTGCTGCCAGTCATTATCCTCTGGGACGTGAGAATGGAGAGGCGCACCAAGGTCACTGTTGTCAGTCTCCTGGGCATGAGTATCTTGTGAGTCGCATGTCCAAATTACGAGCTTGACCTCAGCTCAACAGTTTGCTAATTGAGTCCGCCCAGTGCCGGGATCATCCTCATCGTCCGGATGGCGACCTTAACGCACCGCGATTTCAAGTCTAACGACTTCTTTCCCGCAACTATGTATGCAAGTGAGACCAGACACCTCAGTTTCTGTGGCTGACGTCCACTCCTAGGAACACGGCGCTATGGTCCATGATCGAGCCAAGTGTCGGCATCATGGCCGCGTCTGTGCCTACCTTGCGCCCACTGTTCAAGAAATTGAGTTCGATGGTCTGCCCAGCGAAAGATGTATCAAACTTCATGCACGCAGACAGCAATATTCGCTCACGCCCACTAGAATTAAAGCCCCACTGGTTGGAATTGACAGCCCGAGATCCCCGCGATGAAGAGGAAGGTATTTTCGACAATGACGAGACGAAGCCGGAATCAGTGGCACGGAAGGAAGTATCCATGTGGGATGCTCACGTAGAGCGAGGCAATGATACTCAACTACCACCTTCTGGAGGGATCCGGATTCATACGGCGATTGTCGTCACATCAGCTCCGCTAGGCCCAGCCGTTCAGAGTCATCAGCACTCGCCACAGCAAGACGCTTGCCACGTTGAAGATGGTACCGACAGCGAAGCTGAGACGACAAGCAGCAATGTGAGAGTCCCTGCCTACTAGAGCGTCGCGAAGACAAATTGAACGATTCACACGGGTGCAGGGGGAAGGGTCGAGCTTCGACCCATCAGTCACATGTGTGTGGATGCTGTCTGCTGGTTGCACGAAGAGTCGGGACAATACAAAGTGCGCCAAGAGAAAATTGTAGCTCCATGAGCCGATGAACTTGATTTCGTATGCTGTTGTGCAGGGATACTCTCCGAGGGTGGCACGCAGACGTCCGCCGGAACCAACCCAACCGTCGATTCCTGATGCCAACATACTGTTTTCGAATACAGACGAGCCGCCTGACAGATGTTTGTTGTAGAATACATCGAATAATTCAAATCCTCTCCCTGTGTGCCCAAACGCCAGCGCCTAAGTTGTTTATATATATCGAGCCGTTCTTACAAAGAGATTGCGCCTCTTCGGTTCTCGCGAACATGGAGCATGCCCTGGAGGCCGCAGAATACGAGAAATGCCTACACGGCGTCAGCAGTGAGTCTTTCTGGGGAGATAAAAGCCCGATGATCTGGTGACTCACGGCGTAGACGATGACGGCTGTCCAGATGGTCCCAGAGACTGCCTTGCCGTCCTCTGGATCGTCGCGGCCGCCCATAAACTCTTCGTGCTCGCTGCGGTAGAGACCTCCGAGGACACCGAGGATTACGATGGCAAATACGGAGATGACGGTGCTGTCGGTAAGCCATGTCAGTTCATGCGTGCGTTGGGAATGGCGGAGGGGACGGGCTAATGCCGAGGCAGGTGCTCGGCGAGGAGCTGACGTACCACGACCATGCGTGCATAGCACTGACGACGGGCTTCATGATGGGTGGTTGATTCGGGGGATCGTCGGATAGCGAGCGGTTCTGGGGCTGCTATTTGATGCGCGCAGTCGACGTTGAAGCTGTCCGCGATGATGCTCTGCAGGCAGGTCGGAGGTTGGCATGACGTTTCCCGAGCTAACTCGTACGCAAGCAACAAAGCTTGTTAGGTAATCAGCCGCATGCGGCAACTCAGCAGCCACAAGCCACAGAGGCCCTGGCTAAGGCAGCTATCAATCTATTACGCCACATCTTATCCTGCTTGCCTGCGCCCATGGGAACCCGTCGCAATTGTTTGCTCGGGCGGTGCCTCTTTGTCAAGAAGGATCACGTCCGGCTTAGGCCAGGCGAAGACGAGGGTGGCCATGATGCTGAGCACTCTGTGTGATTTATTGTGATTGGGCGATCTACGGGCAATTGCGAGAGCAGAAGCGAAGGGAAGCGAAAGCCATCCAGGCAGGACGAGCGGCCGAAACGGCAATGAATCTATCCGCGCTGCCCTGAGGAACGCTACCGAGCCGACTTGCCGGCTCGGAGAGGCTCTGAAGTTGGTGCCGCGACCGACATCGTCGGAGCTGCGGCGCTCGGCAAAGACGGCCCAAAGTGGGAGGCGCAAGCGCGACGACGGGGCGCTGCTGGTATATGTACGGGGGCAATCGAGAGGCGGCGCTCAGGCTCCAGAACGCGCAGCCACTCGGGGCCGGAGTGGATCGTGAGACGCGAAACGAAACAGCCAGACGGATAGACAGGTTGGCTGTCGGGAGATGCGCCAGCGGATGCGTTCGCGGCGGTCGCCAACTCCTGAAATGCCCGATTGAAGGGATGCGTTTCGACGACGACCCTAGCGGCCGGATCTGCTCTGTTTCACGGCACCGAAGCCGAGAGCAGAAGAGGCGGCTGCAGCGCTCTGCAAATGCGCGCCGGGAGCCAAGGCGCCCTGCTCGCTCGCTCGCTCGCGCCAGCGGCGCTATTGCCAGAGGAAGAGCCATCTAAACTTAGCGACTTGCGCACTGCCTTCTGAATCATGGAATCACCATGGAACCTACCTATGAATAAGACGGCTGATCTCGGGTCTGGGTCCGGACGACCGACCGTCGGGTATCACTCGCTTACGGCTTGGCATGCCCATCCTTGTCCGCAGGGCTGGGGGACAAGAAAGTGATTTCACACGATCAGCGCTAGCAGGAGGAGCAACTCATTGCGCCTTGGTGGCATGGATCATGGATGGGTAGGGGCATGTTGGACCCCATTGCGAACAGCTCCCAGGTCCGTTGGGCGCCTCGTCACGCCGACGACGCCATCGATTGGTCGGCGCAGCTCCCGGACCTGACAGCAACCGACGGCCCCCTGTCTCTGGTGTTTGAAACGGCGCAGCTGCTGCGGATGGCGAATCACATGCGGCGTAGCCAGCCTTGGGACGACATTTTCGTGCTGCCAGAGTCTTACGCACCCAACAGGGCGGCCGCGCCGTCCGTATATACGAGTAGGAAGGGGCTGGGCCTGCCTACCGACGATGAGGCATCATCCCAGATCGTCTACCTTACTTATAGCGAGGCTGCCTCCGCCTGCGAGTTCGTCGTAATACAAGTGCACGGACAGCTTTGCATTTACCTGAAGTTGTTCATCCCTCGCCTTTGTGGTGCACACAGTGATTCGCCGCACGCTGCGTGGATTCCGAGTCACCGCCGCCCTTGCGTGGTCGCTTCAATAAGTCACCTGGCCGATCCTACCTCAACCTGCCGCCGACCTGCAATTTATTCCCTCCCCTCTTCATCAACACTTTCTCCTGTGTAATCTGAGCCGGCTCGCCTCGTCAAGCCTGTCATCAAGCCTCGGACTGGCACTCAAGCCTTGCTTGCGGCAATCTCATACCAACCATTACACCACGCTCTTGCTCCTCTAAAATGCGCGCGCAAGGAATCTTCGCCGTCCTTTCGGCTGCTGTCGCAGCACAGGCTGCTTCTCAGGACGCCACGGCAGTAACCGGCAACCCTCCCGGAGTTGTGTACAAGGCCACCCTGCCCGACAAGCCCTTCTTCTCTGAAGCAGCTCTCGCGGGAAACATCAAGGGTCATGTCACAGCGCGATCCCCTCCTGATGGGAATGGCGTCAAGTTCACCATACACTTCGAGAACTTCCCCAAGGAAGGCGGCCCTTTTCGTAAGTCGCTCCCCCACATGCTTGATGCACTCGCCCAGACGGAGCTGACCACATGCAGTCTATCATATACACGTCAATCCCGTTACCGACGGCAACTGCACCGCGACTGGCGCACATCTCGATCCTTTCAACCGCGGCGAAGACCCGCCCTGCGACTCGTCAAACCCGGCGTCGTGCCAAGTTGGCGACCTGAGCGGCAAGCACGGCAAGATTTCAAAGGACCCTTTCCATGTCGAGTACGTCGACCCGTTCCTCTCGCTCAAGGAGGGCGATGCCGCCTTCTTTGGAAACCGCTCCTTTGTGGTTCACTACGCCAACAAGACGCGCATTACCTGCGCCAACTTTGCCAAGAAAGAGGCTCCGGTCGAGACTGGGTGCCCTGAAACCACGTTGTCGGCGCCAACGACGGGCCCGACTGGCACGGGCAGCGTGACTCCTTCGCAGAGCGTCGTGCCTTTCTTGGGCTCTGCGCTGACAAACGCTGCGTCGTTCCCCCTGATTGCGGTGGCTCTGGCTGCTGCTTTGTTCGCACTCTAAGCAGCGGCAGTTGAGTAAAGTTTTTTTTGGTGTCAAGGAGCTCGGACATGGGCCCGATGGACAAAGGGCAACGTTCTTATGCACGTAATTCTTGTAATGATCTATCAGTAACGAGCATGAAGGGAAGGGAGCGCATGTTTTGACTAATCACCAGAGTGATGTGAAGGGGTTCGGCAAAGAGTAGAGCAGGAATCTAGACATGGCTTCCTCTCGAACTTGTTGACCGGCGCCAACTCTGCTGCAATGATCTTGTATGCAAAGCCTTGACTGCTTTCTTGCTCTTGCGGACACCTTGCCTGTCAAGGCAGGTTGATAGATGTTCAATGCACCTAATATCGTGCGGTCACGTCTGGCCAAACGCCGCGTCGCCGCCATAAACGCATCGCGGCAGGTGTTGTGACGTTGATGAGCAAACTCAGCGTTTACCATCCGACGCAGCACTGGGTCTGGATTCAATCTCCTTGAAAATGCCGACCTGAAGCATCCGTTACCTTGTCACACAAACTTATTTACATCCACCAGCCAGGAAGAGGAACGTCATTGACTGGACCCACACGTGATTCGTCTGTCACTTCAACTTAACCACGGCTGCGAGCAGCTGTTCACTCTCCCATATTTAATTTCTCACAGTACGTTCAGGCAAGATGCATTTTTTTAAATTTCAGTTTCTTCACAGTCTCTCCGCACGAAACCCTCCATTTCTATCACCACCTTGACTTCCGTTCCTTCGCTATCCAGATGAACTCTGCAGCATCCATCTCGACACTCGCCAACTACTGCCCCACGATTTAGCTGGAATCAACGCGCGACGAAATATTCCGAGCTTTCACATAGCCTCCAGCCTCTGCGGCGGATCAGTGAGCGACTGCGGGAGTGCCCATCATGGCCAGGAAGAAGAAGGGCAAGCAGCCGTCGGCAGTAGACGACGGCCTCGGCGGCGACACGTTGCTATCGTCTCCCTCGTCAACTGTAGTACCTCCTACGCAGCAAGGCTCATCAGCACAGGCAGGCAAAAAGAGCTCCAAGATCCCTAAGGAAGCATCTCCAGCGTCTGTACCTTCGTCTCTGAACATTTGTCGGAACAAGTACGTCACCCCAGGATAAAAAAGATACACTCCCTGCACTTATACTAAATTACAAGGGTGGCAGGCACTGGCGTCACATTTCCTCCTTCCACGGCACCTGGACCCAGATGCCGTTGGAGATGCTCGAGACCATTGCAAACATAAACTACAACACCCCGCGTCCACGCCCCATCGATGCCGCGATCTTCTTTGACATTATTAAAATTCGCAAGAATGTCGAAGAAGCGTCCGACCTGGCCGTCAGAGCTGGAAATGACATTGTGTCGCCCATCCTTTCCAGCGTCAGCGGCGGCCTACCGAGTATGTCCCCGATGAACTCCCACGGCCTAGGCTCTGGTGGCCATGGAGTCAAGCTGAGTCGCGAGAGAAAGTTTCGGATGCGAGAGCTGGGAAGCCAGAAGCTTGCCCGCGCGTATCGACTGGACGAGATAGCTTGCAGCGTGGCCACGATGCAGGGCGCATCGACCCTCGAGGACATTGCAGGTTTGGTGCTCAAGCGCAACCCTACGGACCCTGACGCTAAGTATGTTCATTTCTTCCACGAAAAGATTCCGGCGCGACACTTGGCCGAGTCGACGAGTCTGCAACCCCTCAAGGACATCATGTCCGCTAGGACCGGACAGCCTGAGGTGCTCCGAACACTGGCGACGGCCAAAATCTTCAAAGGCGATTTAGACGGTGCCGCCAAGGATCTCTCTGACGCCATTGCATTGTCCAGGTTTCGTGGAGAGTCGCACCGCCCTGCTGCTAACAATGTGCAAATAGCACAGCCGCCGCAAGGCAGCGGGAGACGCCCACTGGATGTGATATTGTCGGAGAACGATCAGCCAAGCGGCCTGGAGTCTCAGCTTCTCTTTCAGCGCGGCTGTGCTCATCTTTCCATGGCCTTCCTGTGTGTTCCGGAAGCCATACCCCATCATTCCAAGGTCGACGACGGAGGGGATGATGCTCTTGCACATGGGGATTCTGGAGAGAACACTCATGGTGGTGCCAAACAACATCCCGAAGCTGCCCCAGAGGTTGACTTTACGCAGGCTGACTTTCGGAAGTTTGTCAAGACGACGGCGAAGAAAGCTCTGCGAGATTTCATGGCCTTCATCTCGCAGTTTGAGTACGCTCCAGATTTGCCCGTCAAACTTCACAAGGAGTTCAATGAGCGTGTTCACCTTGCTTGTCGGGGCATGCGCAACCCCCGATGTTCCAGTGCGAACAGCCCTGCACCGCCGCACGCAGTGTTCGCTCTGGACACTCTTTTCTCGGCGGTGCCACCGTCAAATCTCCCAGAGTTCCCAACCAAGGACATTATCCAGAATGGTGCGGGAGGCTCGCATATAAGAAGCACTTGCGAATGGGTAACCTTCCATCCGCTCCTCGCGGAAGCGCTACACTGTCTTCTGCTATGCCATTGTCTGGTTCAGACTTCGGCCATGGAAGTCCAGCGCCATGCCCACATGGTCGCACGCCTGGTCAGGCTGTGTGATGGGTTCCCTGTCTTTCAACCGAGCAGGTCCTCGGCACGAGTTGACTGGATCCAGATTCTCCGCAGAACCAAGAGCTGGGTGGACCTTGGTGCTCCGTGGGACAAGCTCTGCTCTCCAGCGCCGCTTCCCATGTACGACCCTGTCCCTCAGCCGGCAACTGCCGCAACCAACGCAGCAGGGGCGTCTGCTGCTGCGGCTCTCGACGACAGCACGTCTGACGCTGTCCAAGGCCGGGCAAAGCGCAAGTGGGCGCGCCAAGGGCAAGAGGCCATGGCGGAGACTGAGCGAGACGAGTACGTGAGCAACACGGAAGACAATACCGATATTGACGCTGCTTTCGCTGCCATGAAGAAAGGCGCCAAGCGTTGTGGCGATAAGTCACTGACGGGCCGCAGTGCCGTCGGCTTCTCTCCAGGCCAAATCCCTGCGAACATGGACCCGTCGTCGTTCTGGGACGGCGAGGACGGTGGTTCTCCGGTGTCGATTCGCTCCATTTGCATCACACAGTGGATCTTGCAGGCTCCCATTGTGGCCGGCACGAAGCGTAAGAAGCGCTCCAGGAAGGCTGGCAATGGCGTCGAGAGAGAGAACAAGACCGCTGAGGACCTCGGCAAGATGCATCTCGAGGAGTGAGTCGTGATGACGATTGGCTGAGCTCGGCTGCGACGTCTGCCAAGGCGGCTGCAGCCGCAAGACCGTGTTTATGTCTAGCGTGAGCGATATCTAAGCCATCACTAGGAAGGGAGGGCATTAAGAGGATGGATACTGAAGTCTGCGCATGGGGGCTGCAAAAAGCCGCCATCACACGTAACAACACGAATAGAATGCCCAAAAAGAAGCAATGCCGAAGGCGGTGCAAACCATGTGCGGTACTTTGTTGCGGTACTTTGTAAACTTTGCCATTGACAAGGCTCCTCCGTCGCGTGTGGGATCCGAGCCGATGTTTCATTCAATCCATCCCAACCATCAACGCCGAGCATTGTCTACATGAAAGAAGAGGCATGCCATTGCCCCATCGCACCATCAGTACTCGTCAAAACGCCGCTGCCTAGTACCATCTCGTGTCCGTCATGTTACTTCCCGCGTTCAAAAAGGCGTCGATATCCCCGACACCCTCCGTCTCCAAGACATTCATAAGCTCCATCTGCTGCGAGTGGGTAAGGCTGCCCTGTCTACCAGGCGGCACGTACGAAAAGGGGCTCACGGTCTCAACACCGGTGCCGAGGTTCTGCAGGCCGCCCAGGCCAGCCCCTGGTGATTCGGCAAAGTTGTTGGGCATGGCGTCGTTGAAGAAAGTGCCGCTCATGGGCCCAAAGTTGTACGGCGAGATGAAGGGCGCCGGGGGCGAGAACCAGTCCGCCGCGCTAGTGGTGGCAGGCAGGGGCCGTTGCTGGGAAGCGGAAGGCTGAGGGCGAGAAGTGGTGAAATTAGGCATGACTTGGGCGGTCTGGATTTGAGGGGGCAGGAATTTCTGCGGCGGCGACATGTTTGTCTGCACGGAGAGAGCACCGGGGTCGGTTGAGGCTTCCGACATGTTAGGGGTTTGGTGCGGTGGCCCAGGAGGCGACAGCGCGGTTGGCCCCGTTGGGATCGACTCCGGCGGCGTTGGCAGTTGGTTAGAGTTGTGCTCAGACGGAGAGGTTATTGTGTGTTCCGGCGAGACGGTCGAGGCCACGAGGTCTTCTGGCGCGGCATCGCCCGACTGCAAGAAGTCGGGTGGAAAGTACGAGAAGCGTCGGCCATTTGAGTCCGAACCCGGGTTGCAGAAGATGGAGTTGGATCGGAAAGTAGGATGTGGCGGGAAATTGGGATCAAAGGTATATGCGGTCATGGACTCGGGGGGCGAGTCGAAGACGAACCCAAACTGGGGCGCGTTCATGAAGGGAGGCTGCTGCTGAGAACGTGCCGGCAGCGACTGCGCATAGCTGTCTGGCGACGACTGCGGCTCAGGCGCAGCAGGTGGACTCGCAAAGGAAAAGCCACTCTGTTGCTTGTCTGCGCCTCTTGCCTCGTAGCTTTGCAGGCACGCCTTGGATATGATTCCGTAGAGCTCCGAGGTGTACGCAGTGCCAGGCCAGCGCTCCACACACCGGTCAAGACAAAGCAGTGACATGTTCACCAGGTCCTCCACCTCCTCTCGTGGGTGTGCCCGCCGTACCTCTGGATACGACGTGGCCCAGAGAAGGGCGTTCAGGGCTGAGTTAAGCGCTAGGAGGAAGACCCATGTGATGGATACGCTGCCGCTCTCCACCTGCTTCTGCGATTGTTGCATGACGAATGCGGAGCTCTCGAAACAGATGCCGGCAGCGCGCGGTGAGGGCTGAGGGACTTGCGGGGAAGGTCGGTACAGGGCGATCTTCATCTGGTGATAATAACCCATGCACCTGGAGTTCCAATTAGCATGAGCGATTCGACATAAAAGAGTGTCATCAGCGTACCGATTCTTGAACCATTGGGGATTCTCCGGCGATGCCTCCAACCAATCCGTCATCCTTTTGTCAATGCTGCCGTACCAGGGGTGCATGTCGTTTTTCGGCTCCGCCTTCTTCTTCTCGTACAAGACCCTCCTTATCTCCGCCTCGAATTGTCTGATCTTGAAAAAGTGGATGGCGGCAAGCTTGCGCTCGCTAGGCGGCGCAGACTGGACCCCGGTTGGCGAGATGTATTCATCATCTACGGTCGCGAAAAAATTGACGTCCAGTCGGTCGTCACCCCTCGCAAATCCGCTTGGCCGTCCCATATGGTACGAGAGGCCAAACTCCATGGTCGCCACAATCCAGACAAGGCGTCGGCGCATGTCGATAGTCTGGGGGTCCAGATTGTAGCCTGTGGTGATTGTCTGTTCGTCCGTCAAGCCCTCCTGCTGGCAGATGCGCGTCGCGAGCCCCATGACGTAGTATACCGGTGTTCTCGTGGGTGTCAGGAGCGAATATTGCCCGATCAGGATCAGGCACTGCAACGTCTTGAGCGACTTCGGCCGGATGACGGCCTCGACGTATTGCATTGCAGCCACGTAATAGCTGTCTGCCAAGCCTGCATACTGTATCTCGAGCTTCTGCAGGCTGATTGCGATGACCATACGCACGACAAAATTCTTGTAGGGGTCGCTGTCGCCATTGTAAACGGCTTCCAGGTCTCTTTCGAAGTCCTTCTCATGGAGAACCGGCCAAAATAATTGTGCTGGCCAAGCAAGTCAGCGTCCATTACCCAAAGTAGTCGGGGAACAGTCTCACATTGCAGTCTGTAGACCTCAACTAGTTTACCCACGGTCTCGCGCTTAGGGAGACTCTCGGCGGGGTGCTCGCTGACCATTGGATAGCTCTTCCTGCTGGTAGTTGGACTCGTCATCTGGATCGACTGCATGCGTGCTTGACTCCGTGCGCGGACTTCTGGTATGAGTTCCGAGATGCGCTGCGAGTCGGTGTATCGCTTAGCCTCTTCCATGAGCAAACGCGTCATGGCGATACCGCTGCTGGGCCCCAGGTAACGGGGGGTCTCGTCACTGGCCTTGACGCGGATCATGCCGCCGGGTCGAACAATGTCCTCGTTGGTGCGCGGATAGTCGCTCTCTTCGTCGGTATATTGCGCAAGCTCCGCCTCGAGCGCCCTGACTTTGTCCTGGAGCTTGATGACATAGTAGCGGTTGATCTTCTTTCCCTTTGCGGTGTCGAGATATTCACAGGTCGACCCGGATCTTTCGCAGGGGAGACAGCGGGGTAGCGTCGGGTCGCATCGCGTTTTTCTCTGTCGCTCGGAGTAAGCATCTAAACACGGGGGTCCAATCGATACGTCCAGTAGGGATGGACACGTACCTGGCGGCAGCGGCAGCAGGCTGTCAACGTGTGGGCGACACGATGTCCAGAGCCGTCATCATCCGAAAGATCATCGTGCGTTTGAGGCGAGCTTTGGGGCTGCGCAGGATATCCTTGGTTCTGGCGAGGGGGTACGGACCCCAGGCCCTGGCGGAATATATGCGCAGGATCCATCCTGGCGCGACAGACTCGCGACGTTCAATTGCCACCTGCGTGGCCGTCGACGCGAATGGCAATCAGTGGAAGCGAATACCTGGGAATTCAGGCTAATATGTCGAAGGTCGAAATAATATGCGCGCGCTGGCGAGGCGAGGCGAGGCAAGGTAGATGCGGCTATCTCGGAGCGCGCGGATGACTGGAAGATAGGGCGCGGGGAGACTCGTGAGGTGCTGCCGACGACCGTCACCTCCTGGGAGGCAGATCCGACCTCCGACTCGGGTCCCGGCCAAGCCACCACGTTCCCTCTGGACTGGTGTCGTCGTGTCGAGGAGCGAGGCTGCCGAGTGGCGGCTGGCTGCACGGTCAGGCTTCAAGGCCGCATGGACGGCGACGACGAGGATGCGAGCGCAGATCTGTGGCACCAATGCTCTTGCGGTCTGGGAGAAAACGCGCGGCTGACGATGAGGGCCGCGGTGGGGTTGGCAAAGCAGTCGCTTCGGCAACGAGCTGAGAGAACGAGTCGCGGCTGTAAAATGGATGGCAGTTCGTCGAAAGCGGCCTGTGGTTGACGGGAAGACGATGGCGGTTTAGTAAGACATGGGTTGGGGCACATGGCGCGCAAGCTTCCATCAGGCCCAGGGTGGCCTGGGCCGTACGAGTGCTCCGTAGCCGTAGGGCGTGCTGCAGGGAGCTAGCGGGGCTTCAACGGTGCTTGGAGCCTGGCGGGGGTGGCACAGTGGGGCCACGGCCACGCCGCCGGGGCCCGGAGGCGGTCGCTACGAGCGCGTACACCACCGTACTATGGGTACCTTGGGTAATTGAAGGTACCTCGCCTTATGGAAGGGAGGCACCTCTTCGCAGGGCCCCAAGGGAGCCGCTGGGGCCCGCTAGGGAGGAGCGCTGCAGATCAGAGCCTCGGCCCCGGTCGTATTTGATCTTGGCTTCATTGCGTGGCGCCTCGCCTCGTGCCATGGCCAGCTCGAGGTGCGTCCGTGACTTGGCAGGGGGCGCGGCCAGGAAGCGCTTGGGCGGGCGTCTAGAACGAGTGGCACCATGTTCTTTAATGAGGCCGCTGTGGGGGTGTCCATGGCGTTCCGCAACAGCATCAACCGCCATGAAACACACTCGTATATCGGACGTCGTCCGCTGCCGCTGGCAAAAGGAGGCCGTAGTGCGCTCTCGTATGGTGCAATCATGCCGATGCCCTCTCTGCTCGTGCGCGATCCGCACCCAGGTGAGTCGTCAACGGCGACGGCGAGGTGGAGGTGGCCAGAACCCTATTCCCGAGCCAACTCGTCATGGAAATGCGCGTGCCCTTCCAGCCAATCGCTGGCGGAATATATGCTCGAGAGCTCTCCCCCCGGCCGACGCCACACAGAGCATGGCGTTCTGCACGTTGGCAGCGGTTCTCGAGCTCTGACAACCTTGTTCCGTGTCGGGCCTGGCTGCGCCGAGTACTTGCTCGCTCATTTGTCCGCGCCTGCCGCCCAGAGCATTCCTTCAGCCCCTCCGCAGCATCATCATCAACCTCCTCCGACGAACCTCGCACCAGCCATCTGCAACTACACCATCATCAACGTGCTTCGCCGCGCCTCGCATCGCATCGCAGCGCATTGCTCAGGCACGGATACGAGTACGAGACATGACAGTTTGCCCGTGGTCCGTTACCCGTAGGCGCACGTTACATCACATCTGAAACCCCACTTCGGACCTCGACCGCGAGCTCAATTTCCATCGCCCGTCTCCGGCGACTGCGCGCTGTCCAGGGGCACTCTCGCTCTTGCCACGTGTAGGTACCCAGTCGATGCTGGCTGTGAACCTTCACAGGCTGTCGTAGCCCGCCTGATATCTCGTCCCGACACTTTGGTAGAGCAAGGGTGCTTTGACGCCAGTGTTGGTCTCCCGGCTGCGACTGCAAAGGGCTAACAAATGACGCTAACACTCGATGCCGACAACTAGACTGTGTCCAGCATCTCACCCTGCCGCCTCGACCCGCCTGCCGTGTTGCGCTGTGGCGATCCAATCCATTTGTGCGTGGCACAGCTTACGGCCCACGGGTGAATCGACATCCCCTGCCGAGTGGGAACCAGCCATCGTTCTCGCCACGACGCAAACCGACAAGTTGACAGCGACGGCGACGGCGACGACGACAGCTGCACAGGCGCTACTCCGGGGCCAGTTCGAGGTCGATTCCAACGGTCTCACCTCTACCTCCTCGACGTCTTGAACGCCAGGCTCGCCAGGTCGCGAAAAGCCTCGCCTCTAGGCGCGAGGGCCATGCCCCGCAGCAGCTTCTCTCGCAATCCCCTGCTCAGGGTTTCGAGGCCGGTATCAGCATGCTCAAGATGTGAGTTCTCAGACACGCTGCGGCCTCTTGTCCGGATCCCGTTGCTAACAGAGACCCGCAGGTCGCGCCGCGAAGGTCAAGGTGAGAGCATCCGGTCTTTGCTCATGATTGCAGCCACTGACACTCGCCTCCCCAGTGCGACGGTAAGCTTCCTGCATGCACCGCCTGCGAAAAGGCCGGTCGAGAGAATGAGTGCTCCGCTGCCAATGACCAGTTCGCGAGAGGCAAGGAGAGGAGGTACGTCGAGATGTTCCGCTCGCGAGGCTTGAGACGTGGCTGACAGTCGGGACAGTTATGTCGCCGCTCTTGAGCTGCGCATAGAGAAGCTCGACAGGCGGCTGCAGTATGCCAAATCCCGAAAGGCTTCTGTCGCCTTTCATGACACCGATGCCTCAGCACTCGCCCATGTCGATCGAAGGGACTCTCTGGCATCCATCCGGGCCGCCATACATCGCAAGGCCGCCAGAAGCCGCGAAAACCACGATGTGAACTCCATAGTCTCAGACTTTGGCTTCTTGTGCGCATGCCATGTCTACATCACGATGAAGTGGGCGCTGACTTTGCTCCTTCTACAGGTCTGTCGATGCCACGACTCGCGACTTCGAGCCGTCTGCCAGCAACATCACTTTCGCCAGGCTCGTCCTGGCTGCGACAACCAACGATGACATCCCCGAACCCACGCAGCCCGGCTTGCCCCCAAGGCAAACTGCTCAAGCTCTTGTGCAATACTTCATGGCCAACGTCTACTCTCTCTTCCCATGCTTTTCAGAGACAGCTCTACTCACCATCCTCGACGATGCCTATCAACAACAACAGCGCGTCATCAAGGATTCGGGCTATTGGCTCCTCTATATGGTACTTGCCATTGGCTCGACTGCTCAAAGCCGGAAATTCAACGACGAGCACTGCATTCGAGGGATTGATTTCGTCTCAAAGGCTTTAAGCCATGCAGACAGGGCGCTGGCCCCTGGCTACGTCACTCAAATCCAGTCCCTGCTGTTGCTGACGCTGTACGCCTTGCTGGACCCAGCACACTTTGATAGTTGGCACTTGATAGGATTCACGGCGCGAGCTGTGGTCGACTTGGGTCTTCATCAAGATCCGCCTGCTTCTTCGGGACTGGACAAATCTGCCTTGGACATGCGCCGCAAGATATTCTATTGCACGTATGCTCTGGATCGGTATGTAAGATGTTCACAATTATGAGGACCAGAGACTAACTATCCACCCAGTGCTATCAGCATGGCTCACGCCCGAACATTTTCCTTCACGGATGACGCCGTCAACGTTGCCTTTCCAAACGCAACGAGCATTGGTCTCAAGCAATCGATGCCTGGCCCCATTGCCAGGCCGCAATCCGCAGACCCTGCTCTGCTACTATTCCAGCTGCGTAGAGCGCAGTCGTTTTGGTATCAAGAGTTGTATCAGTCGAACCCGACTCCCCTGCCGAATCCGTCGTCGTTTCTTTGGCAAATGTGCCTGGAAATGCGCGAGTGGGGGGAGTCACTGCCGGAAACTCTGCCAGCCGGGACGCGGCGGATGTTCGAGCAGGAACTTTGGTATAACTACGTTTACTGCATCGCACCATCTGCCAGAGCGCCGCAGATTACAGACTACACGCGGACTTTGATATTCGAATATTCCTTGGCATACCTCAACAGCATGTATGACACGGCTCACGGCGGGCTGAACAACGCTTTCTACACGTACCAGGACGCTTTAAAGGTCTATTTCATGGCCAACCAATTCATCGCGGTCTTGCGGGATGCTGAAGATCTGCTGCTTTCCGGGTCCAAAGTCCACCCGCCGGCAACCTTGCCGGGATCCGCCCCGGCTCCTCCGATCCCACGGCACCCAGTGCAGCCTGGCACGCCTGTCGACGAAAACGTCGAGCGGAGCCTCTGGTGCCTTGAGCGGATCCCAAAGACGCTGGAGCTCTATGGCGCACGGTGGGACGATGCAATGATGTTGAAGCAGAGCTTTGAGCAAATCGCTGGTGAAACGATTGAGCGGTTGCGGAAGCGCCGTCAAATGCGCAATTTGCAGCACCAGCAGCACCAGCAGCAGCATCAACAGGTGCCTTTTCAGAGCGGAGCTTCGTCCGTCTCTCCGCCTCCAGTTGTTCAAATGCAGAGTCAACAGCAGCAGCAGCAGCAACACCTGAATATGGGGTGGGCTGGCGTCGACCCTTCAAGGATGATGCAGGGTGGAGCGCCTCCGCAGTGATCGTTTCTCTTTGCCTGAAGGGAATCAGGGGCACGTTGGTATACGGCCCTGGAACTGGACATTATACCCGCATTATGCACGCGTATTTAGCTTATAGATACAGACGGCCGTATTGCAATCTTTAGCTGTACAAGATGACCATTTGTCCGCATCTCAAGGTAGCAGTAATTGATGTCTCTTTGTTTTCCGAGGTTTCGCCCCTTCGGCCCAGTAGATATCTCCCATCTCCCAATGCTACTAATCTACACAGATCAAAATGAGGATCCACTGCCTCTTCGCAGTTCACAACAATTGCCCTCCTCGTCCACTGCCGCGCGTAGACGAAGAGAGAAACAAAAAGGGACCCATCCTCCCAGACGCCCGAACTCACGGCCCCTACCGATTACCGCCATCACAAAGCGAAAGCTCCAAGCTTTTTTCTTGTGCACAAAACCAAAATTTCAGAAAACCAAAAGACGACGGGACTCGGCCAAGTCGTCGAGAAAGCGGGCTCGCATGGTCGACTTCGTGTCCTCCCCAAACCACGCCTGATGTCTGCCGTCGAGGTAGCGCCGGGGACCTCGGCGCGGGGTGGGGTTGCGGCCGGTCGCAACAAGGCGTCTCTAAGCCCTCGCGTCTTGCAGGTGCAGGTTCTTGGTCTGGCGGGGGAGTTTGCGGTCGCGCTCGTACAGGTAGCCGCAGTTGGCACAAAGGGACTGGGAAGACGTCCTTGTCAGCATATCACCATATGAAGGCATTCGTGGGCTTCGACTCACTTTCGGACCGGCTGGGCCGTCGCGGACCGCCCAGACGCTGGTTCCCCAAATGCGGCAGTGGAAGCAGCGCCATGTTGTCCTCTCAATGTCGGTCAGTGCGCCTCCACCCCCGTAGCCGCCTACATCCGGTGTGCCGCGACCGCCCGGCGTTCCTCCGCGTCCGAGAGGGCTGAGACTGCGGAACCGTCTCTTCTTCTTGGAGCGCTCGCCTCTACCCATCCTCTCCTCCTCCAGCTCGGCAGGGGCGCCAAAGGGAGTGCCGCCAAGCATGCCAGCTGTGGAGCTGAAGCGTGCCGTCTCACGTCGTAATCGGCGGACCTGCCGTTCCCGGTCTCCCTCTCGCTTCTCCATCTCTTCTTTACTCAAGAACTCGACCTTCGGTTCCCAGTCATCAGCCAAGTGGTCAGGATCGTATCTCCAACCGGCCTCAGCATTGTTGGCCGCGTCATTGGGCAGCTCCTGTTGCACGCCGCCCCAACCCGTCACCAGGCCGCCCGCCTCACAAGCTTCCTTCTTGAGGCGCAGAACTGCTTCATAGATGGCGTGGGTCATTGCCGGAATCCATTCGCCCGTCAATCCGAGGTCGGCGCATGTTATCTTGGCAAAGGCCTCCGCTGTACCGGGAGGATGAAGCAGCGACCACTCGAACTTGTCTGTGTACAGCATTGACGACAAGTTGAGGTTCAGGTTGATGATACACCGGTAGGTGTCGTCGGGATTGTATTCGTCGGAATCCGGCAGAATGGGTGTCGCTTCGGCCGTCACGTCTGGCACCACCTCAGCGGTTGTTGCTGGCGCCTGAGATGGTGTCCTCGGGCCCCCCGTCTGCGCTGGTGTATCTGGACGCGAAAATCCTCTGGCGAACGACGCTGGCGAATCTTCTCTTGACTTGAGCAGCATGCTGGCCTTTGGCGTGCCCACGGCTGTCCCATTAGCCCCGCCGACTGGCGCTCCCTGCGGTGGCGCCGGCGCGTGCTGCTCTGTATGAAAGAGGGGATGAAGAGCAACGCCGGCGTACTCCTCAAGCTGTGTCCGGATTTGCTTGCTGATCTCGGCCACGACGCCGGCTCGGTTCGGGAGATCAAGATCCTGGGCCAGGGTTTGGGCAAATTGGTCCGTTGTGATGAGCGTCTCGTGTAGATTCCAGCAAAAGATGTCTCTCAGCTTATAAGGGACTGTCAAATCGCCCTGTCGATATTGTGGCATGGAGATGTCGACGGCGTTGGGATTGGGGGGCGGGAAGGGTGCTTGCGGGATGAATTGCGGTATGTCGAGATCGATTCGAATAGGAATCAAAGTCAGTGGCAAATTCGCCTGAGCGGCGTTCTGCTGGTCGCTCCGGACGAACCGGTGCTTGCCCATCCAGTCGCGCCATATCCCTTGGACGTCGACAGGTTCGCGTGTTTCCTTGCCGGCCTTTTCGGCCAGGTCCAGTCGCGAGGCAGAGTCCTCCTTTCGCAAGCTCCGAAGACCCGTAGGCCGCCGGCGCGGGTCATCGCTGTCATCGTCCAAGTCGTCAAAGCCATCCTCGGCGTAGTTGATGATGGTTGTGCCGCGCTTAGTCGTCCTCGAGATGGGTCCCGCGGGGGCGCTCGGCAGCACGGGGGTCAGGAGGGAGTTGTTGTAGGCGCGCAATCGTGGCGCGTACGTCGACTGAAACGCCTGGGGTTTAGATCGTTCCATTGTGCGCTGTGGGAGACGGTGGCGACCAGGTCATGCCCACACAAGCACAAGGGAGCAGCTCTCAGGCAGACGCTCGCGGGCGACGAGGGCAGGGGCCAAATGCCCACGCTCGCAATGAAGATGTGCCGGGGGCACGGTCGGAGCGCGCAGCAGCGATAGCAAGGGCGTTTTCAATCGATGACGGCACCGTGGGGGAAGGCGTCGAGCGGAAGGGTCGAGATGCACGAGGCTGGGCGAGGTGCGTTTGCGTGCTACCAGTTGAAGGCGTTGGTGTCGCGACCAGGACACTCACACGTTTTCTCACCAGTCGCGCGTCCTTGGTCTGGGCCCAGAAAATTCGGCAATTTCCGTGGCAGGCCCCGGTTTGCTGAGTCAGCGTCGTCCGCCTACCCTGGACGAGGATGATTGCAGTTTCCAACCATTCCTCATCCTCACTCAATAACTATCCTGTCCATACCTTCGCAATCATGACAGGCAAGATATACGGGTGGCTAGAAAGGACTAATGATTTCTCATTTAGCTGGGGACCTCTCCACCAGTACACGTCCGCCGCAGAAGACGCACGGAGTCCCAGGTCCTCCTCGTCAACAAAATTCTAAGTGTAGAAGCGACGTCTTGTCCTGCGTCGCGGCCGCGCCATATTTCATCACTGGACCATTGGGTCTGGAAGTCTGGATGCATTGACATGCGCAAATCATTAAAAGCAGCGGTGCTCCGACTACTCAGAACGGTTTCTGTCCAACTCTACCCATATGGTGTTAGCGGGCCCGACGAGAGACGAGCGCTCGCAGAAACGGCGTTTTGCTCACACATTGCCCTCTGGAGTAAAGCGGCAGACGTCATATACCTTGTACGCCTCCGAAATGTCGTATGCCCTTGCGCAGCCTATGTGGGTGGTTGTCGACCACATACACTGAGCTGTCGAGGCTTGTCAGCAACGACGCAAAAACCGACCAACCGGCAGGCGGGATGCCGTACACCAGTGAAGCCAGGGTTCATGCCCAGTGCTGATGGGCTGGCCGCTGTACAGAGACGCCTCGGCAAGCCAAGAGCGCATGGCCGTCTGGATGGGATTTTCGTAGAAGCTGTCGCATTGCCCGGACGCCCGTTGGTAGAGATTCTCTCCTTGGTTTGGCCGGTACTGCCCAGTGGCGTGAGCATAGCGCTGCCGCCCACTCGCCATCTTGTTGGCCCATAACTGGGCGTATGCCGCCAAATCAGGGTCCCAGGAGAGAGGAGGCAGGCCTTGATCCCGACGAGCCTGGTTGACCAATGCAATGGCGTAGGCGAGATCGTCGTTCTGGGACGATGCAAGACAATTGTATGTTGCCAGAAGGCTCAACGGAATGATGCTGCGGGACAGCTTCATCTTCGCGATAGAGGCTGGCTGTTTATGCAAGGATCTGGGAAGCTGAATCAAGAGGAGCGAGCTCCAGGCATAAAAGAGTCGTGGGCTGCTTTGGAGACGAAGTCAAGACGTCGATTGCCTGCGCAGTCTCACGCACATGGCCCCATGAACAAGGTATTCGAGGCAGTCGCGCCGGATCATTGAGAGCGTTTTTGATGCAACAAGGCTGGGTTCATGGCTTCTCTCTCCTGCACCATCACGCCTCCCCAGCCGGCTTCCCAAGGTGACCCCAAGAAGGAGATATGCGCCACGGAGGAATCACCACTGCTATTTCCTACTACTCCCTACACTTAAACCTATTTCGTAGCTGCTACGGCAGTGTGCAGCTCAAGCCGCTACTTGCATCCTCTCACCCGCCAAATAACCATCATCCTCCCCATGAGAGTTGTACCGCATCGCCACAGTCTTTGAAAAATCCACCGACGACAGGGCGTCTCGAGATTAGTTGCTCTAATAGTCGGGAGTTGAGAACAAGACTGAGGCTTGCAAGTGGGCTCCATCTGGTGGGTCTGCCGGGGGGCTTCCCCAGTACGCTAGCTCGGCCAGGCACCCTATGACGTGCAGCTTCTCCCAAGACCAAATTTTGACGACGTCCACCAAGAATCATCCACAACCAGCCCGTCTCTCTTCCCAGACCCATACGCGCCACGTCACTATGGCATCAAAACCAGCATCTGTGCTATATCACCTCGCGTGCGCGCTCCGGCCACAGCGCATGCGACCGCTGCCGCTGCTGCGGTCTTCCGCGCGCCTGCAACCGTCCCCTACGCCGTTGCGAAGCTTCTCCAGCACCTCCATCTGCGCCGTCCGGTTCTCGATCCCCCGCCCCCCGCGTCGCCGTCCCATCAGGCCCAATCCCGCCTCCGAGGCCGAGGTGAACCTCTCGGGCGAAGCTCCCCTGAGCGAGGGCCCGCGGCCCGAGCTGCAGAACCCGGCCTACTACCAGCTCTCCTTCACCTGCCTCCCCTGCGGCCACCGCTCTCACCACAATGTCTCCAAGCAGGGCTACCACAACGGCTCGACGCTCATCACCTGCCCCAGCTGCCGCAACCGACACGTCATTAGTGACCACTTGAACATCTTTGGCGACCGCAAGATTACCGTTGAGGACCTGATGCGGGAAAAGGGCAGCCTGGTCAAGAGGGGCAGCCTCGGAGAGGACGGCGACATTGAGTTCTGGCCGGAAGAGGCGCCTGAGCAAAAGGCCGACGGCTCTCCAAAGACGGACACACCATGAAATGCTCACCGGGAGCCATGTTACAAGCCTTGTACCAGTTTGGGGATTGCACACATATGTTGGCGTTGAGTTGAATTTTGGATACCACCCTCCTCTCGGGGGAGCTGCAGTTGCATGGCACACGGGAAAGGGGTTGACTGGCTGTCACGAGTTTGACCTCTATAGAAAATTTTGTACAATAGACCTGGCTCGCATCGCCGCTGAAATGCACCTGACACATCTTTTCCCGTTCCAAAACGCCGTACCCATGCCGGCTCTCGATGTTACTACCATCCCTTGTATGCCTGGCGCGCCGACTTCTGCTCCCGTCCTCGCACCTTACGTCGCTCCTTGTTCTTGTCCAGCTTCTTGCGCTTGTCTCGGCCATACTTTTCGGGCTGCGTCAGCGCCTCAATCTTCCGCTTGCTGGCCCTCTGCTGTCTCCTAGTTTTGACTTCCTCGCGGATCTCGAGCAGCACCTTGCTGTACTCGGTCGTGCCGAATTTCTTCTGCAGTGCGTCCATGAGGATCTGAGCCCTGGTCTTAAGACCCTCGAGCTTCGTCTTGAAGAGCTCATCCTGAGTGAACGGCATTGGTATCGACGGGTCCGTCAATTGCTGCAGCGGCGTAAGTATCGTCTTGAGAGATGGCCGCGTATCCGAGAGCGAGGCGCGTCGGAAGACGGTTTCCATAACTTCCATCGCAGCCACCTTTGAGTTGATGGCCAAGCCTCTTGGGCGAATTTCCTTTCGCAGGATATGAGAGAGCCTCCAAAACAGGTAGTCCAAGCCCTTCCGTTTCTGGTCAACATCCGCTTCCTCCTCCTGGTCATCGACCTCGTCTTCGTCGAGGCCGGATTCATCCACCACAGTGGCTGTAACCGGGAGGCAGGATCCGAGGAACACAAGAGCCTGTACAAGCTCGGCCGCCAGAGTTTCGTCCACCTCGGTGCCGTTCAGTGTGCCAAGAGCAACCCGAGTAAGTTTGAACACCTCGTCAACCCCTAGCGGAAGACCGTGGGAGCCTTGAATGGTGTCGCCCCTTAGACGGCCGCTTCTCTGCGTCGCGAAGTCGGCGAGATATGAGTTGATCAACCTCACAGCCGCCAACTTGACAAGCGGTTGGGGGTGTCGCAGACATCCCGCGACGTCATGCCAAAGCCCTCCTTTGTCGGCCGACAGTGTCTGCGCGCGTAGGGTAATGGTGAAGAGGCGGACGACTCCAAGCGTCGTCTCGACCAGCTGCTCATCCAGGCTCTCTATCTCCTCGGATCCGAGGATGCTCATGGCTTTGGCTAGCACGAGCCTGCAGTCTTTGATGTTCTTCTCCGCATCCTCATTCGACTCAAAGTAGTATCCAAACACCTGCAGGGCAAGTCTTAGGACCGTCGGGTTGTCGTCCTTTTCTAGCCAAGATCGCAGGAGCGTCAGGTACTTCTGGGTTCGCTCCTTGTCGGACTTGTGGAAGATTTCCTTGAGTAATTCCCCGGCAGCAAGCCGGCACTTCTCGCTGTCGTCGTTTGCGAGCACAAAAAACAGCGGCAGGAAGCAGGTTCCGGCAACTTCCTGGACAAAGTCATCCGACGACTTCATGAGCAGCAGGTGAACGATCTCCATGACGGACAAGCGGCCGCCTTCGCGATCATACTTTAGGTTGGCCACGACAAAATCGAGCTGCTTGCCCCAGCGCGCCTTTTTCTGCGGGTATTCTCTGATGAATTGGAAGAAAGCTCCACGCGCCAGGTCGCGGGTATCTTTGTCATCGTTGCAAATCATCACTGTGCCGACATGATCCACAGTGTCATATACCGCCGCAGTCTCGATACGGCGATCCAAGACGGAGCGCAAGAAATTGAACGTGACATGCCGGTACAGCGGTTCCGTGAAATCATCTTTCAGCTTGCCAAGAAGCATGTCAATGGCCGCATCTTTGATCATGACATCGCGCCGGTCGCGCAAAACAACCGCCAACATCTTCAAAGCGGCCTGAGCCAGCTCCGTCGTGGTCGACGTCGACGTTGAGATGCTCTTTGTCGCTTCCTTGACGGCAACCTTGTAAATGTTCTTTCCATCGTCTGTCGTAAACGGTACTTTGACAATAACGGCAAGGAGTCGGAAGGCCGAGATCTTGACTTCGTCCTCACCGTCGATGATGGCGTCTCCCAGTATCGGGAGAAAGCCCACAACGTTTGCAGGGGTCCGCAAGCTGTCGTGCTTCTTAAGCATAGATCGCAAAATATCGAAGGCGAAGCGCACAATCTTGTAGGTGTGCTTAGTAGTCCTTCCGCGCTCGCCGCTCTTCTTCGCTCCTCTTTGGACAAGGTATTTTCTCAATCTGTAGTTCAGCTTTGTCTCCTCTTCTGGTTGCCGGCTTCGATATGCATCTTGAATGATTTCGTAGCAGAAAACCAGAGTATCTCGAGACTCGGCGGCAGGATTTTGCAGGAGACCCGACCCTATTCTGCCCATCAGGGTGTCAATCTTACGCACCATCTTCAAATCGACCTTTTGCATGAGGAGCGCCTGCAGTGGTTTGACGAGTTGAATCAAATGGCTGACAGATGCGTTCTTGGCCACCAACTCCATGGAATCTTGGCTCTTGCTGCTCTTGATCTCCTTCATCTGGGTGGTGTAGCCCTCGGCATCCTTCTCCTGGCCAATGACGCCAAAGATGTCGTCCATGACAACGTTGACAACGGCGGACAGGCAGTGATCCAGATCTCCTGGTGCAAACGTTGGCACTGTAGCCACCAGGATGGAATGCATGGTGTACGAGAGAACGTGCAACTGGTAGCCTCTTGTCAACGCACCCCTGAGCTCCCTGAGAATGAAGCCAAAGAATGACGGACCTAGGATGACGGAAATCTTAACTAGGGTGTCGCGAGCCAGGTCCCTGGATTCCATAGACTTGCTGCGCAGGATGTGACAGATATCTGTCAAAACGCCCGCAAGTTTCTGGTCCATTTGCTCTGGAGGCAGAAGCTTCAATAGTTTGACAATGACTACACCAACCGGCACTCGGTAGCTGACTTCGGACTCGTCCTTTTGGTGGAGATGTTTGAGAAGAGGAGGAAGGAAGTAATTGAGCACATCAGTAGCAAGCTGAGGCCTCTCTGGAGCCGTGACGCGCAACCGTCGCGCACCAGACGAGGGGCCATCAGGTTTGTCGATGTCCATGGCGCCGGGTGCTGTTGAATCCGAGGAGACGACCAGTGCATCGCAGAACTTGCCGAGAAGTCGAACAGTCTGTTTCTGCATGTCTGGCCGTGATTCAATGTAGCTAATATATCGATGGAAGGTGGTTCGCCAATGGTTCCAATGCAGCGATAACGCCAAGCTGCCGATGGTATTTGTTGCTTGTGCACCAAGACCATGGTCGTCGCTTCCGTCTGTTCGCCCAAAAAGGAAATGCTCAAGCAGCGGGATGAAGAACTGTCCCAGGTTCTGGCTGCCAAATTCTTCGGCGGCGTTTGATGACTCCAAAGTTCGCAGAGCTTCCATTTGTCGAGTCGTAGCAGGACTCAAGATATCAAAGAAAAAGGCCGGCTCCGAGGTGTCTTCCTGGCGTTCCCTGCGGTCCCTCGACAGACCGCCCAGATCAGCGACCGGCGCCCAGTCGGGAATCACCGTCAGGACATATCCGAACACTCGCAGGTATTCACGGCGCACAGTCTCGGAGGATTCGCGCGCGCCCGCATAGATTGCTGGCAAGACGACACTCTTCAAGTGTTCGTCGAAATTTCCCTTCAGGTTTGCAGACTGGCAATCAGCAGCGGTTTTGACGAACCGACGAATGCCATCAGCAGAGTTAGATGACAGGACGCCGAATTCCTCATCCATCCGGATGAAAAAGATCAGGTTGTGCAAAATAGGTAACCACTGTCTGGGCGTCCACGGAACATCCCTGTCCTTCGATATCGCATTGAACGATGCAAGGCGCCGGTCGTAGTCTGGCTCATCAAGGCGGCCCTCCTTGAACGAGTTCAGTTCCTTGCAAAGACTGGCAATCTCAGCTATTTCAGCGTCTTGTTGCGAGATTGCTACCATGGCCCGGGACAGGGACAGTCGGTTATCCATGTCCTTGAAGTAGCTGAAGAGGGACGACAAAGTGTCATACACCTCGCTCAACAAAGCCTGGTCTTTGGCGGCGTCAGGTAGTGCGACAAATCTCTCGACGATCAGTAAAATCCTTCCCTTGGTTTTTGGGTTCACACGACGAGGAGGCTGCTTCAGGAGGAAGCTAGATATCTGGATCACAGCTTGCACGTTTTCGAGGTCCTGCAGAATTGGTGACAATGCCAGGATCGTCTCGACACAAGCCTCTAAAAGGTCGTTACTGAGATTGGACGATTCCAAAACAGTCGTGATGTTGGCCAGTACGGCTTTAGCATTTGGATCCAGGAGCTCGGCCTTAATGACTTCGTTGTACTCCGATTCGCTGGCAGGCGCCAAAGCGAGCTTGACCAGGTTCTGCAGAATTCCGAGCACAAAAATTTTGACATCGTCCTTGGTCTTCTCGACGGGGAGGCAGGCGATGACATTGGGAAGGGTGCCTTCAGGGAGACACTTTCCATGCGGCGCGAGGAACAGGGCTGCCTTGGGAAGAATAGACCAAGTCGAGATTAAATGCAGCATGCCTGATACTCCTTGGGTCGTCTCGGCAGGTAGGTTCTTGTGCCTTGGTGCGACGACCTCCTCGACTATGATGTCTTGATAAGGCGCCCACTGGAAGGATTGGGCGTTTTGGAAGAGCGCTGTGAGGGATTTGATACCCATTGATCTCGTTGCCTTGAGGAGCGATGTTGTGCTGCCTTTGTCGTCGTTGTCGTCAGGCGCAGGGTCGGAATTAGACCCCGTACCATTCAAATGTCTGCACGCGTAAACGAGGCAGTACAAGACCGCATTGAGAAGAGTCTCCATGTAGGATTCTACATTTGTTCCCAACTCCGATATGAGGGAAGAGATCATGTTCAAGAAACCCATTTGCTTTCGAGCAGGTATGACGGCATGACTGAAAAGCATCTTTCTCTGAGTCGCTGGCACTGTGACACGAACGTCCTTCAACTTCCCTGCGGCAATCTCAAGGAAGCTGCCCATGTCCTGCACCGACAAGTTGCGCAACACGGCAAGACGAGTGGCCTGCAGCCCGTTTTTGCCGCTGGCGGCCCCCTTTTTCGAGATGGTGCGACCGTAGAGAAGACGCAGCAAGACAGGCATAAGTTCGGAGCGGTGCTCGGGCTTGATGTTGTCCTCTCCTTGCAAGAAAACGGCGAGTTCGTTCTTGAATCGAGCCTCATCGAGTAAGTACTCGAGGTTTTCCTGATATGCTCTGACGCCGTCCTGCTTCCAAGCCAAGATGGCTTTCAAGGCCAATTTCTGGACCTCGACGTCGCCGTTTTCCATAACCTGCAAGAGGGCTTCGTAGACCCTCTCATGCTGGTACAAGACTCGGGGATTAATGAACTTGGAGAAAACACCCAGTATTCCCTTGCGGTCAACCAAAGACCAAGTCGATCCTTGAGCTTGCGGCGTGTCTTCGCCAAGTTCGGCATCTAAGGCATCGTCCTCATCCATTGCCCAACAGAGAAAGTGCGGGACCAACTGGCGAGACCTCTTCTCCGCGATGGATGGTATCGCATTGAAGACTTTCAGGGCTCGAGACCTGGCGGTCACGGCTCTGGGCTCGACCAATTGTTGCTTTGCGTCGAAGTCCCGCAACATCATGTCGTCAGCCTTCTCAGCCATCTCTAGAATGTCCTTGGCAGACCTGTCGAGGCTGGCCACTGCTGTGCAGTCGAAGTCTGTGTAAATTTGGTGGCGAGCATCGCTTTTCTCGCCAGCCGAAGGCGTCCAGCGAGCAGAAGGGGAATCCAACCAGCTAAACGCAATGGCTGCAACTGCATCTTCGCCAAGTTTGGCTTGTGCTATCTGCGAGAGGGCTTCGACGGCATGGTCCCAGACAGGGGACAGTTTGACATTCAGCATGCCGAAGATGAATCTCGGTACGCCATTGATGAGCCACGAAGAGTGGTCAATCGACGCATATTGCTGGCCGAGGTTGCGCAGGAGCATGGCGATAGTCCTTGTTTGATCGAGGCCCAAGGGCAACTGCTCCACTTGCACCATGGTGTCAACGCAGTCCGATGCCTGCGCTTCGCCTATCTGTCTCAATAGCTCCAAAGATGCCAAACGGATGTCATGAGATGGACAGCTGAGATTTTCGACGAGAGATTTTGTCGCTGGATCCTCTTCGGCAGCCGAGTTGGGGCTATTGCTGCTGTCTTGCTTCCCTTTCTGGTGGCTCTGGCCTTGCAAGGAACGCTCGTAAGCAAGATACGCTTGCAGAAAACCAACTGACCCTGCGAATCGCGGGACGGCTGCTCGGAGCAGAGGACTCAAGGTTGTGTCGAGTGACCCTGCTGCCTTGCTCATTCGAAGGTACGCGTGGAACCCTTGGCTGACGATAAAATGCACTTCATCCGACGCCAAGGAGGACGAAGGGCGGAGAGCTAGCTTGAGCTTCCGCAAAAGCAACTCAGCAATGCGAGCGTTTGTAGAAGGGTGGACGGTAGTGATCTCCAACAAATGAAGTAGGCCGGCGTATTTCGGCAGGCATCTGTCCCTCCAGATTTGAGGGTCTTTGTTATAAGGGCCTCGTTCCGGGAAGGGCGAGATTTCTAGTCGCTCAAACTTGGAGACGATCTGGTCTTGCCATGCTTGGGGCAGTCTGCAACAGTCCTTTTCACCAGAGGGCGGAAAAGCTCGGTTTTTGATCATTTTGGGAAGCAGAACGCACAGCAGGTCCTCGTTCTGCCCCTGAGACCAGTGCGTTGCCATGAATCTATGCATCATTAGAGAAGTACCATTGCAATTGATCCAAGGTAACTTACTTGTGAAAGTCACTCCGAAACATGCTGCCGAACCGACTGGAGTCGAGGTCGCAGAAGTAGGCGCAGAAAGGGATGAACCACCTCATGAACGGCTCTCTGGTCAATGCCTGAACGAGAGCGGTGATATGCGGTATCAGAGCATCAATCGGCGCATGATACCAAACAATCGCGACCTTGGCCATGACAGAGGTCCACAGAATGTCGCTCTCATCTTGGCGGACGTCATCTGCCGCTTTCCCTGTTATGATGAGAATCTCGACAAGTTCGCGAATGGGCCGATCCCAGCTGCGAATGCGGCTTCCCTTGCGAACGCCGGTCATGATGCTGAGTAGCTTGATGAGTGGCACAGTCTGCCACTGGACCGGGCCCTCTTGTATCTTTTCCTTCCTGGATTGGATTTTGTCGAGCACCTCTTCCGAAATGCCAGCAAATGTGTCTGCGTTGGCATGGTGGATGATGCTCGTCATAACTCCACACACCACGTCCGACCAAACGGTCTCGCGAGCCAGTCTGCTTTCCTCTTCCGGAATAGCATCTACGAGGGCGGTGATGATGGCACCGCCGGCCGAGTGGATAGATTGGTCTGTTCCCTTGATTGCCTCGGCAAACATGGTCATCAAACCGTCCTTGTATAGGGTGAACTGGCGGTCTTCAGTCATTTTGCGCAGATCGTCTCTGGCATATTCGACAAGCAAGGCCAATGCGACTTCTCGGTGAGACGGAGCGGCTGCTTTCCTAACGAGAAAGCTCATGGCCTCGGCCGCGAAGCGTGCAATATGCTGGGGGAGTCGAGCCTTGCCGAGCAGCGGCGACATGACGTTGAAGGTCGGTCGTAGATCGGGTATCAAGAGCTTGGACAGGTACTTGAACAAGAAAGCCAAGGCGCCAAACGTCCACTCGATAACCTCGACATCTTGGGGCTTGCTCGCAATGGCGAGGAGCAGATCCAAGCTCTGGGAGTAGTATTTCTCGAATCGCACACCAAGGTCGTGCGCAAAGGCCGTCAAGAGGTCCAGCAACGGCTCTAGAGAGTCCTTGTCCTGCAGGGAGATGTAGCTGGCCAGCAACGCCATGATCTTGTCCTCGAAATGGAGGATCTGGGGCAGGCTTTCGGACAAGGGAAGCACATCCTTCTTGAAGGCGCAGAACTCCTTGGAGACATTGAGCTCTGACCACTTCTGGAGTCCATTTTGGAAGTACGACGTCGCCGTCGACAAGTCTTCGGTCTCGAGGTCGTGTCGGCGGACTTTGCGAAGCGGCTGGAGCGAGTTGAACTTTGCGATTTTGGTCGAGAAAGACTCCCATCGGTGGTTTTTCTGATGAGGCGTCGAGAATCTGTTTTTCCGCACCTTCTCGATGCGTCCCGACGGTTTGGACGGCATCGTGGCGGTATGACGGGCTCATGCAAAGCTTGTGATCGCCAGACAAGAATGTCCCCCGCCAAATCGAAGTCGGTCGGCTCCCAAATTTTTTGTGCGGCAGATATGCGGCAGAACCGATAAGCCCAGCGCGGATCCACCCGAGCTACAAAAGGCCAATGATGCACCTTGCGCAAAGTGCTTATCGTCTCTCCACTAAACACGCTCCGACCTCCAGCACAACCCAAGCGCCCTCCTGCAGCTTCGCCTTGCCGAGCATCTGGGACAACGAGGAGCTGCGATGGCTGCTGCCAAGATGTAAGTGTTCCTCAAGTACGTGTGAAGTTCGAATTCTTATCGTTCCCGCCGCAGAATCGTCCTCGGCAGCCTCAACGGCCAGCTCGAACCCGCGCTCAAGAAGCTTGCGACGCTCCATGCCAAGAATGACTTTGCTCTCGCAATCTTGACCGGCGACGTGTTCACGCCGGCGACCGACGATGGAGTCATTGATTCCTTAGTCAATGGGACCCTGGAGGTCCCCCTTCCGACCTACTTCAGCATCGGCACACATCTCTTACCCGAACGCATTGCCGCAAAGGTCGAGGCGGACGAGGAGATTTGCCCGAACCTCCACTTCCTAGGGAAGCGGAGCATAACCAAGACGTCAGATGGCTTGCGCATAGTCACTCTCGGTGGTCTTCTTGACACCAACTTGGTGGGGGGGCAGTCTAAGGAGCAGCATCTCCCCTTTCATACCGAGGATGATGCCAAGACGCTCCGCGGTGCCAACAGCGCTGACATCCTCCTCACGTCCATGTGGCCCGCCGACGTCTGGCACGGCTCCAAAGTGGCCCTCGACCCGTCGCACCAAGCATCCATTCAGTGCACCAAGGCAATCGCGGAATTGTGTGCTGCTCTCAAGCCTCGCTATCACCTTTCAGCTTCCCAAGGTACCTTCTTCTACGAACGGGAGCCGTTTCTGCACCCTTCCCATGGAGACACGGACGTGAACAACGCCACGAGGTTTATCTCAATGGCCCCATACGGAAACGAAGCCAAGGCGAAGGCCATGTACGCCTTCAGCCTGAGTAAGTCAGACACGGCCGTGCCCCAGGGTGCAACCGGCTCTCCCTTTGCCACCCACCAGAACAAGCGAGCGAGAAACGACGACGACTCGTACAGTCGGTTCGGCGGCGGCCACCACGACAGCGACCGTCATGGCCGACGCCACAAGCGACGGCGCGCGTCTCCGCCGCCCGGCCCAGACCGATGCTACTTTTGCCTGTCAAACCCCAATATCTCGTCACACATGTGTTGCAGTATTGGCGACGAATCGTACATTACCACTGCCAAGGGGCCGCTGCCTACTTCAACGACCTTTACAGAGCAGGGCCTAAACTTCCCGGGACATTTTATCATCATACCACTTGCTCATGCAGCCACCATTCCCAGCATGGGGGACGCTTCGGACGCAAGCAGCGACGCCGTCCGGACGTATAATGAGATGACCCGCTTTCGCGAGTCTCTACAAGGCATGATCTCAGCCAAGTCATCTCACAAGCTTGGAGTTGTTACCTGGGAGATCAGTCGCGACCGCAACGTCCATCTCATTTGGCAGCTTATCGCCATTCCCGCCGACCTGGTCCAAAAGGGCGTAGCGGAAGCCGCTTTCCGAGTTGAGGCCGAGAACCAGAACTACCCAGCATTCCTCACCAAGGATCTTTCCCTCGGGGAGCAGGCTGGCTACGGCGACTTCTTCCGCGTGTGGCTGTGGGCCGACAATGGCGAGGACAAGATTAAGGGCAAGTCCCTCGTCATGCCGCTCGCCCCAGACCTACGCTTTGACCTGCAGTTTGGACGTCGCGTCCTGGCCAAGCTCATTGGGCTCGAGAAGCGCTTCATCTGGCAGGATTGCGCACAGACCGAGGAAGAGGAGACCAAGGACGTGGACGCCTTTCGCGAGGCATTCAGGGAGTGGGACTTTACCCTGGAGCAGGATGGCGCGTAAAAGTCTCGGTATTTTGTGCAGTCCACGTCCTAGTGGCAATGATTTCTATTCTTGCATCGCTTGGCGTTGGCGAATGGGAGGATGTGGGATGGTTTTACATTTGAACGCGTGAGCCGCTTCAGGCTGTGGAATGCTCGCGACATTGGCACTTGTTCCGGAAAATCTCCGAAGAAAACGCTAAAGATTCTCAACGTCTACGGGTAGTTATGCGGAGACTATGAGACATGTACTCCATAGAAGCTGATGCCCGTTACGCAGTTTTAAATTCTTGGGCATCTGAAAGTGGATTGTCGACGCTCCGCGCGAGTACATCTCCACATATGGTCCGCTGCCTCATGAGCGGCCTTTCGCGTCTCTTCACAGTAATGAGCCCAGCAGCGCTACGAGCAAGTGGACGCATTGGTAGCTGATTTTAAAGCTTTTTTGTTTTCCTCAGTCTGTAGTGTCATGAGCCAGTCCGGACGGCTCACAGTCCTTCCCAGCGTTCCCTTGTGAAATGCACAACAGGCAACCTCGCGATGCAGCTTCTCACTCACACATCTTGCGACCGCGTGTGGTCATCTAATACTACAAAGAGAACATGCGCGCCGTTGTGTACCTTCAAAAGGGCTCATTACAAATAGCTTGAGGGATTCATCCCAGTGAAAAGTATAAACATGGAAAAGGAAACATTTCGTCGTCTGAGGGTATAGCCGCGTAGCGCCGGTGACTGTTCAACGCAACAATAAGTGATGAGGACCTGTCTCCGTCGTGCTTTGAGGACCGGCTGGGAGAGGTGAAGCCTTTGAGTAAGGCAGTGGATGCCATTGGAGTGCGGCGGACATGAAGAAAAGGGAAATTGAGTGTTGGTCGAATTAAGGTCTGAAGAGGAGGCAGATTGCCAGCAGCCTTAGTTGACAGTTGATAAAGTACGAAATTCGAATGAAACTCGCTTCAGTCTGGAGGTCGCGAGGAGGTTTGTTTCCCGTAGCATGTTTCACAATCCGCACATCGCCAATGCCAGAGCAATGCGGATTGAATTGAGATAGCTGACGAAGATGCAATGGAGGCGGATTGAATGCAGGTGGTGAGCCCATGATCGACTCGAAGTCGACGTTTTCGCAATGCAAAGCCGAAGCCAGATGAGAGTGTGTCGAAATGGATAAATGAGGTAACGGGATGAGGTCATCAGCTGAAAAGAGATATTCGTCGCGATTGTGTTAATGCAAGAAGTCGAGGACAGAAAAAAAGACGTGGAAGAAGTCCAGTCGTCTCCGCCATTGCGTAGCAGGCAATGCTGAGTGGGTGTTTTCATAATTAGTAGGATGCCATTCGACGAGCTGGGGATCGCTCGCCAAGGACGGGGTCCGGCATCAGTGAATGGCCGAGCGTGGAGACATGGGCAATTCGCGAGGACGGACGGCACGGCGCTGTTGGCGAGTCATTGAGGTCTGCCTCCCTCTGGCCAAATGCGAACGTCTGGGCACGTCCCAGACCCTTGCGGGACTTCAGTCGGCCCATCTCCCGCTCGCAGGTGCGCTGATGCTTCTCATCCGACATTTCGACATACTCCGGTGGGTAGCACCGACCACGGTGCTCTGCGAAGAACCCGCTGTATCCGCCGTCCAAGATATAGACCTCAGGATAAGTCAATTTGGGGTAATGCTCCGCATTGACGGTACGGTCTTCAGACCGAACATGGCGCGCCATGAGCGGGGCTCGGTGGGCAGAATACTCGCAGTGAAAGACCAGCAGTGTTCGTCCGGACATGGGGGTTTGGAAGAGTTGGGAGGCAAGAAGCTCTTTGTCGTTGTGATTGACCGCCCCTTCGATGTGACCGCCCTCGTACTCGTACTCAAAGCGGCAGTCGATGACCATTTTCTGGTCAAACTTCTCCTTGTATTTCCCGTCTAAGACGTCCAGGAGCGTCTCCTTGCTGATCCGCGGGATGGTATCCGCAGGATCTTCGGGCAGAAAATGGGGAAGTGCGGGCTCGTCAGTCTCTTCAATGTCCATCACAGACTTGAGCGAGGAGCTATTGGCTTCTTCGCCTTCTGGCTTCGACTTCATGATATCGGCGGGATGCTCAAACATACTCAGCGAGCGGCGAAATTGCTTTCGATTTCTCAAGAACGGGTTCGACTGTCGCCTGGAGTGACAATTCAAGGGCGAGCCAAGCCTATGGCTGCCGGAACCCGAAATGCCAGTGAACAATGGCCTCGGGCGAGCTCCCATGGTGATCGAGGCGCATGGACTGTTGGCCGAGTGAGGCCTACGCTCTTGAGGCGGAGAAGTGGACTCAAAACACTCGCCCAGTGACAGGTTGGAGCTCGCCTGACCCGACCCAGAGTCAGCTCCGAACCGAAACGCAGGTAGCTGAACGTCGGCCTGGCCTCTGCTTGGGATGGAAGAGGTAGTGAAGCCTTTCATACGGCTGAGCGAGGGTCTCCGGGGGGCAGCTATCTTTCGACTTTAGGAGATTGTCAGTACGCATGACATGTGGAGACGAGAGGAATGCTCAAGGGAACTGACTCGGCCAGTGAAGACTTCGGCGGCTCTAGAGAGGACTGGCGGGTAATTGGCGCTGGGGAGTCCAGCACCATGTCCTCGTCCTGATCATCGCCGACGGTAGGGGTCGATAAGGGCGTCGGCGACGTTACCTCAATCTGCGTGCTGAACGGCAGCTTGTGAGGCAGTGGGGATACTTCCATCAGTTCGGTCAAGGGAGCGGGCGACGACGAGGGTAGGGGAGGCGTCGTCACGTAATCTGCAGCAGGGTCATGGTCAGTGCTGAAGCTCTTGCGAAGGTCAGGTAGGGTGGCGGCGCTCACGTCTGCCTTCCATGCCTCCCATCATGTTGGCAGTGAAGAGCGCACGTCGAGGCGTGGGAAAATGGGGACTGGCACACCATTGGAGTCAGCAAAACAAACGGCACGAGGACAGTTGGCAGGGTGTAGGAGACAAACCTGGCGTCATTATCGATACGGAAGTTCTGAGACAGATCCGCAGCTAGGCTAGCAGCAGGCGAGGAGCCTCGAACGTCCTTGACATTGAAGTAGTCACTGCTTCTATGCAGCTGCTCACGAAGACCGAAGGAGCTGCCAGAGCCAGCCGAATATAGCGAATGCGGCCGAGGGCGGAAAATGTCCCGGCCGCCCCAGGCAGGAACAGGCAACATTGGGCGGTGCAGGGCCGCTAATGGAGAAGAGGCTTCCATGGTGGCAACAGAACAGGACGCCGCAGACTTGCACGACTGGCAAGTCAGAATGCGGCGAAGTTGCTACTACTCGGTAGATGAGATGTCCGGAAAAGCAGCGGCCAGGAAGCAATGGGGTTGCAGTTCACTGAAAACGAACGGCGTCACCGCTTCCAGAACAAAAGAGTATGCACAAAGAAGGAAGAAGCTCTCTTCAAAGGACTGCAAGGACCCGGTTGCCGTGGGTACGGTTACTGTGCGTGGCGTCGGTCCCGACGAGCCCAAATCTGGCTGGACTTGTGCTCCAGACACGGGTCAGGCAGTGGGATCGACGGGTCGTGGATCGTTATAATCGATTCGAGGGCATTGAAACGTGCTTCGACGAGGTCGGTTGGGGTCCGTTTGGTCGTTTGTTAGAGGTGCGGTAAGTCGAAGCCTTTCCGTCTCGTCCTGACCTGGCCGCCCTTCGATATACGTGCACCCGATGTTCTTCCCTCCGATGCCGGGCTTGACGAATCCAGACAGGCAACGAAGCTCTCGACGTCTCGTCCCGTCACGCAGACGTAGATGGGCGGAAGCTCCAGGCCCGGTGGTGGTGGTGGAGGGGCAAGAGGCGGGATGGGGATTCCGTCTTGTCGAATAGCGGCGCTCGGTGACAGGCTGACGAGACGATCCTACCCGTACCTTCCTCGATCTTGCCGTCTCGATTGCTGCCGGGAAAGGCAAAACGGGATGGGAAGGGGAGGGAACAAAGAGTGGGTGAGGGAGCAACGCCTTTTCAATGGCCGTGCAACGGACCCGGCCCCGGCGCTGGGATGGGGATGCACGTTGTTAGGGGTGACTGGGGAACGAGGGAGACGCACTGCAGGCGCTGAGGGATAGCGAGGGGAGCCCTGGGCGGGAGGGGGTGCAGTGCCTTGGAGCGCCTCCCCGGTCAGCATGGATAGCAAGCGTCCAGCTCTAGCCTGGAGCGAGCTCTAAAGGGCGGCAGCTCAGAGTCGGCTTGCCAACCGGGATGCCACTGCGCCCGTCCAACAGCCGGGCAACGGACATCCTTCTCAGCTGCCCTGGTCATAGCCAGGTCCCCGGCGCTTGGTGCTTCAGCCACTGAGGAGCCGCAGATGCAACGTCAACCGCAGCTAAGACGCCAGGCAGGAACGGGTACCGCTGGGCGGACTGGCACCGCGGGCACCGCAAGTGGCTCTGTCGCAGCCCTGCGCGGCGAGCTAGACGTCGTTGCTTCAGCGAAGGGTGGGGCCTTCGAGGCCAAGCGTCGCTCTCCCTTGTCACACCAGGGCGAACCCCATCATTCATCACGTTGCGCTCCACCGGCGCTTAAGCTACCAGGGCCTGGGGCCTTGACGAGTCGTAATGCCGCTGCACAGCACAGCATATGACGGTACTGCCCGCTGCTTGTCTGCTTTGCATACGAGTCCTCCGTACCTGGGCCCGGCCTGCACAGCGACGCAGCCCGACATTGACATCATCGCCGAGCCCAAGGCCGCGCCGTGTTCCTCGAACCCTTCGGTGGTGACTCTGGTGAGGACTGGAGAGCATTCGCGACGGGGCCGTCATTCCCGCGGATTCCAGTTTGCGCATCCCCGTCCACTTGCGGCCGTGGAACATCAGGACATGGCGTTGGCCGGCTCGCGCCATGTGCTCACCTTGCGTGCCGGACGTCGCTTCGGCACCCGTTGCCCCTCGTCCCGTTGAGACACAAAAGGCCAGCCAGACGCCGAGATTGGCGCCATGCAAGTGCATCCTCGAGCACAAGCGACGGCGGCTTTCGGGCGCCTCGCTGTACTCGTACGAGCACTATTGCTTCGAAGTCGAGCTGCTATGGACTTTACTCGTACTCGTACGAGTACGGAGTACATCAATTTGCACAGCACTTGGCCCGCGCGCACGCCGTCTCCCTTGCATGTCCCTGCATTGTGCTGGCGATCATCGGCGCTTCTACGCGTACTCCATACGACGATTCTCGTTTGCAAGCTGTCTCAACAAGCAGCACCTTTCGCTCTCAATGAACCTTCTTGCTCCTGGCTCGGGCTGTCCCGATCCCGTGCCAAACTCTCTGTCCGCGATCCGGCTCCCGCGCCGCCGCGAGAGCCTACTGCGCAAAATCTGCCAACTTGCGTCTCGGCGGCATCACACATCAACGAGTAATACGAGTAAAGCATGCTGTACAGCACAGTATTTGTACATGCATTCAATTTTAGCCAGCTCTGGAGATCCAGTCTCCAGAGAGGGGCTGCTTCCTTTTTTTTTTTTTCCTTTGGCCCCTTCAGTCGGTTTCCAGGTAAACAAAGCTTATCCTTATGGGTCAGATTGCAGTCGTGCCTAGCGCGCATCCGGCCCTGCAGGTGTCGAGGCTTGGGTCGCTCACGTTATCCGTTGCCTCGGAGCTTCGGACTGGTGTCTCGACTCTCTCGCAACACAATCAGCAACAGCCTCTGTTGTTCAAACAAGGCTGGCCGCTTTCATCGGTGACCGACTCGAGACCCAGATCTGCCCTCGAACTGGGCCGCAGTGAGTCTGGGGTTCAACAGCCTGGAAACATGGCATGGCCTGCCTTAGCCTGGATATGACGTTAGAGAACAGGGTTCTGTGGTAGAATACGGAGCGCCCAGCGCGCCATCGACAAGATCTACGACGTCGGGGCGTCTTCATCGCCGATGAAGCCCTCACAGTACCGATTCCTTGGCTCACATCCTGTTGCCAAACGTCATGCGCCTCCTTGGCTAGATGTTGACCGCCAACAGACCGGCGGAAGAACGGGGCCCATCGTCATCGCAGAGCCGCGAGTTGCACCTTTGCAATGATGATGCCATCGTCTCCTCCATTGCCCTGGCAGGCCGTTCCCCTGCACTGCCCTGCGCTCCGTCACACGCATCGGCGCGTAAGGCTGCTCGCGCGCCAATGACGGCTGTGCATCGACACTGCACATCGGAGATGCACCAAGAGACTCTTGACGGCCCGTTTGTTTACATCGACCGAGGCCACGGAGCCCCCGAGGCTGACGCTGCTGACAACGGTTTCTTCGAAAGAAGCAAAGGCTCAAACCCTGGAGCCGTTGTCCATCCAATCACTTGCCGAAACACGGCCTTTGTGTCAGCACCCACCCTCAGCTGGCTTGGGTTTCTTTCATGTTCCCCAATCCGGGCACAAGAGGCGGCGGCAACCCCGCCTGCATCGCCTCACCAGACCAGTAGCTCACTGCGCCGCGACCCCTGTTTCCCGAGTCTCCTGACCGGAAGGTGAGGGGATGAGGGGAACAATGGCCCGCAAAGGCAACATGTTGATGCATCGTGCATGAGCTCGTTTGAGAGTGTGCAAGGTTTTGAGGGCAGCCTATGCGCGGCGCTGTGCGTGCCCTTGTCTGCGAGTGCGAATTCTGTCCGCGACGCGGCTCCAAGTAAACAAAAGCCAAAAATACGCGTCGCAGCCCCCGCCCAGCAACGCCAGACTCGAGCTCGGTGCCGCGATGTCACGTGCAAAGTACCATTCCGAATACTCCGTACAAACATTCTTGTACGTACTCGTCGGGGCAGTGGGCAGGACCCGTTCTGATAGAGCCCACCGTGCTCTGGACCACACCTACGAGTCCGGGTAATGCCGCTGGTGGTTTTTGGCCACGGCCTAATTACGCCTATGGTCCAGCTTGTTTTGTAAAGCCTGGCTGTGCTTGTGAGCAGCATGGGCACTAAGCTGTAGCTCATTGTTTCAGGAGGCCGCACGCCACCGTCGCCCTGAGAAGCTGCAAGACAGCATGGGTCCACTGACTTACTGACCAGCGTTCTGGAACCTCCGGGAGCAGGTCGGTGCTTCGTTGCGGGCGGTCTCGAGCTGCGCAGCTAATAACGACAGACTTCGAGCTCATACTTGTAGGTCGACGAGAGCTGGCGTGGGTCGCCGGGACTTTCGAGTAGAAAAAGTGCCGGGGTTCCTTGTCCTTCGCGGAATTGTTTCTAAATTTTTCAACTGTGCTATAGACAGGGCAGCTGGGTATCGGGTTGGCCCGAGGCCAGTTCGAAAATTCTCGAAAAGTCATGATTCAGAGCTGGCCGGAAGTTTGTCGTCGGAATGGTCAAGAACCAGCAAATGAATCACCATTCACATTCTCCTGCATTGTGAATGTGGCTGCCAAACTTCCCTCAACCCTCAACGAAGCTGACAAACAGCTGCTTCTCCTGATGGAGGTTCGTCCTCCGTCCAGGGTAGGTTCGTCTCGGATGCTTAGCGTCGACGGTCAGTGGGTGTGGCACTGGCGGGGGGTGGGGCAGCGTAGGCGGTGCAGGATGGCAGAACCGAGACAACTTGGGATTTTCTGGGTTGTGATGCCAGGCGCAAAGAGGCAGACCAATTCAATTCATCGCATTTCTTGCGCTCACCCTCGGACTAACAATGGCCGGAAAAAGAAAGAGAGCAGCCAAAGATGGCCCCAATGCGGAAACGGGCGCCAAAAAGAGGGCCAAGAGCGACGCCAAGCTCAGCAAGCCCGCTGCTGCGACGAAGCCGAGTTTGGAAAAGGTACCATTCGTCGAGATGCCGACTGGCGAGGATCGAAGGCGAGAGGCAGCCCTTTATGAACTCCTCGGAAGCGAAGACGAGGGCGAGCGCATTGAAGCAGCCGATTGCATCGTCTCGAGCTTGCTCGGAGGGGATGGCGTCCCCGAACCAGTCCTACAGAGACACCTCGACCGACGACTCTTCCGAGGCCTCGCCAGTGGGCGCAATTTCTCGCGACTTGGGTTCAGTCTCGTTCTGGCCGAGATTCTCGGTCAATTGTTTGGCGGCGATGGCAGCCTACAGACCAAATACAGCGGCCTGACGTTCGACAAGGTTCTGGGCTTGCTCGTGGACAAGACCCAGGCCGTGGGCAACATCCCGGGCCAGGAGGAGCGGGACCACTATTTCGGCCAGCTCTTCGGTATCGAGTGCTTCGTTCGATCCCAAACCTTGTTCACCGACATCTCGAGGTGGAATGCGATCCTGGACCTGCTGCTGCAGCTCGGCAACAAGAAGATCTGGCTGCGATCGCAGTGCGGCTGGGTCCTGATTCAGGCGCTGGAGCAGATGAGTAAAGAGGAGGCGGAGGGCACACTTGTGAAGATTGCTGATTCTGGTCTGGCAAAGACACCCGAAGGGGTTGCCGCTTGGCTTGTTGCCCAGAACAGGTATCCCGACCTGAAGGTTAAGCCGTGGGGAAGCCCCCTGTCCAGCAAACACCTTGGCGATTTGGCTGCCGTTCTGAAAGAGAGCTTCAAAGATTCAGGCAGAGATTCAAACGAAAAGGCCCAGAACAGCGGCAAGCAGGCCCATTGGACGGCGCAGCTGCATTTTGTGTGGGATCTCATCCTTGGATACTACATCAAGGACGGCGGGGATGCTGGCGTGGACGGGTTGAGTCAGTTCTGGAACCGAGTCGTTGACGGTGAGTTTGTTCAAACATCCCATTGATGAAATAGCCTGCTAACAGTGGGTAGATGGCTTGTTCTCGAGGAACGCAACGGATGGCCAGAAGTTCAAAGGCTTCATGGTATTCCAAAAAATGCTAGAAGGGCTGGTAGATCAGCACGCAAAGCTCCAATGCCTCTTCAGCAAGAACTTTGTAACTTGCTTGATGAACCAAGCAGCAAAGGAAGACCGCTACTTGCACCGAGCAGCCACCAAGGCGCTCAAGGCCATCGAAAATGTGGTTTCAGCGCACCCTCAGGCACTTGCCCCGACACTTGAATGCTTGCTTGAAAGGAACGGCACGTACAGCTTCGATCAACGTACAAACACCAAGATCGTCGACAGGCTTCTACAGAATGTCAACCAGCAGAATGCAGATGGCGCATTGGCTGTTATTCGACGCCCCATTGCGTCTCTGAAGCAACAAGGTGACAGCGAAGCTCAGGCTACCCTCAGAGTGTACGCCGACTATCTCGCCAAGGTGCTCAACGCCTTTGCATCAGAGGCACCAGCCGAGTCTTCGTCTGCTGTCAAGAAGCGTGGGAGCTCGTTTGGCCCCATCCTGCAAGAGCTCTCCGGTCTGGCGTACTCCAAGCCCAAAGACGTCCCGGAGAGTGCTCTGACGGAGCAAATCCGAGAGCTTTGCCGGGCTCGCATTGAATCATCGCTCGCGAAGCTGACACGGAATGCCGAGGACTACAGCACTTTCTGCAATGCAGTCGCGTCTATCGATCCAGCCTCGAAGAATATGACAGAGGAGATCAACGTGGCGATGAATGATGCCCTGTCTCGCATGAATAAGCTCCTGAAGCGCAAGTCGAAGAGCAAGGATGACAAGAGTTTGACACAAGGTCTGGCAATGCTTCATGCCATTTCAATATTTCAACTCTACAATGAAGACCCAGATGCGATGGAAGTCTTGAACGACCTCTCGCAATTCTATGACAGACTCAAGGCCGGAAAAATCAGCGAGGAGAGCGAGGGAAGCTCGGAGTTGTTGGTCGAGATCCTACTTTCGATGGTTGCGCGCCCGTCATCCTTGATGAGGCAGGTATCTCAACAGGTTTTCGACGCTTTCACAGGTCAAATTTCCGCCGAGGGATTGGAGTTGCTGACGGGTCCCCTTTCCTCAAGCGAGAGCACCAAGGGCCAAAAAGAACTGTTTAACACGGAAGATGATGAGATGGACATTGATGGCAGCGGCTCATCAGATGACGATGATGTTGAGGAGGTCTCGGATTTTGAGATTGACTCTGACGTGGAATTTGTCAATATCAACGGCGAAGACGGGCAAGGCAGCGAGGCGGACGGTGACAGCGAAGGAGATGAGGGTGAGGAGGACGATGATGAGGACAAAGAAGCTGGCGATGGCGAGAAGCAGGAACAGGACCTGGACGAACTCGTTGGCAAAATACTCAACAGCCATCGCCTCGACAAAGACGATGACGCGGAGGAGTCAGCTTCTGACGGCGACATGTCCGACTCGGAAATGCTGGCTCTGGACGACAAGCTAGCCGAGGTCTTCAAGCAGCGGACCATTGCCCGCCCCGACTCCAAGAAGCAGAAGAAGGACGCCAGGCAATCCGTCGTCAACTTCAAGCACCGCATCCTCGACCTCCTCGACACGTACGTCAAGAACGAGGCCCTCAACCCCATCGCCTTCTCCCTGCTCGTGCCCCTCCTCAGCCTCATGCGCACCACATCCACCAAGGCCCTTGCCAACCGCGCGTGCGAGATCATCCTTACCTACCAAAAGGGCTTGAAGAAAGCCCGCGCCAGCAAGCAGGAAGAGGCCGAGGTGTCGGACGCCGATGGCCTCCTCGCCCTGCTGGTCGAGGTGCACGACGAGGCTGGCAAGGACAACGCCCACGCGTACGCGAAGGCGGCCAGCGCCGCCAGCCTCATCGTCGCCTCGGCCATGTTCGCGGCGGACAAGGAGGCCATCAAGCAGGTTGCTGCCGTCTACGCCAAGACACAGTCGGGGTGGGTGCTGGGCGAGGCTCGTCTGCAAAACTCATTCTTCGCCGACTGGAACAATTGGTGCCAGAACCACGCCTCGCAGGCACGAGCTTGATACCCTAGACGGAAGGTGCCGCTGTTTGGAGGATTCACTAGATGGACATGTAAAGTAGATAAAAGACCATCCAGATGCAGATTTGGCGCAGAATGACCAGATATGCATGTGACCTCGTCCCAACCAGAGCAAGCATTAATCTATAATCCTGCCATTTGTGATAGTACAAGTGGGTTCACCCATGACGCTGCGTCGCTCCTCTATTCCTCCATCTTGTCGTCGTCCTTCTTTTCGTCGTCCTTCTTCCCATCATCCTTATTCTCGTCGTCATCGTCATCCGAGTCGTCTTCGGCCTTTGCTAATCTCTCAGCTTCCTCCCGCAGCTCCTTGGGCACCTCGACGTGGCGTCCCTTGGTCGGCCCATCCACGGTGCTGATCCACGTCATCTCCAGCTCAAAGTCCTTGTCCTTGTTGTCCTTTGACGCCACGTAGATGATGCGCGCCGCCTCCTTGACCGCCTCGTGTATCGTGATGTTGCCGGCCGGCAGGTCGAGCTTCTCAAGCTCAGCCTTGGCAGCCTGGCGCCCCTTGCCCGTCGCCGCGCCGTAGTAGCCCCAGTATAGACCGCTGGGCTCGATCATGTAGAGGAAAGGACCGCCGTGCTTGCCGGGGACTTTGCCGCCGGCACCGCACTTGGGGCCAGAGCCGACCTCTCCGTCAACGGGGGTCTCTTCGGAGGTGTCGACACCGCCGACGATGGCGGTGATGCCAAACGGCCGAACGGAACCGTACATGGTGTATGCTTGCAGGTAGCCGCCCATGCGGTTGGCGAGGTCGGAGGTAGGGATCGGGGTCTTGAAGTTTTGGCGCCAGCTCTGGGCTTCGTCACGAGCGCGGTCGACGAAGTGGCGGCCATCAGGAACCATGCCCGAGTATACCTGCAGGGAGACTGGTTACCATCACAAACATTCATCATAGGAGCTGGGTTGGCCATACTGCCCCGACGTGGCTGTCGATCGAGGCGATTCGCTTGTTCGCACCCGGTTTCAGGAGCTTGGATGTCACGACCTTCTCGACGGCCAGAACAACGCCGTCCTTGCACCGAATGCCGATTGAAGTGCCGCCATTCTCCACGGCCTTGACTGCGTATTCAACCTGGAAATTTCGGCCGTCCGGCGAGAAGATGGAGTTCAGAAGATCGTAACCGGTGCCGATCGACGTCTGGATGAGTTTGGCCGTTAGCTTTCTCGCAGCTTGGGCACTGCGCCAAGAGGGTCTGGGCGCTCACCATGATGCCTTTGAGCTCTCTCGAGAGTCTTATTCAAGAGGCCTGCGTGTCGGGGAGAGGTGACGAGTGCTGAGAGTTCAGGGCTGGCAGGCGTTGTGAGGTTCGAGGTGGGTATGGAGCTTCACTAGCAGTGCGAAGCACCAGGCAGCCTTGAGAGCTGCGTATTGCAACTGCTGGCGCGCGAGGCTGGCCGCCTGGCGGGTGTGTGCCTGAGGCGTGAAATGGCCTCTCTAGCCACACATGCAGCGGGAGCTGTGGCTGGTGAGGAACGGCGACGGGTGTGGCTTGATCCTTAACGGTGAGTGGGGCCCTTGGCATCCCTGCACGACATGTGCGTCTTCACACCCGTCTGGTTGGGGCCATCAAGGGTGTGTGTGCTGGGCGTTGACGCACTCTGACGTTGCGACCTCGCCTGTTTCATAGGACCTTCATTCAAGGCAGTTCTGCGTGCACCGGCTGCTACGGCTGGCCCTTGCCGATCGTCAACAGCGCAAGCCAGGCCTTGGAGCTGCTGTATTTGCACACGGCCATGGCAGTTCTATGACGACGGCATTTGGGCAGGCCCGAGCGAGCGGGGGCACGGGGGCCGTCCGTCTCATGTTAAGCTAAGACAGGACGGCGCATCAGGCAGCTTTATGCTAACGACATGGAGATGAAGCAGCGGTGAAGGGCGCGAACCACGAGTGCTGCCATGCGCCCGTCAAGTGGTCCTGGTAAGCCATGTTCCAGAGCACGCGCAGAAACACTGCTTGTTGGCGACCGCACAGTAGTACGTTTGGGACGGCGGTATCCAGCGTGCCCCTACCCTGGCTTCAGGCTTCTCGCACACAGCACGCTGATGACATGCCGCGCGTGTCTGTTGCGAATAGGCGAAGGCGAAATGACAGCCGACGCCAGTAGCGTGAAGAAGGGAACATCCCGTGACACTCGCCGTCAAAGCCCAAAGTGTCTTGCGTCACGGTTGCCCCTCTACTCGTACTGCCTCATGACCGCCACTCCCACTCTCCTTTTAATTACCCCCCCAGCGCCTCCGCGAACCTCTGCTCCTCTGCCGTCCCAACAAAACGCGGAGCAGCTTTTCCCGGGTGCAGCAGCAGCCTCTGGCATCTCGAGAGCCATCTGCTTCTTTTCTTTCATCCAAAAGAGGCGCCGTCCCAGACCGATATTCCCGCATCGCTCTCAGACGCCGGTACAAACTCACCCCACCGCCGGTCCAGGTTCCCCCCATCGGCATCCAAGCCCCTCTTCGGGAACCAGGCCAGGGGCAACGGCACGAGAAAACCAACTCCGTGCAGTTTTCTGCCCTTTTGCCTTTCGCCTCCTGTGCTATTCTTCTCACTCTTGCTTCTGCAACTACGGCTCGCTTAGGCTTAACCGTTGCTTAGCGTAGTCAATATACCAAAGTCGCTGGGCAGCTGTCCACGCCACAAGCACTCCCATCGCACGTCCCCCTTTGATACCCAACGCACCACCGCCAGCCCAATCATTCGAATAGAGGCAAACACGCCACGTCAGAGCGTTTCTTTCACAGAGCCTTGTGCTGGATACATTCTGGGCGAAGAAGCTGACTTTCCCTAACATCATCTAAGTGACGACTCTGAGGTATTCTACAGGTCCTGTCCCGCTTGTGCCGTTAGCTGTGTGTAGGGAGCTGATGTTGCGCATCAGGTGCAGCCTAGATTCGAGCCAACATGCAGCCGAACGCGCAACAGGTCCATGACGACCTTGCGTCCCTGTTTTCGCGCAATCTGACCTTCAACCCAGAGCTCCGTGCTTCGGCCCCGAAGGAAACTCCAAGACAGGAGCCGCCGCCAGCCGCCGTCTTCATCTCTCAGCCTATTGTCTACTCCGTCTCACAGCACTATCACCACTCGGCTCATATTGCGAAGCCCGCACCGCCACAAGAAGATGCTTCCATGCAGGAGCAGACTCAACGACCCTCGTCCGAGCCTCCTCAGCCGAGCGAATCATCACCAGAAGCCATTCTGCGCAACTATGGCATAGACGCCGCCATCTTGACGCCTTCTCAGCTGCAGCTCTTTCGCATCGCCGATGAGCCTCAGAAGTTGAGACTCATTGAACTCTGGAGCATTTGCCCGCCAAAAAGGGCTGAGGAAATCTCCTCCTTGGCATGGAGCAGCACGAGCGTGGAGCAGGAAGAGCTTCTTGCTCGGATGCGCTACGAGGGGCTGCAGCAGAACTCAGTCATGAGCTTAGACGGCACCAACGTCCAGACGGGAGACGGCAGGTGCACACAGCAGACATCGGTTGATAGTGAGCCGTACATGGCTTCTGGGTACGAGGAGCTCATGCGAAGAGAAAACGAGCGGCAAGCAATGGATAATCGATCCAGAGATGTCTACAACCATTTTGGAACTGCAGTTGGTGGCCCAAGTTACAATCCAGCTACAGACCCCGTCTATTTGGGCCCCGATATGGCACGGCAGCAAAGGCAGATGGACATGGCTACCCAGTACGGCGCTTTCGAGCAATTTCGCGGCGGTGCAGAGACTGATGCGATGGACGTTATGTAAAGGGCCGAGACAAACAATCCAATTTGCACACCACGTGCAGTCAGCAGATACAGTCATAGATAGGGCGTGCTGGCAGATTAGCGGATGACTTTTCATTTCTGTTAGAGTGGGAGGATGAATCAGACGGTCATGTGCTGGCATTGAGAGGAGACAAGTGCAAGCGGCCGTTTTGATGTGCTCGGGGTGGATTAATAGGGGCCCGTGCTGCGGATATATCCTTCCTGTTGATTTTTATACCACTCTTCTATTTCTTGTACTCTTTACCCTTGCACGGGTGGTTCAGTGTCGGCTAACGATGCATCTCTAGAGCCTGGTTATTGCGACAGCCAGAGAGGTATGTGCCCATTTCTTCCCCCCTTCGTCCAGTTCACACCATGACTGCATTTATTTACCATCATAATGCTCTGTGTTGTTGTGATCGACCATGCAAGGACTGCTCCCTGTTTCATATCCAGCTTTTTGAGTAGTGAGCATCAATGATAGTTGCAGGCCAGTTCCTGATTTATATTCGCGCGGTTTTATGTGTCTACTGTCTTTGTGTGATCGGTGCCTGATTCATATGGGGCTACGTATACGGGTTCGCCAGTCAAGTTAGCCTAAGGGGTATCGGGTGTCATTGCTGGCTCTAGTCCTGTATGTGTAGATCTGACAACATAATGTCTCAAGCAGTGTAGGTATGCAGCAACTAAATCTCCGTCTTCTCCAGCTTCTTAGCCAAGTTCTCAACCTCCTTGTCCTTGAGCTGAACGACAGGCTCCTCCTGAGCCTCCTCGGCCTCCTTAATGAGTTTCTCTGCCCGCTCCTCAGGCTCTATTTCCTCCTCCTCCTCCTCTTCCTCCTCGCTCTCCTCTTCCTCGAGGTCGCTGAGGCTGTCGACGCCCCAGTCGTCCTCGATGACCAAGTCGCCGGCGCGGTTCTCCTTGCGCGTCTCCAGGAGCTCTTGCAGAGTCAAGATTGAGTCGTCGTCCTCCGAGAACTTGTTTCCATTCAGCTCGATCCGTTTCAGCGCTGGCAAGCCAATCTTGGCAGCGTTGGCAAAACCCTTGACGCCTGCAGCGGTAATGTCGTTGTACTGCAAGCGCAGAGTCTCGAGATTTTCGTTGTATCCCCGCGCAAGAGCCCCGGCGAGTAGGACGCCGCCCTTTGCACCGAGAAGGGAGTCACCAATACCGAGCTCGCGTATCCACGACCAGGTCGGGACCACCTTTGCAAGAGCCTTGGCTCCCATAAGCGTGAGCGTGTTGTCTTGCAGATCAAGCACTCTCAACTCGGTGGTGTGGATCAGGCCTTCGCTTAGCAGATGGGACATGCCCTCCTGCCGTATGCCGTTCTGAACCATCTTGATCTCCTTGATCTTGTTGTGCAGGCGAAATGTCCTGGCCCACGCCGTCATGCTACCGTTTTCCAGTCTGTTTCGTCCGCAGATGACGGTCTCCAAGTCGGGGATCTCCTTTCCTTCCTTTCGAGCGTCCTCCTTCTTGGCATGCAGCTCAGACAGCGAGTCGGCGATGAGAATACCAGCATGAGGGCCAAGTCCGTTGTTGTTGAGGTACAGGTGCTGCAAGGGGACGTGAGCGGCAAGAAAAGCCACCAATGGCGCTTGCGTGTTGAGCCCAAAGGCATTATCGTTCAAGTTGATGGTATTAAGCTTCGGAAGATTGAGAATGGACGTGAGGAGGTGGGAGAGAGCCTCGGGGATCTCTGCCAGGAGCCGGCCCGTGAAGATGTCGGCGAGATTAGCAACCTATGCGGTGGTGTAAGCAGCCTGAACGCGCCGACTCGTCTGAAAGATCTCTTACCCTGAGGTTCTTCTTTGTGGCCAGGACCTCGCCTAGCAGCTTGCATGCCTCAACACCCAAGGTGTTTCCAAGCAGACGGACCTCCTCTACGTCGTTGGCACGGAGAGGCGCAATATGGGCTTCGACATCGGCGGCGGTGTCGAGCTTGAGCCCCTTCGCCTCGAGGGAGAAGACTTTGCTGGCGTCGGCCATGATGGTGAGCAGAGCAATGGAGCCGCACGAGCTTCAAGTGGTGCAAAGACGACAGATGCTCGGAAGCCCGCGGCAAGGCAGATGCAGACTGTGTTGTTATTCTGCAGTAAGATGAGATGGTGGGGGCGGGGCAACGACGAAGAATGCCATTAGGCGTGTCTTGGTCTGGCTCTGCAGGGTCACTGCGCTGCTGTCGTGTGGGCGGTGAGGCAGTGAGGCAACGGCCGGGCGCGAATTCTGCTTAGGTAATGCATCACGACACCGTTTCTGCTCGGTTGCTTCGACATTCGAGCTGCACGTGACTTGGGCCAATCAGCGTCGGCCCATTTCGGAACGCTGGATTTTCTCTCAATGCCAATGACCTCCTGCTGAGCCTTTTCGCCCTCCGACCTCGAGATCGATCCTCCCCTCCCCATCGCCGTCTCATCCTGATAGCGGCTCACCTTGCGGCCTCGGTATAGCTTGCCAATTATGCTGGCAAGGTCCTGCTTGCGCTCGACGCGCGCCCTCAATGGGCTGCGAAATGGCGCGACCACCGTCTCGAAGGTATGGACACCATGGGCTCATGCTTCCGCAGCTCCCCGTTTGCCGAGGGAACAGCACCACCACCCACCCCGACCCGCCGAAACCACACCAACCGCATCGTGATGCCGTCGGATATCTATGCAGTCAATGCTGACAATGTTTTGCGTCTAGCGCGCGGCCTCGACGAGCTCGGGTGCTGCCGGCGAAGCCTCTACTGCGCGATTGAACTTCGCCGCCATTGCCTCCACCACCGTTGCCGCCGGCTCCATTGCCTGGTACTATCATCTCTACGGACCCGTCGCTCATGCTGCGACGCCCGCCGAGGAGGGGTACGTGATCCGAAATTGCTGGGGGGGAATAGCTGCACAGGAGCACGCGCTGTGGTCCTGTGCGGTATAAACCGCAGCATCAGCTCGGCCGGGTATTTGAAGCAAATTGCTGACCACATATTCACAGTCTGCACGCCACCAAGTACCCTTGGGTTCACCAGCAGTGGTTCAAGACCTTTGACCACCAGGCGTAAGATGACAACCATGACCAATTGATAGAGCAGGACAGTGGATACTCACGATTGACTAGTCTTCGCCGAGGTTTCCAGGTCTACCAGGAGGTCTGCGCCAGCTGCCATTCCCTGGACCGAATTCCTTACCGAGAGCTGGTCGGCTCCGTTCTGACTGTCGACGAGGCCAAGGCGCTGGCCGAGGCGAACGAGTACCCTGGCGAGCCGGATGAGCAGGGTGAGATCCAGATGCGCCCCGGAAAGCTGGCCGACTACATCCCCGCCCCCTACAAGAACGAGGAGGCTGCCCGATTCGCCAACAACGGTGCTCTGCCCCCCGATCTGAGCTTGATTGTCAAGGCCCGTCACGGTGGCTGCGACTACATCTTCAGCTTGTTGACTGGTTACCCCGAGGAGGCCCCGGCTGGCGTCCAAGTTGCCCCCGGCATGAACTTCAACCCCTACTTCCCCGGCACCGGTATCGGTATGGCGCGTGTCCTCTACGACGGCCTTGTCGAGTACGAGGATGGTACCCCCGCTTCGACTTCGCAGATGGCCAAGGACGTGGTGGAGTTCCTCAACTGGGCCGCCGAGCCCGAGATGGACGACCGCAAGAAGATGGGAATGAAGGTCCTGGTTGTGACGTCGGCTCTGTGGGCCATGAGCGTTTGGGTCAAGCGATACAAGTGGGCGTGGCTGAAGTCGAGAAAGATTGCCTACGACCCTCCCCGGGAGACCAAGGTCCGCCGCTAAAGAGGCAATTTTGCGCTTCGAATGTATACTAGTCTCCCCCCTAGAGCAGCTCCTTTGTTGGCGGAGGCGGGTAGAACGGACGGTTTGTGTTGAAATCGAGGCGTGGTGGATGGTAGAGTGTAAATCAGACGAAACATTTCAATACCTTATTTTGTTGCTTGCAAACATGGCGGCTCGCCTCTTCTGAGTGCCTGCAAAGACGACAGCGCCACTAAGCGTTGCTCACAGCCAATCTCGAGTACACTTAGGTGGCTGGTGCCGCGCAGGCAGGGGCTTAGAATACGTCTTGTTCAGCTCATTCCTTCACGATAATATGGCAACATGTTAAGCATGAACTCTGGAGATATGCCTATCAGGAGAGTGTTACCCGCCATCGGGTTGGTGGGAGACAGGCTCCACTGATCATGTCGTGCGCTTGCCGCCATGGGCCCCTATAAATCGCTAGCTGAAGTGCCTAACCCGCTGAGGAAGGCACCCTGCAGGCGACGAAATCGCGCTCGTCCAGTGGAACGGCGGCACATGGACGTCAGGAGACCGCTGGGGATTACGTTAAACAACCGCGCCGCCCAACAGACCCCCATCGATGGATTGCCAGGCAGTGAACCTCTTTGGCCCAGCCACATTCCTCAGCAACGATCGCCCACCTCCGCACAGCATCGTACCTCTTTTCTAGCTGTACTCGACCGCCAAAGTATTTAACGACTAAAGAAATCTCTGACCCGTATCCCTCGCCTTGCGCCAGAAAAACGCGGCCGCGGAAGGGTTGTGTCGTGCACATTTGCCGGGGCGCCACGATGCCGTTCGTCGGCGGTCGTGGCGACGAGGACGAGGACGACGTCCACTCTGGGAGGAAGCGAAGATGGCAGGAAGACGATGGTGACGTCTATCGACTGTACAGCCCAGAGACGCAGACCGAGTTCTACGTCCTGAACCACCCCCAGGAGACGGCTCCGCGGAAGATATTGCCGCTGTCGAAACGGCCTAGGATCACGGACGACGAGGCTCCCTTTCACAATGCCCTGGCGCCGACGCACCGCCGCAGGCCTTCGCAGCAAAAAGGTCTGCAGGAACAGCCAGGCCTCGGGAACAGGGCGTCTGCGCGACTCAGCGGCGCTCTGCTGACGCCCTGCCACATTTGCCACCGCAAGCCGACCAAGAAATCCGACCTCGACTCCTTCGCCGCGTGCCAGGGCTGCGGTGAACGGACCTGTTTTGTCTGCATCAGAGAGTGCCACGGATGGAACGCGGACGAGGGAGCGGAGCTGCTGTCAGAGCAGGAGGTGCTGTCACGGTCGTTCCACATGGACGATGTCGAGGACGTGCCACTGGACCAACCGACCCCAGAACAACAACACGACGAGCGACATGATGTGCAACATGAGAATACGGGACACCAGAAGGCCAAGGGATGGCATGTTGGTGGTCACCGCACTGTGGTTTGCAGCCGCTGCTGCATCGAAAAGGGACGAGAGGGAGAGGTTGTATGCTTGGGTTGCCTGTCTGGGATACCGGGTGCCTGATACGACTCGAAGCCATCATCATGAGACGGGATTATAATGACTGACGACGACGAATACCATTCAGGGGGCCTCCCGGGCGGGGGACTCTTCCGCATATGGGAATTGCTTTGCTTTCGATGCATCGCCAGGGACAACATGCATCGCGAGTCGATTTAGGGCTGGAATTTGGAGCTATTTAGTCTTCCCAGGGCAACACACAACACGACAGGGGGCATTTTGGGCGGGAATTTCGGGCATTGTAATTATATACCTTAGATAGTTGACTTACGGCGTCCTACACACTTCGCAACGCAAGGCGTGCAGCTGCAGCTACGGCATGTGGAGCATTTTAAACACCATCCTTTTCCCCCTCTGCATTCTGTATGGACTCTGCATTTTTCGTGAATTGTTCAGTTTGACAAGGCGGTACCATCGGCCTGGCGTCTATTTCTTTGCCTGCACAAAGCTACCTGTAAACAACCGTAGACGCACCCAGAAGCCCACCGCCCACGCTCTTGTACTCTTACACCGGCCCAAAATACACAAATGGCCGCTCTAATTGTATTGCATGTACGTCGCTGTCGAGTTGAACTTGAGGTTACCCTTGATTACCTTGTCCACGGCGCTCAAAAAGTCCTTCTCCGATGCCACCTTTCTCCGCGCGCGGATGGCGAACATGCCGGCCTCGGTGCAGACACTCCGCAGCTCAGCGCCGGTGGCGTTGGGGCAGAGGCGCGAGATGAGCTCCCATCGGATGTCTCGCTCGACCGACATGCTCTTCGCATGGATACGCAGGATGTTGGCTCGTCCCTCGAGGTCGGGGAGCGAGAACTCGATCTTCCGGTCGATACGCCCCGGTCGCATCAGGGCCGGATCCAGCGTCGATGGTCTGTTGGTCGCAAACATGACCTTGATGTTTCCTCGAGCATCGAATCCGTCCAGCTGCGTAATCAGCTCCAGCATGGTTCGTTGCACTTCGTTGTCGCCGCCGGCACCGTCATCGAACCGCGCGCCGCCGACGGCATCGATTTCGTCGAAGAAGATGATGCAAGCCTTCTTTGTCCGGGCCATCTCAAACAGCTCGCGAACCATCCTGGCTCCTTCGCCGACGTATTTCTGGACCAGCTCGCTGCCAATGACTCGGATAAAGGTAGCATCCGTCCTGTTTGCTACCGCTCGAGCGCACAGCGTCTTGCCAGTACCGGGCGGTCCGTAGAGCAGCGCACCCTTTGGGGGGTCGATGCCGAGGTTGACAAATCGCTCTGGGGAAAGTAGAGGCATCTCTACCACTTCCCTCAGCTTCTCAACCTGCTCTTTGCAACCTCCGACATCGCCATATGTGACATCTGGCTTCTCCTCGACAGTCATCATGGTGACGCTTGCATCAATCTTCGGCGGCAGCGGCAGCATGATCTGGTACTTGTTACGGTCCACGCCAACCCGCATGCCCTCCTCGATATCTGTAGGGCTGACGCGCTCCCCGAGTTGCACAACGAACTTGGCGATCTGCTTGACGTTGATAACGTACTTCTTCTTCGACTCGTCGCCCTTTTCATCTTCGATGATCTTCGTACACCGTGCCACCTGGAACGGCTGCTCCTCGGACATTCGCTGGCGGTCGGCGGCCACGTCCCACAGATGCGGCGGTGCCAGACCCGTGTCGGATTCCTGTGCCTGGTTAGACGGGGTTCAGCGGCGGACAAACATGCATCGCACCTTGACACCAATCTTCTCATCTACACTTTGCTGCTTCTCTTTAATCTGCTTCTCCAGCTTCTTTATCGACTGACCGTATGGCGCCGCGCCATAGGTCTTGAGGACTTGGATATCCCTGCGGGCGGATTAGCCGGCAATCACGCATCACGGGGCGCGCTCGATACGTACTCATCTGTCAAGGGAGTAATCTTCTTCTCCTCTACCTCATCATCGGCGAAGGTCTTCTGGTACTTCTCCCAGTTTTGGCCGGTCGCGGAAGGCTGGGCTGCTTAGCTGCGAGGCTGGGCAAAGTCGGTCGCGGGTAGGCTTACCATGGTTGAATCCGCGGACTGGCGCGTTGTCGACGGGTTAGAGTGGTTCAGAGGCCTGACGCAGATCGCTCGGGAAACGCTCGAGAGAGGGCGAGGGTTCTTTGATCGGCACTTCCGGGCAGGAGAGAGGGGGTCGTCGTGTGCTGCTGTAGGTGATGCTGAAGGTGATGGAAGCATTCCGTAACGCAGTTAGTTGCCTTGAGCTCCGTGCACGGGCCAGCCCCTGCGAGGCTCCCTGGCGCTAAACCGCCTTTGGGCTGCGCTGCGCTGGCCGACGCAGGCGCTGTCGGAGCAAGGATAATCTGCTGGCCCGGGCCAAAAATTCTGGATGCTAACGGCGGAGTAGGGCAGAAGGTGGGATGCCAGACCTCAACCAGGCTGCCAGCAACACCGCGACTCCCTCAACGTCTCTGCACCACCGCGGCGCCTCCTGAGAACCCGAGCAACGCGGAAGTCACAGCAACGCCGACACAATGTCTGCCCCAGCCGCGCCCGTGGGCCAGTCCCAGAATGCCACCTTCCGGGTACGACAAGCTGCACCCGAGCTCTTGCGTGCCCCGCTAACAGCTCGCAGGATAAGGAGAAGCCCATGGCCGTCCGGTCCTCCAACATCGTCGCCGCCAGAGGTGCGAGCCAAACGCCCATGATACTCCTTTCGTGCATACGCTAACAGTCATGAAGCTGTCGCCGATGCCATTCGAACGTCTCTCGGGCCACGAGGCATGGACAAGATGATCCGAAGCGGCAAGGGGGAGACCATCATCACCAACGACGGACACACTATGCTCAAGAGCATGTCGGTCATGCACCCGACGGCTAAGATGCTGGTCAACTTGGCGGGTGCTCAGGACATCGAGGCTGGTGACGGCACGACCTCCGTCGTCGTCATCTGCGGCAGCTTGCTTGGAGCTGCCGACAAGCTCCTGTCCAAGGGCATCCACCCCTCAGTAATCTCTGAGGCCTTCCAAAGAGCAGCAGCTGCGGCTGTCGAGGTTCTGCACGACATGTCTCAACCAATCACTCTGACCGATACCGCGTCGCTCCTGCAAGCCGCCAACACGTCGCTGTCGTCCAAGATCGTGTCGCAGTACTCGAACCTTCTGGGCCCCATGGCCGTCAACTCTGTCACCAAGACCATCGACCTGAAGAACGCAGACAACGTGGATCTTAAGAATATCCGCATCATTCAGAAGGTGGGAGGAACAATCGAGGACAGCGAGCTGGTCGACGGCCTGGTTCTCAACCAGCCGGTTCTGAAGAACGCCGGTGGACCAGTCAGAATGGAGAAGGCGCGCATTGGATTGATTCAGTTCCAGCTGAGCCCGCCTAAGCCAGATGTGAGTTTTTGTATTACGAGGCACCTGTGGGCACACAACTGACCCTTGCCTAGATGGAGAATACGATCCAGGTCAATGACTACAGACAAATGGACAAGATCGTCAAGGAGGAGCGGCTATACCTTTTGAACATGGCCAAGAAGATCAAGAAGGCCAAGTGCAACGTCCTGCTGATTCAGAAGTCCATCTTGCGCGATGCTGTCAACGACCTTTCCTTGCATTTCTTGGCCAAGCTCGGAATCCTCGCCATCAAGGACATTGAACGCGACGAGGTGGAGTTTATCTGCAAGTCGACCGGGTGCAAGCCGATTGCCGACATTGAGTCCTTTACCGAAGACAAGCTGGGCTCGGCGGACCTGGTGGAGGAAGTGCACTCGTCTGGTGCACGCATGGTCAAGGTCACTGGCGCCAAGGCCACGGGCAAGACGGTTTCCGTCGTGGTGCGAGGTGCCAACTCGTTGATTTTGGAGGAAGCCGAGCGAAGCTTGCACGACGCTCTTTGCGTTGTCCGCTGCCTCGTCAAGAAGAAGGCACTGATTGCTGGTGGTGGTGCCGCCGAGATTGAGATTGCGGCTCAACTGTCCAAGAAGGCGCGAAGCTTGACTGGCACGGAGGCAATCTGCTGGAAGGCATTCGCTGACGCCATGGAAGTGATTCCCACCACCTTGGCGGAGAACGCCGGCCTCAACAGCATCAAGGTGGTGACGGATCTGAGGCACCGGCACGAGATGGGCGAGAAGAACGCCGGCGTCAGCATCAAGTCTGGTGGCGTCAACACCAACATTTCCAAGGAAAATGTGCTGCAGCCGCTGCTGGTGAGCACAAGCGCTATTGAGCTGGCGGCGGAGACGGTCAAGATGATTTTGAGGATAGACGACATCGCCCTGACAAGATAGAACACCTTGGCAGGATGCTGTATGATAATACCACAAGAATAAAGGGGCGTCTCGAGCTACGAGAACATACCTAACCTAATGCTGGTCCCATGCTGTGAAACTAAGGTACGTACCTAAGACACCTTGCCTTCGGAGGTGGAACGTCTCGCATTTCATCATGAGCACTTGGGCAACAGCGCTGGGCGCCCTTTGCTGCTTCCTACGTTGCCCTGCGCGGTGCCAGCCTGTCGTGAGCCGCTTCCTCTTTGGTCACCTCCAGTGGATCGTTTTATCTGCCCCCAGCTTTTGAGACCAATGTCGCCCCTTCACCCTTCAGCTTCATGAATTTACCACCTCTTGCACGGACGGCCGCCCTTGGGAATTTCCAAGCAACGAAGCATTCACGTCCTACGTCTGCCTGGCGGTGCAGCTTTACTGTGCCCTACCAATGGCTCGAAAGCTATCTGACATTTCTGATGACGATCCTGACCCCATGGACTCCGCCATGGAGCACCATCAGCGTATGCTGAAAGTAGGACGGTCCTCCGTACGACCCGTCGAGCCTGACGCGGGGGGGCTGACATGCCTCGCAGCTGCAACAACAGCGTGCCAAGCGAATCGATGCTGTGAACGCTGCATTTGAGGCCTCAATGACTGAACTGAACGCCCGCGTTCTCGCGTACCATGAGGATTTGCAGCGGAAGAGGTAATCACAGGCGCAGCTTGGAGTGGAACTGAAACTGGAAATGCTAACCCCCGTCGTCAAAGGAGGCAGGGCCGCGCAAATCGCATCCACAAGATGTTGCAGAACCATGAACGACGACGGCAAATTGAGGCTGAGATGATGGAGCTTACTCGACAGATGCACGCAGCTTTCCGCATGGTCGAGGACGCCATGATGAGTGGTTATCGAGGCCGGGAGATGGATGCCAAGGCGACGTGCACAGAGGCACATACGCGCATTCCGGGAGATGAAGAGCAGTGACGATTGTGAGGAGGGCGGCCAACTCTGCACAGCACGCGATCAAGCATCGTTGCCTTTACCTCGGCTGCGGGAAGCCCTGAATGACAGCGAGCCATCAAGCTTTCAGAATGCGCGACACATGGGTTGAGATTGAAAAGGAGGGGGTATCCTGTATTTCCCGAGAGCTCCGTCTAAGTTTTCAAATTACAATATTGTACACAGCCCATTGGGCTGGTCGGCCACCCTCTCATACCTTGAAGCCATATCCGAGCATGCAGGTCTTGTACTGATCGACGAGGGACTTGCAGTCGGCGGCCGGGTCCTTGGCGGTCGAGAAGAGCATGCATTCGTCTCGCTTCGACTTCTCGTCCTTGCAGACGCAGCAGGGCTGTAGAGTGGACGTCAGCACGAGCATTGGAACAATGGCAGCGCGAGGCGCGACGTACCTTTGGCTTGGAAGTGCTGTCCGAGGAAGAAGCGGCTGGCGCAGGCGCCGCGGCTGGAAGCGTCTGTCAGCAGGGTCATCAATCAGGTCGAGATGGCGGATTTGACGTACGAATGGCTGCGATTTTGGCGTCCATACTGCTCTGTGTGTGCGCTGTGGATTGCGTTGAGCCCATTGTCGAGAAATCCAGCGCCGACCGTTTTTGCTGGATGGCGGCGTCGGCGGTGCTTAGAATGCATTTCTAAGCGGATTGAGCCAATCACGCCATGCTAATCTCACGTGTGGTCGCGAACCGCTCAGCCAAAAAAACCAAACTTGCTCACATCATCGACGTCATCATAAATCCGCCATTATTCACGAGATGATGCGAGATTTCACCGAATACAGGAGCACATCCGCCTGGCCATGTTCTGCACCCGGCGAAGCAGTCGATCCTTGTCGGGCTGGCCCGGTGCCTCACGTGGAAAGCCTTCTTAACCCCCATTGCTCGGCTTGCTCCATCCGGAGCAAAACTAGGTGCAGCCGCAAGACCCAATGAAGACAGGCATGCTCCGTGCATGCGCTTGGGTTCCGGCGGCCCCGTACGGCCGAGCTCCACACCGCCGGGCGGTGGACTGTGCGGAGTCGGGCGTTGCGGACAGACACTTGCACCTACGGAGATGGCACGATCAACGCTGCAGCGCCTCTGCATACACTTGCATCGAAAGGAAGACGGCCGGCAAGCTCATGAACGGAAAATGAGGCGCTGAGGATTTGAAACTTGATCGTAGAATTGCGCTGCTTGACAGGGTAAAGCTCACAGCGTGAGTGCCGGCTGATGAGCCAGGAGAAACAGACTGGCAGGATCCGTTCAACCACCCCTCCGCAAGGCAAATCAGTTTCAGCCCAGTGATGGCCTTCTCCTAGTCAATTGCAACGGTTCAAGCAGATGCCACGAGCTGGCAAGACGCCATGGAAGGATATCGGGAAATGGACGGAGCTCCGAGCCAGGGGCGATGTAAGCCACGCGGCCTTGTGGTGTGGCGTCACCACCCACCACCATCTTTCGTCCAACTGTGACTCAGCATCCGACACGTCGTCGTTTCATTCGCCTCACTCGAATGAGCGGTTGGAACTCTTCTCCGGCATTTTGGGTTGCGCAAGGGGGAACCGGGACGTTGTTTGGGACAGGCACAGAGTCTGACGGGGATTGATGGCCATCGGTCCCGAAACTCGGCACTCGGGGCCCGCCAGGCCCGACTATTCCACGGGCGACTAACCGTGGGGGAGGGCCGCGTGGCGACGATGTGCCTGGCGCACCCTCTGCGTCGAGTCGACGAAGCTCGGACCTGACTGGCGGGTGCATCTACCGGCGTCTGGGCGATTCTACCGTGGCAAGGGAGGCGTAAGTGCGCCAGCCTTACTGCCTGGGACTCGGACTGTTGACGACGCCTTGGGCTTGCCTGGCAGGACATCGTTTGACTTGCGAGGCTATATAAACGGCGCTTCGATACCTCGGTGGCCCTCCATCTTCCTCTCACTCTGCAGAGAAGTTCTCTACAGCAATATTCCCCCAACCCTACCTGCTTCATCAATTATTGAACTTGTACGAACACAACATGGCTTCCCAAAATCAGAACCGTGGGCCCTTCTGGGAATTCTTCCAGTCGTTGGACCCGAACCGTGTTCCTGGTCATGGTGTTGACCACCAGGCCCCATCGTTCCCCCAGTTTCCTGCCGGATTCCCGTTCGGCGGCCCGGGCCACCGCGGACCACCGGCTCCGCCAGGGCCTCCGGGCGCCGCTTGGGATGCCGGTTATGAATGGGGTCCGTGGTCTCATGACGATGAACGCGGCGGCTATGGCTGGGGCGGCGGCCGTCGGGACTGGCGTCACGGCTCTCGTGGCCACGGACATGGCCATGGCCATCATGGGCCTGGACGCCACCACCGCGGCCCTGGCAACGAGGACGGCGCTGCCGCTGGAGCTTCCGCTGCCAACCAGGCCGAAAGTGAGGCCAACAACGAAAAGGGGGAGTACTCCCCCGACACTATGGACGCGGACGTACCCGATCCGGCCGAGGTTACCCCTGACGAGGACGAGCGATCGCCTCCGGCCGCCGGTCCAGGTCATCCTCGCCACGGCCATGGCTGTGGTCGCCGAGCCTACGGACGCTGCCGTCGTGGACATGGCTTCGGACACCGCGGTGGGCGCAACAATCCCGGGTTCGACTTCCCTGGCATGATGCGCGGTGTCATGAACCATCCCTTCTTCAGCGGCCTACGTGAGCAAGCCCTTCGCGAGCAGGCCCAACGATCCGACGAGAGCAACGCCTTTTCGCCACCCGTCGACATCTTCAATACAAAGATCGCCTACGTCGTGCACCTAGCCCTCCCTGGCGCGCGCAAGGAAGACATCGGCGTGAGCTGGAACCCGGACGCCGGCACGCTCGACGTCGCAGGTGTAGTGCACCGCCCCGGCGACGAGACGTTCCTCGAGACTCTGGCGACGGGCGAGCGCCGCGTCGGCCTGTTTGAACGCAGCATTGCGCTGCCGCCGGAGGGCGCGGACGACAAGGCCGACGTCGATGGCTTCAACATCACGGCCAAGATGGAGGACGGCATCCTTGTGGTTGTGGTGCCCAAGGTCGAGAAGGAGTGGACCGAGATTCGAAAGGTGGACATTGAGTAGTGAAGCGGCCGTGGCATGTGCCGCGTGAGTTGATACCTGAATACGGTCATCGGTAATGGGCGCATTGGAGGATCTGGTAGTGCAAATGAATCGCCGACAATTTTGATATATGTAAAGAAAAAAGAATAAAAATATTGCTGCTCGGATCTTTCGTTTTTTAATTCGGTGCCACGCCGATACGTGTGCATTCCGCTCGTATGCCACTGCCTACCGTACCTATGTCGTCTCCCGGAACTTTCGTTCATTCTTGTGTGTCCACTTATATGTCACTGCATGATGATACCGCCCTCGTCGTGGGTGTTGGCTGGCTTACTCCGCAGAAAATGACTAACAGGGAAGCTGGGGCAGCTCGCGCGGGCTAGACCACTTACACGCACACGGCTCAGGTATAAAAGGGGCACGTGTGTACGCATCTCCCCTCCCCCGTGAGCCCCCTGGGTGCTTACACGGCTGGAGTCTGTCTTGATACGCATCTCTGTTGTTCATCATGGCTTACACTTGGAAGGACCGCTTCAACAGCTACCTCGAGCCTATCCAGCCCCTGTCCGAAGCTGCGAAGTGTGAGCCTTCGTTCTTCCCTCCCCCCTTTCTCGTCTCTGTTTTACCAGAATGCCTCGCTGACCGCCACCTTATTCTAGTGTTCTTCCCCAAGCTTTGGCAGAGTATCCGGTCTGACGGCCTCGGCGCCATCACTCACATCACTGACGTGCGTGACGCCGCGGTGGCAAGCTGGTTCCGCAAGGCACGTAAGTACCATCAGCTCTCGCGGCCTCCAATCCATGCTCTGTGCTGAACATGTGTTCGCAAGGGGAGCACTGCATCGAGTTCGAAGCCAAATGCGGCGTCCCGGCCCTCGTCGCCTCCGCACGGGGCGTCGTCCTCGAGCTCGGCCCCGGCACGGGCAACCAGTTGCGCAACTTGGACGTCGACGCGGTGACCTGCGTCTATGGCGTCGAGCCGAACCGCCACTTTGTCTCGGACATGCGTCGCGCCATCGCCCAGGCTGGCCTGGAGGACAAGTATGAGTTCATCTCGTGCGGCGTTGAGGACAGCGAGGCGCTTGAGCGGCACGGCATCGTCGAGGGCTCGCTCGACACCGTGCTGAGCATCCAGGTGCTCTGCTCCGTGTCGCAGCCCGAGGCTGTCGCGAGGCAGCTCTATCGCCTGCTCAAGCCTGGCGGGAGGCTCATCTTCTGGGAGCACACCCGTAGCGGCGACGGCGTCACCGCCGTGTTCCAAGGTAAACGATCCAATGCTGCTTCTTTGCTCAGCGTGTTGTCGGCGCTGACCCGAAACGCTGTGTCAGGTATTTGGAACTGGCTCTGGGCTCTGGCCATCGGCGGCTGCACCCTCAACCGCGACACCAAGAAGATGCTCCACGAGGCGGGACGGTGGCAGAATTTTGACAGTCTTGAGAGCGACGACGCGCCGCTGAAACTTCTCCCGAGAACCTGGGGTCAGCTTGTCAAGGAGTCGTAACGTAACACTTCTGGGGCGAGCGAGCTTGAGTAAGTATTGAATTCGACGCCAAAGAAACGACTGCGCCTAGGCCTATGCTATGGGTATATGCTAGAATGTTAGATCAGCGTGTGTGTCTGTGTATGCATGCCAGACTCTAGGTCCTTGCCTATGTGTATGCCGTACAGGAGAAGACAATAAAACAAAGTAAGAGCAACAAAAGCATAGTCCCGATCAAGTCTGACCCATTCTCCTGGGCTCAGACGTCACAGTCCCCAAAGAATCAAACGCCGCTTGTTTCGACATAAATCATAATCGCGTTGGGGGGCAGGGGGACCTTGCCGAGGCGCCCGATCTACCTGGTCAGCTCGCCAGTAATTTCTTCCCGGACCTGGCGGCACCACTTGAGAATGGCAATTTCGAAATTCTGCCACACCTTGGGATCAGTGTTGTAGACAACGCCGAGCACGTCCACCTTGAGCAGCACCTCGAAGCGCAGCTCCGCAGCCTTGAGCCAGTATCGCAGATTGTCGGCGCATCGGTAAGGCTTCTGCGTGTCCGTGTGGAAGGTCGGGATCGCGCCGAATCGTCGCCTAGACTTCTTCACGGCCGCGTTGTGAAGCTTAACGAGACGCAGCCCGTTCTGCATGGCCAAGAGAAATGGAGTTGGTGCTGCTGCCGCGTCAGATATTGGTGTCCATTCCGGGAGCAGCTCCGCCTCGGGGTCCATGGACACCAGGAAGGCCCTCTCCCGCTCATACTCTCGGTTGGACCAATCTCCGTCCAGCCAAGTCCAGCTCGCCCGTTCGGCTCGTTCGGCTGCCTCAATCTCATGCTCCTTCTCGAGGATTCCAAAAACGCTCTGGACCCAATCGGCCATAGTCTTGATCTCGTCGTCTTTCATGCCTCCTTTGAAGCCTCGGGTCGCCATCTGCTTCAGCACCTCCATCACGGCCAGCAGATCGGCCCGAACCTGCTTCTCCGGCCTGATAGCATCGAGGCGGTCCGGCATTTCGTGCGCCGTGTAATACATCTTGGCTGCCCTGATGGCGAGCGTAACGACATCAAGAATGTGCATCCCCTGCAGTTCATACCAGCCTTGGGAGTTCTCCTCGGGCATGTTGGGATACTGCGGCGCCCCAGACTCCTCTTGAAACGTGCCGGCTTTGCGCTCGTCGGCCTCTCCCAGCGCCTTCGCGGCGTCCCGCAGCGTGGTTTCCAATTCCGCCTTCAGTTCCACTATCGTGGGCGGCTTCGATACTTGCGGATCCCTGTGGTGGTACGTGCTCACGGTAGGCGGAAGCATGCCCGGGTCAGACTCGGCGAAACTGTCCTCGAAACAATCGTCCTCCATGTCCTCGAGCGGGGAGACGATGTTGTCGCCACCAGTTTCCAGTCTATCGGCACCCAGGTCGGGGCTGTCACCAATGGACAAGAAGGAAGAATCGACGTGTGTCCCGACGGGCATGGCAATAGAGCTGGTCCCTTGCAGGATTGACAGATCCAGAGTCGCACGCTGTTTTTGCTTCTTGCGCGCCAGCTGGCCCCCCTTGCCGTCCAATAGACCGGTCCGAGCAAAGTAGTATTGTAGATGCGCAATGCTGCCCAGACTCATGACGCTCTCACGGGATCTGGCGCTGGCGGCAAAGTCGGTGGCTTGAGGTCGTACGTATCCCCGGCGGCGGCCTTTGCGCTCGACGCCAAGGGTGGATTGTCCCGACATGTTCGACACATCGGAGCGGCGCGATTGGAAGGATCCAGAAGAGTGGCGGGAGGATAGGTCACTTCCTAGCGAGTCTCGTGAGGCGCCATCGGTATGCGATCCATGGGACGCAGAAGAGGCCGTCGACACGCAGCGTGACAACTCTGGACAGGCGCCGATGGCGAGCGTCGGTGACGCATCGGGCGAGGGGGAAGGGCGCAGATGCTGTTCGTTTGCGGTGGCCATGGGAGACTTGTGGTGCAGCGCTGCGAGCGGTCGATGGGTCGTGTGCGACGTCTCTGTCTGGTTGGCACCCGATCGTGGCCTGCAATCAGAATATAGTCGTGGCAATGAGAGCGGGACCGCTGGCGGTCTCGACGGTGACCGGGTGCATGTACTCGTACGTGTGAGAGAGGACTCGTAGGAGCAAAGCAAGACAAGGATTTGCGCGGGAGCTCGACGGAAGTGCGCAAGAGGCGAGTTTCGTTGACGATGACGGCGACGGTGATTGATGCCAAAGTGAGCAGCCGCACGGGACTGGCAGCACAAGCACAAGCACAGGTCAAGCAAAGTAGCGATGAAGGTCGTGGATGATCCGAGGCAGGCCACGGGTTGCAGGCCAATACCGGGGATCAGGGGCTCGGCCGCGGACCTTGTGGTTGGTGGGAGGACGAGGATTCGAAATTACGTCGAGCCCGCTGGTGCCACGGCAAAGGCGGGGATTGATGGCGTGAAACCGACAGGAGCCGGGCCGGACGGAGCAACTCGCACGCTCGCTTCTGGTTTGATTGTCAGGTTAATCGCAGGGCCTGGCTATGACTGCTGAGGCGACCTTGGCGATTCGGAGCGAAATGAGGCGTCGTTGATTAATTATACCGAAGAGGTGGAGTGCTCGATCCGTGCCTGGTCCGCGAAGCGCCAAAACCGACAAACAGTCAGAACAAAAGAGCAAGTGCAACACGGGGCAAATGTCTCGAAGCCAGCGTGGCTGTTCGAGGTAGTTTTATACGGCTTGCACATGCTCCTGGACGGCGCATGAAGCTCCGCAACGGAGTATTAGCTTGGTGTCATATCCCGGGGCAACGTCGAGCGCCTGCAATTTCGCCCGCGCCGAGCCGCCCTGGAATGCTCCCTCCTGTCCACGACGGTTGCCATGGCGTTGACGGCTTCCGGAGGACCGGCGCTTCTCTGAGAGACGAAGCCGGCGTGATGAAGCCGTCGTCTCACCGTCAAGACAATGCCAGAGGCATCTACATCTCGGTCCAAGTCCGAGCTCGCTTTGGCAGTAACGCGAGACGACTCCGCGAAAAGCTACGAGTACGAGGATGTGCGCACCATCACGACTGGCGAGATGGATAAGGTACGAGTATGCATCTGTACGGAGAACAGGCAGCTGTACTCGCACACAGCGCAAGTGCCGTGTCCCGTCTCACCCGTTCTTCCAGAAGGCGCACGAAGCGGAACCGTAATTAAAACAGCTAGCGCTGCCCTGTCTTGTTCCAAACAATAAACGCAACCAGACAAGTGCAAATATGCCTCCGCTCCGGCTTGTGCGGTACCAATTCGCAACCCTCGCGGAACGAGACGAGATGCACACACACACCAGCGACGATGTACGAGTACGGACGGGAGACTACTCTAGCTGCAAACTCTCCAAGACGCGTCGAGTCGAGCGAGACGCGACGCAGGCCGCCAATCGACTTAGTCTCCGTCCATCCATCCCTCGCATCCACCGGCCCATTCCCTATCGGTGTCCATGGCGCTGCTGAGTGGCGGTGGTGGAGGGCAGCCACTCTCCATGATACTGGATGGAAACGCAGTGCCTGGGCTGGCGGGAGGCTATTTATCACGTCGCACAGTGGATGTGCCGTGACGGCGCCGCATTTCGATGTCCAGCTCAGCACTCCATGTCCCCTGTTGAATCGCACCACGTCGACTTCTTGTTGGTCGCCTTTGCAGCTGTGCGTCGAGGCGTCAACCTCCAAGGCGCGTTCCAACCTCGTAGCTCCCCACAGGCACCGCTTCACCTAATCAGCACCTTAGTGACTGCCTCCGCCTGCAGGGCTGCTTGCTCAGGCTCGTCAGGCTCCCGCTGCTGCTCGTGTACTCGGGGACGGGGTGCAGGCCAGGCAGGTCTCATCTCCCGCCCAAGCCATCCCCTCCTCACCCCACTCGCCTCCCGCTGGTTCACTGGCCTCCGGCTGCAGCCCATCCCTAGTTTCGGCTCCGTCTCATCGTCTCGTCGGCTCTTGCAGACCATCGACCATCCATCGATGCCTCGCAAACTTTGGCGTTGGACGCGGCAGGCAGCCAAGTTACCTTATTCACGCGCCCGCCACTCGCAAGCAGACTGAGAGGTTACGGCTGGACTGGGTCCTCGACGCGCTCCAACAGCTCGGCGCTCCACCTGTTCTGCCGTACCCTGCACATTACCTCCCTACTGGGTACCGCTTCTCCTCCGCTGAGCCATTACTTGCTGGACTCGTGCTGCAGCGGTGCTGGCTGCGGCTCGGCCTCTGTCAGCGATCCGACCCCAGTAAGCTCCCACCTCGCGTTGGAGGTGCCGGGCCTCCCAACTACTATGACCACCTGCGCCGACCGTCCGCCTGCTGTGATAGCCCCGAGCATCGTCGATAGCAACACCAAAGCCCCTGCGACCAAGGCAGCCGTTGATCTGCTCAGGCGCCACCTCCACGACGGCCGAACCGACAACGCCGCCGGCGACGACGACGACGAGCATCGGCAAGATGCCGTCTGCCAGGTTTTGAGCTTCGCCGACATCCCCAGCGACATCTCCCACCAGCGCGTCCCACGTGGTGCCACCAACACATCGCCAGGAGATAAAGGACCGCCGACCGACTTCGACCCTAGCAGCAGTATCAACAACCTTAACACGGCCACCGACGACTACGATAGCTCCAACTTTATCGACACGCCTGCACTCAGTCACTCCACGACTCTGCACATCGGCAGAAGCACCAGCAGCGCGAGCTACACCGTCAATACCAACGACAGCACGCCCGCCGCCTTCAAGCACGACAGCCACGCATCGCCTGTGCCTCCACCGCCTCAACACACCCAGCATCCGACCCCGGACTCGGCCTCGGCCATCCGCAAGACCTCGCCTGGCCTGGCTGCCCGACTCAGGGCATTGGGCCTCGCAACCTCCAAGAAACCAACCGACTCGCCCACGCCGCAGCACGACCATATCGGTCGTCTCGACGAACAACAACTGCGCCAGCTCGACGAGAAACACCGCGCAGGATCCCTCACCTCGGTCATCTCAAGGCGAGGTCGGCCCTGGAAAGGGCCTGGCGCTGCCACGTCGCCTTCGACGTCGCTCAACCCCCCGGCCCGGTCCCTTGTCGCCGCCGAGCTTCCCCAGCTGCCCGAGATTGAGACGCCGCAGCCCCTGACCATGGACACGCAAAAGTATCGGTTGCCGGACCACACCAACGGCAATGGCACAAAGGTGACGCTCGACACGCGTCGCGAACACCTCGAGCGCAACATACGTCCTCCGTCCCCCGATGCCGTCCCCCCACCTCCGCCTCCCAAGGACGATCCTCCTGCCGTCGCATCTTCCAACGACTACGTGCCCGGTCTGAGCTCCTACTTCACGCCGGGCCACAATCGACCGGGATCTATATACACTCTCTCCCGTGCTTCATTCGCCAACCAGCTCGCTCAGTTGACATCGCTCCAACTACCCGATGCCGAATCCCTATCCAGCAAAGTCTCCGCCATACGCTCCGCGCAAGTCGCCGCCAAGGCTCTCATCAACGCCGCCGAGCAAATCCGAAGCTGGATCTACAAGGCGCAAGAAGTTATCGGTGGCCTCGACAGTGAAGATGATGTTGAGTGGGCAGCTGCCGGCGGCAGAGAGGGGCTGGACGAGGTTGAGAATGCCATCACTCGCTTCGAAGAGCTCATCAACGTCTACGTTGGCGCCATTGAGGAGCTGCAAGGTCGCGTCGACATCTCCAGCGTCGCCGCCGAAGACTTGAAGCGAGCAGTAAGCCAGATGGAATGTATCATTGATGAATGGGCCAAGATACGGGCCACCCTGCATACCGTGCGGGCACAAGTCGAAATCGCCATGGAATGGGAGGAGCTATGGAACAATGTACTCGGGGATATTCAAGGTGAGGTGGATGAGCTGTGCCGGCTGGTCTTTGAGATGGAAGAACGCCGACACAAGGGTATTGCCGCTGCTGTCAGCGGCGATAACCTCGACATTGGCGACCTCGAGAGTATCGTCGAGGACTCTCCCGTCGCTGGCTCACGGCTGCAGGCCCCCAATCGCTTCACACTCCCGGCTTTACCCGTCAGCCCAAGCTCACCCGGCACGCCAGGCCTGTCGCAAGACGACTCCAGCCTCCTGGCTCTGTTTGCCAGGATGCAACCTCTGAGGGCATCACTCGACTTCCTTCCGATGCGACTCTCTGTGTTCGAGGCGAGAGCTGAGAAATCCTTTCCTACCGCTTGCGATGAACTGGAGATGCGACGGACAGCCCTTGACGCCAGCTACAAGAAGCTGGAGAAGGACGCCGAGTCGTTGCGCAAGGAATTGGGCGAGGATCGATGGGTCATTGTCTTCCGAGGTGCTGGCCGGCAAGCACAGAAGATGCACGAGTCTGTCCAGCGCTCTCTGCTCAAGCTGAGAGAGGCGGTGGACGCTGGCTTGCATTTGACAAACCCGCCAAGCATGACCAAGAAGACGGAGAGTTACGAAGCCAAGAAAACACACTATGGCCCGGCTATTGAAAGAGTCTTGTCAATCATTGATAAGGGCGTCAAGGACAGACTCACGGTCAATGGGGAAATCTTACGCCTCCATAGCGACATGCAGTCTCGGTGGGAGTCTCTGAAGCACCAAATGAGGGAGATGGATGTCATCCTCGAAGACTTTCAGATGGGCAGAAAGAGCCAACAGTTGCGAGACTCCATTTCAAGCCTGCTTTCCAACGATAGGTCTACTGTCGGCAGCAGCCACGAAACTCCAGGAAGCTCGCCGCCATCCTCTGTCATCATGTCCAGCCTCGGCTTCGAACCACATACTCCAGTCATGAGTGCAAAGGGGCGGCCGGCTGGTACAAGCAACAGCGCTCCTCACCCTCCCAACAGAAGACACTCGTCTCTGCCTACGCCCGCGTCTCAGTTTGGCAGGAAGGCGGGATCCCGCCTCTCCACAATTGCCAGCTCCTCTGCCGCCACCCCCGCGGCTTCAAGCACACCACGCCCTGGGTCTACTCTGGGACATCGCCCAGCGTGGAACGGATCGACCAACGTCTCTACCCTAGATACGGGCCATCACTTCACACCCCTGACACTAACGACGCCGAGTCCGTATGCCAAGGGTACCCCAGCAACCCGACGATCCGTCTCTGCTCTCACGCCTTCTTCTGGCGGGTCCAGGCTTCCCACTATCCGAAACCCGCTCGCTCGTGCCTCATCTGAGTCGCCCAAGATGGAGCAGACACCTTCCAGGACAAGCCACTCCCGACTTTCGTTCCGTGAGCGTCTGGCTTCGCCAGGCCCATACGCTCAGCGGACGGTTTCTAAGCCGCGGCTCTTGGCTCAAAATTCCATGTCAACTCCTGCAGTTCCGTCCACCAAGCGCCGTGCCTCGATGCAGCCGCCCGACTCAGGACCGGCCGTCGATGAAAGCCAGATCAGCCGACCCGCCAGCTCTCTGGCATCATCTCGTCGGAGTAGCCTGCTTCCGCTGCCGAGAGTTATGAAGGAGGGGAGCACGGGTCGGGCGAGTCCTCAGCTTGCGAATCCCAGTCGCTCTGGTTTCCGCAAGACTACACCCGTGGAGCCGAAGGACTTGAAGCCAAGATGGCGCCACTGAGCTGTGACGGCGCAGCAGAAGGCCCACGCTCGATATCTAGCCCTCGCGGCAAACGTTTACTCTTCGCAGCACATGGCTGTTGCCATTTGAACCCCCGCTGGATGTTCCAAGACGATATTGTATATGCTTCTAGCTTTACAAGGAAGCCGGCTCCGCGCCTCCGTAACTCATGCATGTACATTTCAACGTTCATGGCACGGCGTATTGGGCGAGGGAGGGCAAGTCTGGAAGGACGATAGGAGTTACAGGTCATGTAGCGGTGGATTGTTTTCCGCAACCATCCCTTTCAATTTTCAAAGGCAAGCTTGCTTGGCACTTCTCTATGGCTACGCGCTTGCCCCTTTGCTTTACAGGTGCTATTTACTTTCGGATCTGTTGGGCTTTTCTCCTCTTTCCTCGAACCTGTTTTCCCTGTATGATAACTCCCTCTTGTATGCCCAAGGACGGGAGAACTGCGGTGGAACGGCGCATGCAGAATACAGGCGAGCGGCCATGGCACACGGCTTGCAAGAGACTATTTTATACCCCGGTTCTATGCCTTGATGCGGTCAGTCACCCTGGGGCCAGCTGAAGTGGACTTTCCTGTTGAGCTGGTGAGGAAGTGATAGCGAAGAAGCGATATTTGAGATTATCGAATCGAGAAAACATAATCTGCCGCATTCAGTCGTCTTGTGCAACCCCATCTTCTGTCACCATACTTGAACGTTTGATATAATGAGTATTCATTTATTCATGAGAAACAAAGTGGACGAAGCCGGCCGGCCAACGTTTGCAACAGCGAGCAGCCGGCAGGATGCAGCGCTCTATATCTACATACGAACCCTCTAGCTGCTGTCCCATGAGTGCGCTTGAGAACAGCTCCGTCATTCATTAGTGATGATGCCTTCCATCTATTCCATTTGCGTCAGCTCAAATCTCCTGTGACTCTTGCCTTTACACTCCGGAACCTCGTGATGTTTGGAGTAAGCAAAGCACTTCGTATGGCAGACACTTTACCCTACAGGGGCATCAGCCCGATGCCCCCTCCAGACTTCTTGACGAGTTTGCCGTCTTTCTTGGGGCCGCCGCCACCGGATGTGAACCGCGATATCCCGCTTGAGGAGCCACTGGCTCGCCTCGCGAAACCACTGCCACTACCCTTGCGCCTAGTTTGTCCGCCACTGCTCTTCTTCCCCCATTTCTTGCCGCCAGAAAACCTCCTGTTACCGCCACCTTTATATGATGTCTTTGGCTTTGGCTGCGCTTGCTGTTGCTGCTGTTGCTGCTGATTGTTGAGGCCTTGCAACTTGTTGTGGAATGCTGCGACTTCTGGCCTAGCGTTTGCGTTGAAGTAGTGCGAATCTTCACCCACCTCACCCTCGTCCATGTTGTCCTCGTCCGTGTCGATTTCTGAGCTTATCAAGTCAACGACTTCCTGGTCTTGGTCTTGATCTTGGTCGGGTTCCTCGGTTGCTTGTTTGACTTGCTGCAGGATGTCATGATGCTGGCGCAACAAAGGGAGTAACTTTGCACCATGCTCTCTGACCTTGTCGAGGTCGATGCCAGGGATACGGCTCATACTTTCAAGCGACGTCGTCTTAGTCATTCCCATCTCTCGCAAATCTCGTTGGGTGAACAGCGGCCGCCTCAGCTCCTTTTTGTTGCGTATCTGCTCCTCGAGTTTCTTGGCCTGGTCCATGAAGGCGTTGATGAGGTCTTGTTCTATCTCTGGAAGGTCCTCCAGTCGCTTGTCGGACTCTATTTGCGGCCCGGCCTTCTTCGAGGCTGGCCTCGCAGGACGGTGCTTGGGCAACGGATCGAAGGCTTCCTCCTCGTTCTCCTCCTCCTCCATTTCATCATCTGAAATGACGAAGCCGTCATTCGCATAGCCATGCGATGTGGTAGGGAAGCTGTCGTCATCCTCACTTTCCGCTAACTTTGCTCGAGGCCTGCGGCGATCCACAGGGGAGGAAACGTAGGTCGACTGCACGGCGGAAGCTTCTTGATCTTTCGACTTCTTATTTGCCTTCTTGGGCTTCAACCTCGTCGTTTTGGAGCCATTGCCGCCTTCAGACACCTGAATCGTGAGCATAAGCTTACGCCGCTTCGCGAGGAAGAGTTCTGCTGTTGGTCCAATTAGAAGGTATTGGTTGGCCGCCCCGTATCTGCCGACTACATTGTCCTCGTTGAAGGCTTTTTCCGCGGATAGGCGGTCAATAACCCGGACGACCTCGTGCTTTTTGAGACCCCGGGCCATGCCGTACTGGTCCTCAGAGTTAGGCTGTTCATGGGGCGGATATCTGTTTCCCAGCAAAATATCCGCACACTGGTTGGCCGTCAGCCTATTTTGGTTCTGGACGACCTCGATGGCGGAGATGGCGTATTCTGAAAAGTCTTGTTGCTCAAACACATGTCCGGCCTTGCAGTTGTCACATAATTTGCGACACTGTGAAGCCACAAAGTCCTCCCCAAAGTAGCGAAGGATCTCGGCCCGGCGACAATCGGCTTTGTTGTCACAGAAAGCCGTGACTCGGTTCAGCATCACCATCTGTCGCTCTTTCTGTTCTTTGTTGCCCTCGCCATCTGCAATCAGTTTCTTCAGGACCCTTATGTCCGCTTTGCCATAGAACAGAATGCAATCCGAGGGCTTTCCATCTCTACCGGCGCGACCGGTTTCCTGATAGTAGCCTTCCAAGCTTTTGGGAATGCCGTGATGTACCACGAACCTCACGTCAGGCTTGTCAATGCCCATACCGAAAGCGATAGTTGCCACTACGACCTTGACGGTGCCTTTTTGCCAAGCAGTCTGTACCTCAACCTTTTCCTGTGGGTCGATTCCGGCGTGGTAATGTCGCGCAGCAATGCCCTGGGCAGAGAGCTTCTCAGCCACGTCCTCCGACTGTTTGCGGGATATGGTGTAGACGATGCCTGTCACATTTCGATACTTGGAGTTGATCAATGCGGCAATCTTCTCGGTCGCATCAGAGTTGGAGCCTTTCGGCCGGACTTCATAGTATAGGTTGGGCCGGTTGAAGCTCTGCGAGAAGATTTGACAATTCGTCATGCCCAAATTGTGCTTGATGTCCACGATGACATTCTGGGTCGCTGTAGCAGTGAGAGCCATGACGGGGACATTCGGAAACTTGACGCGGATTTGTCCAAGTGTCTTATAATCCGGTCGGAAGTCGTGGCCCCATTGACTCACACAATGGGCCTCATCGATGACCAGCCTGGCAAACTTTCCCCTGCGATACAGAGTTTGCATGGCACTGTTGAATGCGGCATTTTTGTTGACCATCTCTGGCGTGACATATAGCAGCTCGACGAAGTGCTCCGGACTCCGCTCGTTGAATGCACTCATAACCTGTCTCTTGTATTCCGATGAACACTCGCCATTGAAGGCCACAGCCTGTATGCCCAAAGCTTTCATATGGTCGACTTGGTCCTGCATCAGACTGAGCAAAGGGGAAACGACTATTGTGACGCCACGCGTTCTGCCTGTTCGAACCACTGCTGGCAACTGATAGCAAAGAGACTTCCCGCCCCCCGTTGGCATCAGAACGAAGGCGTCTTGCCCAGCCAAAGTGGCGTTGATCGCCTGCAACTGATTGTGGCGGAATCCCTTCATTCTGAAGCGATCCTTCAGCATCTTTTGGACTTCTGGAGACCATGAATGTTTCATGAGTTCTGTTGGAATGCTAAGACCAGGCACAGCGGCCGCCGCCTGTTTTTTGGAAGAATTTCGTGCCTTGGGCATTGGGGCAGCATTACCGGAGGTTTCTGAGAAGACTTGGCGGGCGGCGAGACTTGGGCCATCCCCGGACTGGCGTGTTTCAAAGTCTTGCGCAAAAGCAAGCATGTCATCATCGCTAACGTCGCTGAAATTATCGCCAGGATGCTGCACACGGCTCCTCGGAGGCGGCTTAGGCACGACCTTTTGTGTAGCTCCATGGTGCGGCCAATGCAAATGTGACATTTCGGCGTCTTCCAGGTCCGAGTACACATGCTCTTCAAGGTCTGATTTTGCTAAATCATGGGCAGAAAATCGCGAGTTGATCGATTTAGCCACCTTTGCTCGGCCAACGTCTCTTGAGGAAGGTAAGCCCCTAGGAAATGGAGCTTCTGATGAGCCCTCGTTTTCTTGCGAAACTATTCCGGTTCGGGCAGGAAAAGTTGCTGTTTGCGTTGGCTGGTATGAAAGCGACTGTGATTGTGCAGGCAGCTGTGTTTGGCGAACGACTTGAGAACCCACAGCGGCGATTAGTGGCCGATCGCTCGAGCTCTGCGACATGTCGACCGTGGCAGTGTACGCATGTTGAGTACCGAGCACCACAGTGCCTGTGTCCCTTGCATCAGAGGTAGCAAGCTGCGCGTGCGTGTGAAAGCTAGTTTCATCCAGACCAGCCTCTGATGAAATATGGACAAGCTGAGTTTCTCTCTGTTGCACCTGCTCAGTGAGTTCATCGAGCCTAATCTCGTCTTCGTCCGTGTCCAGCCCATCCGCGTAAGATTGTGCGACACGCTTTGCCAATATCTCACGCTGTTCGCAGAGCAGTCTGTACGATTCTATAGAATCAGTCAGATCTTTGATGGCTTTTTGTTGCCTGAGCAGCCGCTCCTTCTCTGCCTTGACCTCGTCGCGCTTCTCTTTGGGCCATCTCTCGTTTATTGCTCGCATAAACTCTTGACGGTTTCGGTGTATATGAGACTCCAGCATTGTATGCCTCTTACTCAACGCTTGCGGATTTGCAGACAAGTATGACAAGAGCTTCGGCGTCTGGCTGGAAGAAGGCAAGTTGTTCTCGAAAGTATTGACACCATCCACGCCGCTGTACGGGCTCTTCTCATCGGTGTGTGCCGGTCCTACAGCGAGAGCTTTCGAACCTTGTTCTCGGGGACGTTGAGAGCAGTATTCCGGAGGGTCCGATGAAATTTCAGCTGGACTGGGCGTATGGACCTTTTGTTGCTCGACCAGATCCCTTCTCAGCTGACAGGGCGGCTCCGCAGAAATGCATGTGGTCGAACTGTAGGCTGGTGGCGTCACAAACTCGTCTTCGGAATCAGGAATCAAATCAAGATTTCCTGTCGCATCAAACCGCTCTGCTCCGTCTGCCTGTTGATCACCAGGCGACGACCCGGGGGCTGGAGCAGTAATTGAAACCCTGCGCTTTTTGTGGCTTCCTTCTCCGCATTGACTGGCTTTCCCCTGTGTGTGACTTGATCCCAGATGACCGCGACGATCAGCTGCCCGCCTTGATGGCGAGGACATTTCTTCAGTAACACCAGGAAGGGCCCCGCCCTTCCTAGCTCCAACAGAGCGGTTCCTCGCTGAGTCCTTTAAGTCCGCATTTCGTCGTGATTTGACACTACTCGAAGCGCCCAATCGTCGAGCTATGGATCGATTCCGTGGCGTCGACGCAGGTGGCTCGGTGCCGAGCAGTTTATACACGTCGGGAAAGTGCTCTTCCGGTGTTGTCCTCTCATCGTTGGCGATGCCGTCGCTCTTCCGCTTCTTGCTGCTCCTTGGAGCTGCGGGTGACCACAACGCAGTTCCCTTGTCCCATAACCGAACATCCTCTCCAAATTCGAGCGATTCGGCCGATGCGACGGTGTTTTCAGTTAGGTCCATGCATTCTAAGTCTTCGGCATCGAAGTCGGTGAAGTCGATGCTAGTGGTAGGAGATGGCGTACGTCGAGGACGTATTTTGGCCGGAGACGTGTTCAATTTGGCTCGCGAAACGGGTAATGGCTCTGCTTGGGTCAGTCGTTGGCCAGTCGATGGTCGAACCTGCCACGTACCAACATCTCGAGTCGCCTGGCTCGCTCGATGCTTCCCCCGCCCATCACTAGTCGCCGACGGAGTCAGAAGCTGCTGCGGTTGCTGGGAAACAAGAAGCGCCTTCTTTGGTTTCGTGGTCGAAGTCAGACGCCCCATGCTATGTTTCCCCACCGTCACCTGGCGAGTGACACGCAGATCAACCGCCCGCTCGACCAAGTCATCAGCTGTTCGTGATGGGCGAGATGAAGTCGCGATGGCAACCTCGAAAGCAGCTGATCTTGAAATAAAATTGAATTGTGACCGTGAAGAAGCCGGTAGGTTTTGTGATTGGGAGGCTTCGAGAGACGTAGGGTCGCTGGCCCCCGGGAATGCTTGGGCGGGAGGCTTCGTTAACGCGACGTTGCTCAACAACCAAGTGAGGTGATCTGCGAGGTTGTTACGAGTCATGAAGTCAGCGAACGGATGCCGAGTCGTCCCCAACTCCCTGATACGGCCAGCATTTGAGAGCTGAGGTGGATTTGCCCGCGATGATTGAGCCTTGAACTCGGGTGTTGTCACGGTGCCTGCTCGACTTAGGCGGAGCTGCTGCTGGTGTCCCCGGCGCGTACCGCGTTTGTTAGTCAGCAGATGCGAGCACACGTGATCTCAGCTCGCGAAAAGAATTGCCCAAAGAGGCAATCCGCCAAACCCTTCGACACGAAGCATTGAACGCATCGTCAGCTTGTCAATGAAGGAGGGGCCCAATTTTTCATTTCCGCGCATGAACCGGCGCCAGAGGGAATCGTGATGGTGATGGTTCATATGACGCTTACAGCAACCTGCAAGCGACCCGACTTGTCCCTTGCCAGTGGGGCCCAAGCGGCTCCTTGCTGGTCCTACTTGTAGCGGTCAGGAATAATGAAAAGCTTTGTTGTCGCACTTCCATTGCCATCAAATAGCAGATCCGGACGCATCTGGTGTTTTACCGTATGTCATCGACAAGCATGGATGGTGAAGGGCAGCTGCTTGAGCGGGGACATAAACGTTGCGGCCGTGTTCGGATTGAACAATCCTGAACTACCCAGCTGTGCAACTAAGCAGCTGCTCAGGTCTCCCGCCATGACATCGAAGTTCGGTCCGTACCATATGTCCATCACAATCTAGAACAATTTCAGAACCTTACCCTTCGTTTGCAGCGTGGACGATACAGGGCCCAGTTTACACCTAAGTTTATCTAGCGGTAGAAACCTGAAGCAACTGCGGATGTCGGCGATCGGTGGGCCGCCTGTGGCGCGGCATGGCCCGGTTCTGCTCCGAGCCGGCCGGCAGCCGGCCGGCGCCCCGCTCCGTATTGGGAGGCAATGGACTTCATGATTGGTCCGACGAGCCGTCGCCACTTTGCTTTTCCCGCCGAAACCCGATCACCGCAGCGTGAATTGTGTTGAGTATTCCAGCCGAGACGTGTGATACATCAGTTTTTTGCTGTTTTGAATTCTGTGACGCCTTAAATGAAAACTGCATTCGAAGTTTGTACTAGACACTCTCGGCTCCATATACCATTTCCGGTTTCACGTCTGGAAGAATGACAGCTTATCCTAGAGCACGGGCGTCTTTTTGCAAGCCCCTGGATGCTGTAGAGACCTCTATCTTCCATATGCTCTTTGACCACGTTCACAGCATCGCGACTCGACTCGAAGCTATTCTGCAAATCAAGTTTTGCGGGTTGGTTGCCGGTGGTTGCCACTGCGGCAGCAGGGCGTCCGGCTATCGCCGGCGGCAGCCGGATGCGGTCAACAGCGCCACAAGTTAACAGCAATGTTAGCATGTACTCGTATTAGCAAATGAACTAGTAGGTTGAATTCGCCAAAGCCGTCTTTTTGCGTCATAGCCCCTAGGCAGCACGGTCGCTTTTGCTGCGACCAATCAATTACACTTCGGCTGTCGGAGCCATGAGTAACGCGGCCGCAAACGCAAATCCTCCTCGACCATTTGCACATTTGTCGCACCAAGCACATTCTTCCTCCTTCCTTCAAAAATCATGCCTCAATCCTGACGCTGATATTTATGTACCGTCTATGCGGTGCGCCTTGTGTGTTATACTTGAATCAAAACACACTTCAATGACTGACAAAGAAGAGACTCATGAACCGCCCGAAAGTCCTCCTCGGGTGGCGACGGCAAAGGCGATGCAGACGGCCCGGCCGGCCGTCGACGGCTCCCAGAAAGGTCGGCTCATCAACCACTTGACGGAAGACATTCGCACTTCAATGTTTGCAGAGCTACAGCTCGTGATTTTGACATTTTGCACTGGCATCCAGGGTGAGTGCGCCTGACATGCCAATCCGGAAACACTGACTGAGCGCAGCGCCGGCCATCAAGATGCCACAACATATCTCGATTATCGCTGTTTCGCGTCCAATCAGACCGGTAACACCGTCTTCCTATGCCTGGCTCTTATTCTTCCCAGCCTCAACGGCGGAGTTCTCATCACACCGAACATCGGCGTAGCACTTGGTCTGTTTCTCGGGGCAGGATGGCTCACGGGCCAATTAAGCCACCTCATCGGCCCTCGACAGCGATGGTGGCTTGTTCTTTGCAACTTTGTCCAAACCTGTCTAGTTCTGGGAGCCGCGGGGCTGCAGTATCAACATACTGTCAAAGAACAGGGTCCAGCGGCACTTGTGGCCGTTGGATTGCTGGCTTTTGCATCTGGGAGCCAAGTTGTGCAATCGCGCAGCTTGCGCATGACGGAAATCAGTACTGCCATGGCTACGGCGGCCTGGGTCGATCTTGTTATTGACCACAAGCTCTTTGTTTTGAAGAACCGACCACGAACCCGACGCGTTGCTTTTCTCTTTGCCCTGGTCGCCGGCTCGCTCATTGGCGCTCTCATTTATCGGAAGGTTGATTCGGCGACAGCTATTGCCGTCTCGGGAGGAGGAAAGCTCCTTGTCACCATCATGTATCTCTTTTCCCCTACTGAAAAGAAGAAACAAGTCCAATCGGCTGTATAATCGAGCATTGGCAGCTACACGCAAGCCTTGGGCAGCCGGAAAGAGGGGCATCTGGCATGGCATGTATGGGCATATCAGTTGTCGAGAGAACGACTCATTGGAGAGCCGCATGAGCATAGCGAGCGTCTACAACATGTATCTAGACAGGCAGGGTCATGATTTTAAATAAAAGGTGGCGCCGCCACCAATCGACAGGGCTGCAAGTCAGTCATGTGTGGTCATCGGGGATGTGTCGAAGTTCTAGTGTAGCCGACGATGCATCGAGAGACTGGTTGAGCGTTGCCAGCACAGCGTTGCGTGCTGCGGGCGGCACGGCTGCCTTGTCTGCTCCAATCAATCGAGGCCCCTCCGCTGGCCACCGACTTCGAAGCAATCGTTCCACAAGGCCGCAGAGGAGTGATTCGAATCGCCGACACTGCCGGGAAAGACGCCGCTGCGACAGGCTGAAGGCGTGCATGGTTCGAGTTGGCTTGACCGCCATTGGCCGAGCTGCACACCGCGCCGCAAGCTTCCAGGCACCAGGCCGGCCCTGAGGCACGAGAGTTGTGAAGATCACGGGTTTTCGCGCGAGGTCCCCGATGGACTCCCCGTCGTTTTAGGCAGCAAAGCCGCTAGAGGCGCGTCGATCGCGTCGCACCTGCCACAGCACCTCCCAGCTGCGCATCGTCACTGCCGGACGAGGAGCCCAGGATGAGGGCAAGGTGCGGTTGTCTGCTGCTTATAAAGGGTCCTCGCGCCCTGCTGTCCTGTCTGGGGCATTGATCTCCGCGTCGTCAACCAGCACCACCATACCTTGCTCGTGCGCTATCTCAGCGCCACCAATCCCGCTAAGAAGTTAGTAACTAAGGTAGCCCCTCTCGCCATTCAGCCGCATCTCTTACATGATTACAGCGCATCGTCCAACTTGAATTCAACCTCGAATAAAGCCTCTACTCCAATTTGTGCCTCAAATCGTTCTCCTTGTCATACACAGACATGGCTGCTTTGGACCTCCCCGAGCTGCCCGCTCCTCACCGGGAGCTGGCCAAGCACATTGCCCAGCATCCGAAGACACCAATGACGGACATCATGAAGCCGTATCGGAACTATGAGGCCCGGCTGCGCGAGGTCTACGCTCAAGACCGCAAGAACCCTGCGCTGGACGACCCGTACATCAATGTCGTCCCTCTCTTCACTCAAGACACCCAGCATATCACCACTCGCGCCAGAGACCTCACTGCTGAGTCGGAAGAGGAAAAGTCTAAGTACATCATGGCTCTGCCAGCCGACAAGCGTCGTCCTCATGGCTCACCCGCCACTGTTGCCAATGTGGCCGAGTTTCAGCACAACTTTAGTGTCTTTTCGGAATCTTCCCTCGTTGAGATGGACTGGAGCAACGTTGTGGCGGCTGGCTCTTCTGTCGTCAATTGTTTACTGCCCGTCCCTGAAGAATTCAAGACCTCGAAGCGGAGGCTCCGCGAGTACTACCACGAGAAGTTCTGCCCTGCTTCCGATGTTGATCTCTTTTTGTACGACCTCACACACGACCAGGCGATCGAGAAGATGAAGCAGATCGAGCGTGCCGTGCGGGATGCTCTGCTGAATGAGGTCACCGTCGTTCGTACCAAGTATGCAATCACCATTGCTAGCCAGTACCCAGTGCGCCATGTGCAGGTTTGTTACTATTTCCTGCTCGAAAAGTCGGCTCAACAGAAACTGATTGTGCAAAGATTGTTCTTCGAGTCTACAAGTCTATCAGCGAGATCTTGACCGGCTTTGATATCGATGCTGCTGGAGGAGCTTACGATGGTAAGCAGGTCTACGTCACTCCAAGAGCCCTGGGAAGCTTCATCACTCAGGTCAATCACGTCGACCTTACCCGACGCAGCCCCTCTTACGAGAACCGACTGTCCAAATACTCCCACCGCAATTTTGAGGTGTACTGGCCAGAGCTGGATCGGTCCCGCATTGACCCAACTATCTTTGAGCGGAGCTTCCAGCGAACCTTGGGACTGGCCCGGCTTCTGGTGCTGGAGCGATTGCCGACCAACTCAGCCCGGGAGGCCTACCTCAACAAGAGGCGCATGGAGCGCGGTAGACCGGCCAAGTACAGTGGCAGGTTTCCTATGAGGGGTAACATCAAGGACTCTCACGAGGACGAAGTTGCCGATTGGCTGTCAGAAGAGGACGTTAGCAATTACCACACGTTCACAATTCCGTATGGAGAAAAGTTCAACGCGAAGCGCATCGAGAAGCTGTGTTATACTCGAGATCTGCTCCTCAACGCCGAGTGGAATCAGTCCAAGGACCGCGAGGTGTACCTCCACCGCCATCCAGCTTTCTTCGGCCGCGTTGAGGACGTCATAGAGGACTGCTGCGGATTTTGTCCCAAGCCTGTCACACCAGATGAAGTTGAGGTCGCCGAGAAGGAAGAGGAGATCTATATTTCAGGCAAGGTTGCCTTCCTCATCGATGACCCAGGTCGCCAACAAATTGGCTCCTTCAACCCTTTGACTGAGCAAGATTGGACGGACATGGCGTACGTTGGAAACACGGCTAGGCTCTGCCAGTCTATTGTCGACGGCGACATCGAAGACGTTTCAAACTGGCTTTCCCAGGAAGGTTCTGATCCAAACAAACGCGACTACACCGGACGAACGCCGCTTCACCTTGCCGTCATGGCCTCAACACCTGAGATTGTCAAATGTCTTATCGACCATGGCTCGCGGCTGACTTCTCGCCTGGCAGACGGCAAGACAGCGCTTCACCTAGCTGCGTCGAGGGGAGATGTCGACATCATCAAAACATTGATGGAAAAGAGCATCGAGAACGAAGAGGCTGAAGAGGAACGGCAGACCAGACGACGCGCCGCCAAAAGCAGGAGCAAGCCCGATTCAGACGGAGAAAGGAGTGATGAAGACACTGGTGACAGCGAAGAATCCGATGAAGACTCAGAGGGGGAGCTAATCGATGATAACCAAAGCGAGACTGAGGTTCAGTCACTAGCCACAGGCTCCTTTGTCAAGGTGAAAGGCGCCGAAAAAGACGCTAAAAGCGACGACGACGTGGTACCTGAGGAGTCAGAAGACGAACCGGACTACTATCAGCTTGACGTCTTGTCCTGGGACATTCCGTGCGCGCCCCTTCATCTTGCCATTGCCGAGGGCCATGAGGAGGTTGTGAAGCTCCTTTGCGACGTAAGTCTGGCAGAGCGGTCGAATCTTTCCCATGTAGATTCCCCTCTCCAGAGTGCAAGCTAACTTGACCCAGTACGGAGCAGACTCGATTCTCCCAGTCAAATTCCTTAGCTCTGAATCGTCCGAGACTGCGGCTATCCTGACTCTTACTCTTGCTTTGTCTCTTCCCCGCGAGCAGGCAAAGTCGATGGCCCGACTACTCCTCAAACTCGGCGCTACATCTTCGCAGGCCGATTCCCAAGGCTTCACGGCGTTCCAGAAGTATGTAGATAGCGGTGAAGATGATCTAATCGACATGCTTCTGGAGAGCGACAAGACGGCTGTGAAGACGGCGATTAATCATCTAGTGTTTTCCGGATACAGTTGGAATCCTCAGACTTTCTCACCCCTTCACAGTGCTGTTGAGCAAGGCGACTCAGTCCTAGTGCTCAAGTTGCTCAATGCCGGAGCCCTTACTCAGATAGATTTCGACACTTGGTTGAAGTCCGCCAAGGTGTCTTCGATTCACTTCAACTTGGGCGATCTGGAACGCTCGCGCAAAACCTTTCAACAGTCCGTGGAACAGCCGCTGATTGCAGCAATTCGCTTCGGCAATACAGATGCTGCGTTGGAGCTTCTGGAAAGGGGCGCGGATCCTAATGCCCTGACCACAGAGACTCAGCTTCTACTTGTCGAAGAGTATCGGCGCAGATGGACCAAAGGAACAGCAGCCTTGGACCTCGTCAGGGACCTAGTGCTCGAGCTTTCGACCTACACTGGAGAAAAGCCCAATTGCCGCCAACCCGTTCTCAAGACAGGAATGGACCAGTATTTGCAAAAGCTGAGGGCAGGCACATACCAGCACTGGATGGTATCTAGGGACATCAAGCACATCAAGGAGACGTTCGAACGGGATGACAGGGCCTACAACAAGGAGCTGAAGCGTATTGAGACGCTTCAAGGTGCAGCTGAGAAAAAAGAGGCAGTAGAAGAGGCTCTTTCTGGGCTCAAGGCGGTGGAAGAGGCCCTAATTTCCAAGGGCGGTAAAGTATTTGTTGAACTGCATCCCGACATTGATGCTGAAAAACGCAGCGGGGGCACCACCAAAGCCAACGATCAGAACGCAGAGAAACCCCAGGAATACAAATTCGACTTTCGCTTCACGGGCGACAGTGACATGGATGAGACCAGACTAGACGGGTATATCGAACTGTGAGTATTTTTCTTCCAAAGCAGTGGACGGATGCTGACTGCCGCAGCTTGGAAGCTTCCTGGACGGGAGATTTGGACCGTGTCAAGTCCATGACGCTCAAGGCCTGGGGACCCGAGAACGACCGACCGCCGTTGAAGGCTGCCATCTGCGATAACTCGAAAAACTCACCATTCTCCCTGGCTTTCCTTCGTGGTCACTACGGTGTCGCACAGGCAATTCTAGAGATTGTACAAGCTCAGTGGTCGCCAGCCGAAAAAGACCAGGTCCGCTATAAAATGGATCACGAAAAGGACGGCTCGGAATACGACAGCGAAGAGGACGACAGCGACGGCTCGGACGACCAGCCGCGGATTGTTTCCGAAAAGGTGGACAGAAACTTCACCATCGAGGACATAGGCAAGATCTCCATGCAGGTGAAGTCTCACACCAAGCCGCTGGAAGTTCTTTGCAGTGACGCTCCGAGCTTTCTTGTCGAGAAAGGAGACATTTGCAAAGAATTTCGGACCAGAAGCATGTTTGTTCATGTCCTTGACACGGATGATTCATCCGGGCTTAAAGCTCTGTTGGACATGGTTCGACATTTTTCCTGCCAGAAACTCTTAGGAGACAATGAGGAGACTGGTGAGGGTTTCAGCTTCCCCGAATCCGACTTTCGTTGGGCTGTGGAAAACGGGAAGACTCGACTACTAGGCCAGATTATCAAACGCACCGGTGCTGGCATACCGCTAGATCACTTGGTCAAGAAGAGCGGCGTTGAGGTCAAGCAAAAGCCTCGCTTTTACCAGGGCTTGACGGTCTACGGGAAAAAGAGGTATGGATATGACACGATGATATACTCCCAGCGCGGTATTGACAGTTTATACAGGAAGGACTGGGCGACAGCCGGGCGAAGCATGGTGACCAGAACTACTGGGCTAAAGACCCCGCCGCTTCTTCACGCCGCCCTTGGTGGATCCCTCGAAGGCGTCGAGTTCTTCTTGGGCGATACGCCGCATCGACTCTACGGCGAGTTCGGCAAATCAAATGCGGCACTTGAAGATGTTAGGTTGAAGCACCTGATTCAAAGTCCCAATGGCTTTGAGAGGGCAATCTCGAAATGGTTGGGAGCAGATGGTAGGTTTCAGCCCTTTATCCATTGGAAAACAGAGAGCTAACCGTTTGGGCTAAGACTACTTGGTCATTCATTGTGCTGTTCTGAGCAACCAGACTAAGGAGTCCGTGGAGCTTCTGGAGTATCTCGTGAAGACATGCCCTGAATTCATGGAGGAGAAGACGTCAGATGGAGACTCTCCACTAATGCTTGCCTGCAAACTCGGTCGCGTTGAATACGTCAAAGTCCTTTTGAGTGGCGGAGCAGACCAGTCCACCAAGAACGCCAGGGGCGAAAACATCATTCACGCTGCATTGCAAGGCAATCCAACCGCCACACAGCTCAAACCACTGCTCGACTTGCTGGACGCCGATCTACGGCGCCACCTATTCCTACAGCGCAGGAGCCTTGAGGAAAACGGTACGACCCCCCTGCATACTTGGGTCTCACAGGCCTGTGGCTTGGGAAATTTCGAATATCACCCAAATCAGTGGCTCAGGGACAGAAACAACGGTCAGCAACCTGAGGTATACCGTGATCAGACGGTTGTCGTTGCTATGGCGAAGCTGTTGCTGGACTACTCCACGGGCGCGGAGCTGGACATGCTCAACGGCGCAGGTGAGACGTGTCTACACACCGCTGTGAAGTGCAATGCGATCTCGCTCGTCAAAGTCCTCGTTGACTTCAAGCCCCAACTGCTGAACCGCGAGAATGCCGTCGGCCGCACTCCCGCTGAGCTTGCGCATGACCAATTGCGGAGCCAGACATTTGAGCGGCCCTCGAACAACTACAACCGCCACCATGAGAACAACCTCAACCGGCTTATCAACAAGGATCCGGCTTCGTTTGCCAGAGACGCCAAGTTCAAGGACAAATCTTCCGTGGAGATCAAGGCCAAGACGGAAGCCCTTGGACTCCGTGGCGATTACGATGCCAAGGTCATCAGCCCCTTGTTGGCCGCCATGGGAACTGGGGAGGTTGTATCTGCGTCGGCCTCGCCTGCCAGCGACCTGAAGACGGTCATCTGGGACTTATGCTCCACAGCTCTGGCACAGCACGGGGGTAAGCGCCGCCTAGTGAGCCTGAACGAGGCCAACGACGTAGCCCGGAGACTGGGTGAGAAGCACACGGGATCCCGATATTTCAGTGTACAAAACCGCAACGACGATGACGAAGAGCAGTCGCGGGACGATGGCAAGAACTCGTACGACTTTGCGTCACGAGAACTGAATAACCGCTTGGGGTGGGCGGCCTGGAAGTATATCAAGAAATGCGACGGGTGCTCACAATATCATGTGAGTTCAGTTTAGTCATCATTCAGATATATGAATTGAAGAATTGGTCCAAGTACGATGAATGTGCATGTGTTTCATGTGTTGTTTTTGTGACTATAGACGCGATGGTGGTGGCGAATAGGAGATGCTCCAAGCTCTGCATTTCAGCAAGCAGTGTTCCTCAACTCCAACAGAAGATGACCCGAAGCCGCACTTCACATGTTACCCCCCCCCCC